>JAJJWW010015501.1:0-117518 GCA_023531295.1 Papaver armeniacum | reverse complement strand
GCTAGTGAGAAATTTTTTTTTTTGGGCCTGCCCCTAATTTTCCCATATCTTTTACATGAATATCGACATATTAAAACATTCCACCAAATGTCATCTTTGTTAGCCATATTTAGGGCTACACAAGAGTCGGGCGGACCGATCGTCCGAATCGGGAACTGGTCATTTTTGGACCGAACCGAGGTGAACCGTCCATCCAATGGTCGGCTACAGTTTGACATCTAATAACCACGGGATTTTCGGCTCGGTCAATAGTTTGAGGGTAAAAATTGACCCAGCCGACCCGAGTTGAATAAACTGACTAAATATGAACCATTGATCTTATATTTCAACTAAATCCTAGTTCTCTACCGCTAAGATATATATTACCTCATTTCCTTACCCTAACAGAAAAACTGATTTCGTTTTCTTCTTCTTCGGACGGCCACCGCTCAACTTCTGGAGCACCAGTACAGGTTACAAGCATATCCACCACCGTTCACCAGCACATCATCTAGGCATCTACCATCACCAATTCTGTTTTTTGTTTCTTCTTCCAAGGAAGAGAAAAATTAGTGAATCACTTCTTACTTTCTTCTTCTAATTACTGACTTCTATCTTCTTATTTTCTTCTCTTATTTACTTGGATTGTAACATTTGTTGATTAAATGCTTGTATGTTTATTGCTTAGAATATTATTCAATTCTGTTTGATTAAAGTGAAACCCTAGATTTGTAATTTGTTTTTTTTTTTAATCGGGGAAGTACTTGTATGTTTATTACTTTGAATTTCTTCAATTTTGTTTCATTAAAGTTTTTTTTTTTTTTTTTTTTTTTAAAAAGGGTATAAACCATTTTTGTGTTAACTTTACACCCTCTAGTGAAAAAGATCGTTGCACATTGTTCCTTGGACCTTCATGCCTGGTACCTAGATGATGGTACCATCATTGGTGAAACTTTGCAAGTCTCTAAAGCTTTCCAAATCATCCAATCTGAAGGTTCAGTACTTGGTCTTCATCTCAATCTACATAAAACTGAAATTTTGGCATGTTGTTGATGAAAGAAGTCTACTTGAAGATGTTTTTCCTGCAGAAGTTGCCAGACCAACTGAAGGGGTTAAACTTCTTGGAGGACCCGTCGCCTTGAATCATCGCTTTGTAGTGATATTGTTCTCGATCGCGTGAAGAAAACAATACACTTGATGCAGGTCATTCACAGTTTAAGCCCCAAAGTGAGCTCTTACTACCGCGTAATTGTGCGTATTTCCAAATATATTTTACTATGAGGACTACTGCACCAATGTACCCACAAGAAGCTCAAGTAATTTTTGACACTCATTTGTTCAGTTATATGCGACGTTTGATTGTGAATTATGGGCCTGGATATGGTGTATTGCAACACAGGTTCACTACTTTGCCTATCCGAGATGGTGGTCTAGGCATATATTTTATGTCGGACACCATTCAATATTGTTATCTTGCCTCTTGTATCCAATCCAAGCAGCTGCAGGATACTTTCTTACGATATTCTGATGTATATAGCGATGGTTTAAATTACCAGATTGCTTTAGACTCTTTCTTTGAGGTATGTCATCTTGATTCTGCCTCTTTCAACATTGAGTTAACTGCCCCCCATCATATGCGTTTATTGGCAGCTAAGTTCTTTGATGTTGTTAAACAAGAGGTGCCAAATATATATAACATATCAGTTAGGGATTTAGTCTTATGGCAGTGCAATAATTTTTCTCATGCTCAGGATTATTTGTTAGATGTGCCTATAGGTGGTCTTGGACAGTGCATTAGTCCTCAAATGTCATCTTTGTTAGCCATATTTAGGGCTACACAAGAGTCGGGCGGACCGATCGTCCGAATCGGGAACTGGTCATTTTTGGACCGAACCGAGGTGAACCGTCCATCCAACGGTCGGCTACAGTTTGACATCTAATAACCACGGGATTTTCGGCTCGGTCAACAGTTTGAGGGTCAAAATTGACCCAGCCGACCCGAGTTGAATAAACAGACTAAATATGAACCATTGATCTTATATTTCAACTAAATCCTAGTTCTCTACCGCTAAGATATACATTACCTCATTTCCTTACCCTAACAGAAAAACTGATTTCGTTTTCTTCTTCTTCGGACGGCCACCGCTCAACTTCTGGAGCACCAGTACAGGTTACAAGCATATCCACCACCGTTCACCAGCACATCATCTAGGCATCTACCATCACCAATTCTGTTTTTTGTTTCTTCTTCCAAGGAAGAGAAAAATTAGTGAATCACTTCTTACTTTCTTCTTCTAATTACTGACTTCTATCTTCTTATTTTCTTCTCTTATTTACTTGGATTGTAACATTTGTTGATTAAATGCTTGTATGTTTATTGCTTAGAATATTATTCAATTCTGTTTGATTAAAGTGAAACCATAGATTTGTAATTTGTTTTTTTTTTTAATCGGGGAAGTACTTGTATGTTTATTACTTTGAATTTCTTCAATTTTGTTTCATTAAAGTAATTTGTTTTTGTTTTTTTTTTTTTAAAAAAGGGTATAAACCATTTTTGCGTTAACTTTACACCCTCTAGTGAAAAAGATCGTTGCACATTGTTCCTTGGACCTTCATGCCTGGTACCTAGATGATGGTACCATCATTGGTGAAACTTTGCAAGTCTCTAAAGCTTTCCAAATCATCCAATCTGAAGGTTCAGTACTTGGTCTTCATCTCAATCTACATAAAACTGAAATTTTGGCATGTTGTTGATGAAAGAAGTCTACTTGAAGATGTTTTTCCTGCAGAAGTTTCCAGACCAACTGAAGGGGTTAAACTTCTTGGAGGACCTGTCAGTTTGAATCATCAGTTTTGTAGTGATATTGTTCTCGATCGCGTGAAGAAAAAAATACACTTGATGCAGGTCATTCACAGTTTAAGCCCCAAAGTGAGCTCTTACTACTGCGTAATTGTGCAGGTATTTCCAAATATATTTTACTATGAGGACTACTGCACCAATGTACCCACAAGAAGCTCAAGTAATTTTTGACACTCATTTGTTCAGTTATATGCGACGTTTGATTGTGAATTATGGGCCTGGATATGGTGTATTGCAACACAGGTTCACTACTTTGCCTATCTGAGATGGTGGTCTAGGCATATATTTTATGTCGGACACCATTCAATATTGTTATCTTGCCTCTTGTATCCAATCCAAGCAGCTGCAGGATACTTTCTTACGATATTATGATGTATGTAGCGATGGTTTAAATTACCAGATTGCTTTAGACTCTTTCTTTGAGGTATGTCATCTTGATTCTGCCTCTTTCAACATTGAGTTAACTGCCCCCCATCCTATGCGTTTATTGGCAGCTAAGTTCTTTGATGTTGTTAAACAAGAGGTGCCAAATCTATATAACATATCAGTTAGGGATTTAGTCTTATGGCAGTGCAATAATTTTTCTCATGCTCAGGATTATTTGTTAGATGTGCCTATAGGTGGTCTTGGACAGTGCATTAGTCCTCAACAGTTTTGTGTTGTTCTTTGTTATCGTATTCCACTCTTTCCATCTGGGAGTGTTTGTTCCTTTTGCAATCGTGATATGAATTTGTTTGGTGACCATGCTCTTTACTGTGCACACGAAATAGGTTTAAAGTTTCGGCATGACTTGGTTCGTGATGTTTTGTTTGACATATGTTCTCGTTCTGGCATACACGTACAAAAAGAAGTGGATTTGGGTTTCTTATCAGCTGAATGTAGTGCTTTAAGGCCTGCAGATATTCTCATTTATCATTGGGACATTGTTCGCGATGTATGTTTAGATGTAACTGTAATTTCACCTTTTACAAGAGGCGGAGTTAATACTTTCGTACCAGGGCAGGTTGTATGTAATGCGGTTTCAAGAAAGCGAAACAAGTATTTTGACAAGTGTCATACACACGGTTATGGTTTCGGTATTATAGGTTTCACGACGTTGGGTGAGTTGGGCGATGAGACCGTGGGTTTCTTGAATAGAGTGAAGAATTTTATAAGTAGTCATGATGTAAATGTGAAAATTGGTGATTTTATTTTTCATAGTTTAGGAATTGCTATTCAAAAAGGTGTTGGTTCCCAGTTAGTTGCTAGGTTGCCGACAAGTTACTTGTATATTGTTTGATTTTAATTAATGTAACTTCATATTGAAAAAAAAAAATCAAAAGTATAAACCATATGATAATGTTCTAAGTGTTCTTATATTTGAGTTGTTAAATCTGTTTGATTCAAATTATTTGGTTTTTGTTCATCTATTTGCTTGTAAAGACAAATACTATAGTTATTTATAGACCTGTCAACGGTACTTATCGAAACGAATATAGCCTCTATCGTATCCGATATCCGATAGTATTCGACGAGTATTTAAAAATATTTTCCGTATCCGTTCCGTTAACAATTTCGAATATCCGATAGTATTTCATTATAAAAAAAAAAATCAATTCTCTTTTAGTCTTTCTCTACATTTCGTAAATTACAAAAAAAAAAAAAAAAAAAAAAAGGAAATTCAACTAAATAAAACCAAATACCTTAATCAAATGCAAAATGTTCACTTTATAAATTATTACATTAAATTAGATTTAAACAAAACTCAAATCTTCTTTACTAGAATTGATAAAATCTCCGCTTTTCTTAAGATTGTTGGATATCTAAGGCAAAGGATGCTATAAGCGCGAGTAAAACTTGATCGAGGCGTGAACATGTCATTGTCCTTAAGAATATATTTCTCCCCTCAAGGTGCAACATGGTTTAACGACGTCTTCCCTAGGATTCAACGATCACAAACCGGTAAGAATGCAATCTCTTACATTGGATTCTTGTGAACAAAATGATGTAAGATTAATGTTAGAGCACTGCTCGGTCGAACTCGCAAGCGTTGCTATTTCAAGCTTGTTTGTCAAGTTTAGTTGCCAAAAATATAAGTCTTGATTTCTAGTCTACTTATAGCTAAGTCTCGGACTAGGATAGAAAGTGTAGTTGAGCTATAAACTCCAAGGCGTTCATCATGCAAAGACAAATAACTACTCAATGAACTGGTGGAACTTCATCGAGTAAAAGGTATGTGGAGACTTGAACTTATCTATCACTCAAAAGTCTATCTACTCTATCTCCTATCTTGAGACAAAAGTCGTATTGCTATATAGACTTTGATTATACACATTTGTTATTTCGAGCCGAGTTTATCTCGCTTATCTATTTCTCGAAATATGTGTTGGTAAGCTTTCGCTTTGGCCAAGTTCATCTTTACAAGTGACGAAAGTCATGTTGATTATTTCAATATCTTGAAAATCGCTTTGATGAAAAATAGTGTGTGAATAACCTCTATTTAACATCCTCTAAGAATGTTTCAATGATTTAAATGAGAGTTTAGAATATATAAACTTGAATGGATATAAACATTGTATGTGAACTCATACTTGTGTAAGTCCAAAATCCTTGAACCAAAGTATACGTACTTTGCTGCTCAGGATAACCAGAACTAAAGTCCGCGTACCTATACGCGTACTGCCGGAAGTTCACATCCCGTGAATTTCTGCTGGAGTTTGTGAACTGAAAACAAACTCAATCCGGGTACTTAAGTATGCGTACATGTATGCATACTTTAATGGGTTATTTTCTAAAAACGGTTTATTCGTGAACTAAGACATATATAAACTAAGGAATGTATATTTGCAAATCGTGGCTATAATGTTCATGAATCGATTCGAGTGAATCAAAATCGTTTTTGCTTCGATTGTGTCTTATATACTTCTATGAGATCTAAGCAATTGAACAACTCTCTAACTAGTTCTTTTGAGTCATTTGAACTAGTTATGGTGAAGATGGATAAGGTTGATATGAAAGTGCTCATATGGCTAACCATTTGGTTAACTACTATTGAACCAACTAGGTGTACACGTTTAGGTACGATTACATAAACCTAAATGAACGTGCATTTCATTTATGTATAACAAGCTAAGTTCGATCTAACGGTTGAAAGATATTAACTTGAATCTGATCAGGTTTTCATCTAACGGTGAATATTGAAAGCTTTGTTACCAAGGTAACTTAGATTGCAAACCCTGATTTGGAGACTATATAAAGGAAAACTCTAGCAACTAGGAAACCTAATCCCCACACCTCCTGTGTGATACTAGTCGTATAAGCTAGAGTCGATTCTCCATTAACCTTAGGTTTCTACCGAGACCCTGTAAGTTAACGACTTGAAGACTTCATTGTGATTGTGAAGCCATACCCAACTATTTTCTCTGTAGTTGCGTGATCTGATCTTGTTGTTTCTATCGTATTGAGTACAATTATAAAATTGGCTAGAGATTAATTTCTCCGATAAGCAAGATAGAAAAGTAGTCACAAACATCTTCGTCTCATCGTATGTGATTCCAAAATTCTTGTTTCCCTAGTCGATTAAGATTATTGTAAGGTGATTGATATTTCTAGGTTGTTCTTCGGGAATATAAGTCCGGTATATCAATTGGTTCCTGTTCACCTTGATTTATCAAAAGACGGAACAAAACTCGTAGGTATTTCTGTGGGAGACAAATTTATTTATTCATGTAGACTTTTCTGTGTGATATAGATTTGTTTATTAAAGTCTTCGACTTTGGGTCGTAGCAACTCTTAGTTGTGGGTGAGATCAGCTAATGGAATCAAGTGCGTAGTATCCTGCTGGGATCAGAGACGTAAGGAGCGCAACTGTACCTTGGATCATTGTGAGATTGATTGGGGTTCAACTACAATCCAGACCGAAGTTAGTTTGTAGTAGGCTAGTGTCTGTAGCGGCTTAATACAGTGCGTGTTCAATCTGGACCAGGTCCCGGGGGTTTTCTGCATTTGTGGTTTCCTCTGAAAAAGCGGGGGTACAACAACCACACCAAATATTTCGCTTAACAATCTTTATGGACAAACTCCAATATACTTTCTAGAGAATCAACTAGACAGTCAGACTCAATCTAGAGAATAGTATATCAAAGAGTTTATATCTCAATCTCTCGATTTGATCTTTGCTCAAGCAAATAGAAATCTGCGAGTCTTTATCAAAGAGAGATAACTTGGATGGTACCAAGACCAATATCCAAGTGTCAATCAATTTAAATCAACAACCAAAAGGTCGGATATTCTAATTGATTGAACAACGCACATGTATTTCAATTATATAAACAAATATAATGCGGAATAGAAATAACACAGACACCAGAATTTTGTTAACGAGGAAACCGCAAATGCAGAAAAACCCCGGGACCTAGTCCAGATTGAACACACACTGTATTAAGCCGCTACAGGCACTAGCCTACTCCAAATTAACTTCGGTCTGGACTGTAGTTAAACCCCAACCAATCTCACACTAATCCAAGGTACAATTATGCTCCTACGTATCTGATCCCAGCAGGATGCTACGTAGTTGATTCCCTTAGCTGATCTCACCCACAACTAAGAGTTGCTACGACCCAAAGTCGGAGACTTTAATAAACAAATCTGTATCACACTGGAAAGTCTACGGTAATAGATAAATCCGTCTCTCACGAATATACCTACGAGTTTTTTTTCCGTCTTTTGATAAATCAAGGTGAACAGGAACCAATTGATAACCCAGACTTATATTCCCGAAGAACAGCCTAGTATTATCAATCACCTCACAATAATCTTAATCGACGCAACGAAAAAGGTATTGCGGAATCACAAACGATGAGACGAAGTGTTTGTGATTTCTTTTCTATCTTGCCTATCGGAGATATAAATCTCAAGCCAATTATTTCAATTGTACTCGTATGATAGAAACAACAAGATCAGATCACACAACTACAAGAAAAGTAGTATCGGTCTGGCTTCACAATCCCAATAAAGTCTTTAAGTCGTTAACCTGGTTTAGAGAAGAAAAAACCCAAGGTTAAAGGAGAATCGAATCTAGCTTATGCAACTAGTATCACACATAAGGTATGGGGATTAGGTTTCCCAGTTGCTAGAGTTCTCCCTTATATAGTCTTTCAAATCAGGGTTTGCAATCAATGTTAGCTTGGTAACAAAGCATTCAATATTCACCGTTAGATGAAAAACTGATTAGATTAAAGCTAATATTTCTCAACCGTTGGATCGAAACCTTAGCTTGTTACACACAAATGAAATGTCCAATTTTGGGTTTATGTAACCATTCCCAAACATTAACATTTGTTGGTTCAACAATAGTTAACCAAATGGTTAGCCATATGATCACTTTCATATCAACCATATTGTTCTTCACCATAACTATTTCAAATGACTCAAATGAACTAGTTAGAGAGTTGTTCAATTGCTTAGATCTTATGTAACTACACAAGACACAATCGAAGAAAAAACTGTTTGATTCACTCAAATCGGTTCATGAACTTTATAGCCACGGTTTGCAAAAGCATTCCTTAGTTTATATAAACATGAGTTCAAGAACAACCAATTTTAGATATAACCTACTCAAGTTCGCGGACTAGGTTCGCAGACTTAAGCTCACGGAAGGAGTTCACAAACTCCATCAAAATTCTCGGGTCGAGAACTTCTGCCAGTTCACGGACTGAGTTCGCGGACTTGGCTCACGCCACATTCTGTTTCTCTTGATCAACAAAGTTCGCAAACTTTGGTTCAAGGAATAAGGATTTATGCATATATGTGTTTCCACAACAATGCTTATATCCTACCAAAGATTATGTAATCTAAACTCTCATTTCAATCATTGAAACATTCTCAGAGGACGTTCTATAGCCGTTATTCACAGACCATTTTTCGTCAGAGCAATTTTCAAAGTGATTGAAACATAACATGACATACGTCGCTAGGTAAAGATGAATTTGGCTAAAGCGAAAGCTTACCAACAGATATTTCGAGAAATAGATAGGCGAGTTAAACTCGGCTCGAAATAGCAAATGTGTATAATGAAAGTCTATATATCAAAACGACTTTTGTCTCAAGAATAGGAGAAAGAGTAAATAGACTTTTGAGTGACAGATAAGTTCAAGTCTCCACATACCTTTTAGTCGATGAAGTTCCACCAGTTCCTTGAGTAGTCCTTCGTCTTGTATGATGATTTCCATGGAGTCTTGAGCTCAACTACACTTTCTATCCTAGTCTGAGACCTTTAGCTAAAATAGGCTAGAAATCAGGACTTATAGTTTTGATCACTAACATTGACAAACATGCTTGAGATAGCAACGCATGCGAGTTCGACCAAGCAATGCTTTAAAAATCTCCCCCTTTGTCAATTTTAGTGACAAAACTATTAATACATATGGAATACAAAAAATAAATAAATAAACTTTTGTAGCTCCTATTCCACATGTCTAATCTTCAACATTACTCGAAATCTTCGTCACTTCCAAGTACTCCAATGATCCCAAAGGTTGTAAGTTTAGCATCATCGTTGTTGAAAATCCGTAGCTATAACAACAAGAAAACAAGAGTTCTCAATCATTTTTATACAGTGTCATAGTATCATTACACAACGTCAAAGTCCAATTGTATCACAACTTCAACAACAATACTATGGTGATATGTATCACTCCCCCTTTGTCAATACTCCATCTCACATGGAAACCACTCCCCCTTACATAATGATCCGAAAACCATATGTATTTGTAGTGTGAACTACATATTAATTCTCCCCCATTTTGTCAATAAAATTGGCAAAGGTACAAGAACGGGATCTTAATGAAATTTCCGAAAGAGACATTTCATGACCAAAAGAAAGAAACACATATCATCTTATTTAGATGCAATCATAAATCCGAAGCTAAATGCATTCATCAAGGAGTTTAAAGATACAAGACAACCCCTATAATATTCCACAGCCGCACTCCCCACAAAGATTTGGCAATTAAGCACAAGTTCAAAAAGAACTCTCCCCCATAATATGTCATTCCCGAAAGAACAACAAGAGCGACCTTAATTTCGAAAGAAAAGAAGGATTTCTTTGGACATGACAAATCACATACAAGTATGAATTTGAATCCAAAATACTCAATTATATTAACCATAAGAAGTTCATGATTAATTTAATCGATAATGCTCAACACAAGTGAACTTATGGAGACTCAAAAATACTCAATTAGATTAATCATAAGAGAACCCATAATTAATCTAATCGAAATACACAACCAACCTAATCACAAAAGTAATCAATTTAATTGGTCATACTCGACATAAGAGAATCTATGGAGCAATGACTAAGTTAATCATGAAAATAATCAACCCAGTCAAAAACGCTCAAACATAAGAAAACTTATGGAGTTATAACTAAATAACCAAACAATATGATTAATTTAGTTCAAAAATGCTCGACATAAAGTACCTTACGGAACAACAACAAAGCTAATCATAAAATAATCAACTTTGTTGTTTAGTGCTCAACATAAGACACATTTCGGAGCCTCACAGTAATACATAAAATATGGATCAGGGAAGATCAATTACTGCGGAATACACAAGGATTCATTCTATTTTCCATCACTATTTGCATAACGACATACAATAGACATAATCCTTGTAAAAAAAAAAGATTTTAACCTATCTTCCATCAAAAATTGACAATATAGGCTTAACTTTTGTATTTGCCAAAAGTTCATTCATTCTTTTATCAATATATGCATATCGACATACGAAAGACTTTACTTTTGACAAGATATGGGACAATCACAGCTCACGGACGCAAACACACATATCCCATAACAAGTTGCAATATATAAAACCATAAAGATTAATATTACAAAAATCATCTTCCAAACAAATTTAGAATTTAAACCAATAAATCTAAAAACATGAAGATGAAAATGTTGGACATAGCTATGTGTAATCACAATAATGGCTATTCCAAACTCTAGTAATCCTTCTCAAAAACAAGAATAAATTCTCATAAGAAGTTTCCTAGGCATCAAGACAAACTCGTAATGCACATATAAGATGATTTGTCCTTTGAGGGTAGAATCAATCTTTTTCGCCCGGATTTACACCAAGAATATTTACCAAAGGCGTATAAAAAGATTTTCCTAACAAAGAAGAACATACAAAGTCATTAACGACCATGCACCATAGTTCACAAAGGATGATTGTGAACATTCAAGAATCCCATAGCAATGCGTACAATTGACCATTCTTGAACTTACTTCTTTGTGATTCACCAACAACATTCTTGTAAAAGCTACAAATTAGATTAGAATAGTAGTATGCCAAGAGTCCAAGTTCCCAAGTCCAAAAGAAGTGAAATAAGTGTGACGAAACGGAGCAAAACACTAAAAAACAAGAGACAGGACAAATACCATTCTGGGTGAATTTTATGTATTTATTGAATTGCTTCAAATAAATAAAGTGAAGAGTTTTTTTGCACTCATCACTTATCAAACGGCTTTACCCTTTGCAGGATGTCAGCGCATTAAATTTGGTTTTACAATTTTAGCCATGAACTAAAATCCACCATCAACACATGGACGCCCATGCAATTCCAGCCAACCTATTTTGGTTCCCACGAAAATGTAGTCTCTTCATATCACATCTGCTGCCAAGAATTGATGTTGTTCATTTTGTTGATACCAGCCAGAGCTTTACCATAGCAACAACCACTACAAAGGAGACACGGTCAACCTAAAAGTCATAGCCACGACAAGGTCACCTACTCTTCAAAGGTGTAGCGTAAGGATATCATCACCTCTCTGCCCTGAAGGCGTGTGCAACACTTTACGAGGCCCACGACGGATCCCAAGCCTACTCAGAGAAAACAACTTCAATAACCAAAGAGAAGTGCGACTGGGGACTGCTCATCGCGGTCCATCCCCGACAACAATCAAGCACTCATGAGATAACTCCAGAGACGCGGCTGAAACATTTTTCTTGAAGAGACAGAGGGAGCCACGATTAACGACATAACTCTCTCACTGCTACCTCTTCGTTATCCAGAATTTTTTGTCCATGAGATAATTCCAAGAATCCCAGCATCACATCCAGAAGAGTACAATAAGCTTGTATCAAATCCCATAAGCGTGGATTCAAGGCGATGCAATTAGAGTATGCTACAGTTGGGGACTGAAGCCTACTTCAGGTTTAGAGGTTTGAACGCAGTCACCACCTTACCAGTGAATGCAGTAGAAGCACATCTTCCACTAGAAAATAGGCTCAGGATAATTACACATGGGGACTACCAACATGGGATGCTTTTTACTCCCCTCACCAGGTTATTTCTGATTTCAACATCATCACTGTCGAAGTTTTACGAGCCGCAGGAATTCCTCAACATGAAGCGTACACGTGCATCAAAGACTCCAAAATCACGCCACAGAGATACATTCACACATCCGGCCACGCCATTGAGTCTAACAGAAGTATAACTGGGGACTACTCACCGCATCCCATTCCATACAACAGTTCAAGATTCAGAAGATGGTTCAAAGGATGTCGCTTGGAACGAAGACCTTGAAGACTTGATAGCAGCACATCGGCAACGGAACGCTCTCAACTCCTCTACTTCAGCCAATGGATCCAGAAGATTTCGACCATGCAAGCATCCACAGCATATCATCGTCGCAATCAGAAAGTCCAGGCACCAGATAACCTAAAGTCAAGGATGGACCAACAATGCAACCACAATCTCCAAGATTAGCCCTGACATGATCATTGCCGAGCATATATTTCATACATCCATCCCAAGAGTGCAATGGAGTTTGGTAAATTTTGAAATCTACTGGATAGGTCAGATACTCATTCTTCTGGAGTCAGAACCTTATTACACATTCTGGAGAAGATCGATGGTACCGTTGGGTGGATACATGCGAGAGCATCTACCTTTAATTCTCCTGGCTTGCCTTGCTGTTGATTATAACTATTGGAGATTGCTTTGATTTCCATTAATGCTCGCTCTACCACCACTAACGAATGAAGAAGAGGAGCCAGATGCGGCAGATGAAAGCACGGAGCCGGATGAACAACAAAAACAAAAGAGGGTCGATACCCCTTTTCATACGAACGCAGTTTCTAGAGTTTGAACAGAATAAGGATTCCTTATTGCTCCATGAACGGGAATAGATGACTAGGCGCACCACACTCATGCTCCATAGCCGAATAAGTAGTGTGCCAATATCTCCGCTCCATGACCGAACCAGCAGCGCGCCAGCACGAGGAACACTAGTCGCTCAACCTACAACGCTCCATGGCTCCAGCATTCCGTGGTCAAGCCAACTCTCCATGGCTCCAAAGACTCATGGTCAAGCCAACTCTCCATGGCTCCAAAGACTCTATGGTTAAGTTAGCGCCAACGCTCCAAAGATTCCGTGATCCAACCAGCAAGCCTTCCAAGTGCCATTTCCACCGTTCCACGAACTGAAGCCATCAGCGCCACCATCACCATTTGGTAGCCAAAGTTCCAGCGCCACCATCACCATTTGATAGCCGAAGTTCCAGCGTCTTCATCACCGTTTGGTAGCCGAAGTTCCAGCGCCATATTTTCACCATTCCACGGACTGAAGCCAGTTTCCACCATCCCATGAACTGAAGCTAGTTTCCACCATTCCATGGACTGGAGCCAGTTTCCACCATCCCATGGACTGAAGCCAGTTTCCACCATTCCACGGACTGAAGCCAGTTTCCACCATTCCGCGGACTGAAGCCAGTTTCCACCATCCCAGGGACTGAAGCCAGTTTCCACCATTCCACGGAATGAAGCCAGTTTTCACCGTTCCATGGACTAAAGCCAGTTTCCACCATTCCAAGGACTGAAGCTAGGTTCCACCATTCTATGGACTGAAGCCAAGCGCCATCTCCATACGTTCCGTGACCTAGCTAGCTAGCGCCATCCACCGATCCGCGGACCAAGTTGCAGCGCCATCTCTGCCTATCCCACTATGGCCAAGCCGGAGTTACGCAAAGTCGCCAATACAAGGATCACGGATTCCTCATGCCTCCTGCCAAAGGTTAGCCAAATTCTCCCTGGCAATCTCTTCATGACTTGCACTTTTGATTTTTATCCTTGTCTGTCACCATCTAATACTTACCCCGCAATAGTGCCACTGTTACGAGCTAAGCAGGGGACTTATTATTGATGGTGGTTTTTAGCTCAGGGCTAAATTTATAAAAGTTTATCTACCTGGCCCGGCATCAGATGTAGTAGACATTGATATGTTTATATTCCGCAGGGAATTTGGAGAATATATCAAAATCTGACGAGTACCTATGTCTCTTTTCGTATTATATCGAAACTCAAGCTCCTGGATGAATTGTTCACTAGTATAGAGCCTAATGAGTGTATAAGCTCCTAGATGCATTACTCATAAATGCCGGAGCCTGTTGAGTACTTTTTTGTGCTTATGTTCCTTGGCAAAACCCTTAATATTGGTATGGCATTACGGATTTGTGTTCACTTGTAGCAGAGTAGCACGGACCTCCAAGTACCAAGGTTAAGGCCCTTGCATAAAATACTCAGTCAGAAAGCAAAGAATAAACAGAGTCGCGGAGTAGGAGCAACAATTAGGGGAGCGTGGCCATTCCATAAGCTAATCGGCACCACTTGGCCACGCCCCATGCTACCTAACCGGCCCTTAATCCTTCGTCGACCAATCAGGTCGCTTTAAACCTGCCACACTCCCATGAGTTGTGGCTGGGCCCATACCTGTCGGCCCCAGTTTCCATCGACCAATCAGGTCGCTCTAAAGACGCCACACTCACACCAGAAGTGTAGCCACGCCCATGCTTGGCCGGCCCCTCTCCTTCCTACCGACCAATCAGGTCACTTTAAAATGCGCCACGAGCACTAGAGGTGCGGCCGCGCCTTATGTTTGGCCGACCCCTTTTCTTGACCAATCAAGTCGCTCTAAACTCGCCACCATAAATTAAAGGCCAAACGCACCCTGCTGCGCCACCATACTAACTGGCAAGACAAACGCGCCCTGCCCCAACAATATATTAATCGGCATGCCAACATGCCACTCTGCCGCAGTAACATGCCAATGTGCCACAAATGACACCACTATGTGCTAATCCACTTTCTGTTCGTGGCCAATGCCACAACATGCCACGAGCCACTTTAGCCTTGGCCATGCCGCCAAGCCCTAACTTTGGCCAAGGCGCCAAATCCTAGCCTTGGCCATGCCGCCAAGCCCTAACTTTGGCCACCGCGTCAAATCCTAGCCTTGTCCACGCCGCGAAGCCCTAACTTTGACCACATCGCCAAATCCTAGCCTTGGCCACGCCGCCAAGCCCTAACTTTGGCCACAACGCCAAATCCTAGCCTTGGCCACGCCGCCAAACCCTAACTATGGCCACATAACCAAATCCTAGCCTTGGCCACGCCGCCAAGCCCTAACTTTGGCCACAACGCCAAATCCAAGCCTTGGCCATGCCGCCAAGCCCTAACTTTGGCCACGGCGCCAAATCCTAGCCTTGGCCACGCCTCCAAGCCACAGGCGTGGCCGTGCTACTACGCCGCGACTATACCGTTATGCCATTAACATGTGCCAACAGAATGTGGCCATAATCAACGGCCACCCTCTCTCCTAAGATGCGGTCTCAGCAATCGAAGTTCGCCACCGAACTAACAGACTTGTGGCAAGTTTTAG
Organism: Papaver armeniacum; assembly: GCA_023531295.1. NCBI lineage: Eukaryota > Viridiplantae > Streptophyta > Magnoliopsida > Ranunculales > Papaveraceae > Papaver > Papaver armeniacum. The sequence goes on along the minus strand of JAJJWW010015501.1, from coordinate 101,972 downwards.
GCGACCGGCCAAGACGAGCCTAATAGCATCACATGCTATTTTTATACGGCAAGCCTCTTGATTTTAAATTACCACACGTAGCAAAATGCTACATGTTTTCCACGAAAACACTCGAGACATCAAATATGTCACAAACTGGGGGATACTCATCAGGGTATTGGTCTGGAGGTTTACAGCGTGCGGCGTGCAATACGCCCGTTAAAGGAAAGTGTCATGAAGTAGGACAAACAATGGCGGCAAGAAGTAACGGGTGTAAACGGATCCACTTCCTTCATCATGGAAGCATGGGTTTCTGGCGGTTATACGTTACTCCATTCTTCCACCACTCAATCGTTTCAACTTCCTACGAGACCAGGGTACTTTCAATATGACTTATATAAATAGGCTTCACCTATTTCCACCAAAGGACAAGTTTTGGTCGGCAACATCACAGTATCCAGAAATCACCAAAGAACTGATATCCTTCATTCCAGTTCCACTTTCTGATACAAGTCATAAAAACAGCCACACCTTCAGAATCAACTATTCTGGTCTCAACACTTTCTTCGCTTCCCTCCCTAAGACCAACCCTTCTCCTTTACTTTGTGACCGAAGCAAGCCTGGAACGGTCATTTCTTGGTTTAGGCCAGGATTGTACAGATTGATCTCTCGAATCAAAAGTACTCCAGTACAGTGCATTGTTTAGGGTTTAGATTTGTTTCTCATCCGCACACCTAAAATCAGCAGAAACAGTTTTCACCCACAAACAGTTATGCTCTAAAATCGGTTTGTTCATGAACTAATACATTTATAAATTAAGGAATGCAATCTTTTGCAAACCGTGGCTATAGTGTTCATGAATTGATTCGAGTGAATCAAAATCAATTTTGCTTCAATTGTATCTTGTATACTTCTGTGAGAATATAAACAATTTATCAACTCTATAACTAGTTTCATTTGAGTCATTTGAACTAGTTGTGTTAAGATGAACAAGGTTGATATGAAAGTGTTCATATGGCTAACTTCGGTTAACTATTGTTGAGCCAACAAGGTGTACACGTTTAGGTATGGTTACCCATATCTAAATGAAGTCACTTTTCGTTTGTGTGTAACAAGCTAAGTTCGATATAACGGTTGAAAGATATTAGCTTGAGTCTAATCAAGTTTTCATCTAACGGTGAATATTGAATGCTTTGTTACCAAGGTAACATTGATTGCAAACCCTGATTTGATGACTATATAAGGGAGAACTCTAGCAACTACCTAATCCCCACACCTCATGCGTGATACTAGTTGCGACTAGAGTCGATTCTCCTTTAACCTAGGTTTTTTTAAAATCATTATAGGTTAACGACTTAAAGACTTCATTGGGATTGTGAAGCCAGGCCCAACTATTTTCTATGTAGTTGCGTGTTCTGATCTTGTTGTATTCTATCGTATTGAGTACTATCTTCTCCAAGATTTGCTCGAGATTTAATCTCCGATAGGCAAGATAAAAAGTAGTCACAAACATCTTCGTCTCATCGTTTGTGATTCCACAATATCTTGTTTCGCTACCATACGATTAAGATTATTCTGAGGTGATTGATATTACTAGGTTGTTCTTAGAGAATATAAGTCAGGTGTATCAATTGGTTCCTGTTCACCTTGATTTATAAAAAGACGGAACAAAACTCATAGGTATTTCTGTGGGAGACAGATTTATCTGTTCAATAGACTTTTCTGTGTGAGACAGATTGGTTTATCAAGTCTTCGAATTTGGGTCGTAGCAACTCTTAGTTGCGGGTGAGATCAGCTAAGGGAATCAAGTACGTAGAGTCCTGCTGGGATTCAGAGGCGTGAAGGAACGCAACTGTACCTTGATCAGTGTGAAATTGGTTAGGGATCAACTACATTCCAGTCCGAAGTTAACTTGGAGTGGGCTAGTGTCTGTAGCGGATTAATACAGTGTGGTGTTCAAATCTGGACTAGGTCCCGTAGTTTTCAATATTTGCGGTTTCCTCGTTAACAAAAGTTCTGGTGTCTGTGTTATTTCTTTTCCGCATTATATTTGGTTATATAATTAAAATATCGCAGGTTATGCGTAGTTCAATCAATTAGATAATCCAACATTTGGTTGTTTATTGGAATTGATTGACACTTGAACATTGGTCTTTGGTACCGTTCAAGTTGTTTCACATAATAATCAGGCTCGCGGATTTCTATCTGTTTGATTTGCTGATTACATTGTGAAACAGAGATACAACTCTTGGATATATTTCCATTGATTGAGTTTGTCCATACAGATTTCCTAAACGAAATATTGGGTGTGGTTGTTAGACCCCCACTTTTTCAATTGGTATCAGAGCAGGCAAACACGTTTAAGACCTCATAAGTCTGTGTTTGTAGCAATCTGACTCTATGGATAGAAATGCTATCTCAGTAAACGTACCACCAGTCTTCGATGACTCAAATTACTTATGGTGGAAAATTGTTATGCGTGCCTTTCTTCAAGCGCGTGATTTTTGATCATGGGTTTATATTGTTAATGGCTACGGTCCTCCAATTGTTACAGTAGACGGTGTCTCTATTGCAAAGGATATTGGTAAATATGAACCTAACGAGATTCTCGCTGCAAAGCAAAATTCTGACGGTTCAAATGCTATCATTCATGCCATTACCCCAGATCTTCAACATCATGTGTCTACGTGCACTCGGTTTAAAGATGCGTGGGATATCTTAAAACCTGTATTTGAAGGGAATACCTCTGAAAAGGAAGCTAGGCTTCAAAACCTAAATTATGATTTGGAAAACCTTCGTATGGCTGATGAAAATTCATTTGATGAGTTTAATCACAAAATGTCTGAAATTGTTAATGCATTTTTTGCATTGGGTAAAACTATTCCTGAAAAGGACATTGTGATGAAAATTTCAGATCTTTGCCAGCCAAATACGACTCTAAGAAACATGCCATCGTTGAAGGAAATAACCTTGATACGCTTTCCAGAAATACTCTTGTTGGAAAGTTAAAAATACTTGATCATGATCAGAACATAGTCAGAAAATTTGCGTTCAATGATGTGACTAACACAAGCGAATCTTCTAACTTGTCTTGGGCTGATGAATGTTGTTCCAATCATGTTGATTGTTATAAATCATTGATTATACAAAAGATCAAGGATATTGTAAACAGAAGCAAAAGATGTGAGAAACGTCTCTCTCTGGTTAATGCTTCAGATGATTCAATACAAGAAAAATCATCCCAAGTTGTCAATATCTTGCATGCTTCCGATGTGTGTAATGAATTTTCATCTCTCGCAGCATAAACTTCTTCCTACTCAAATTCTGATTCAAAGTTTGAGTCTGACACTGAGATTTTTGAATTCTTGGATAAGAGTGAAGAAATTCACCAAGAAAATCTTCAACTAAAGGCTTCGTCGGAGAAACTTGAATCATCGCTTCAGGTAAAAAATCTCGAGATAGATTGTCTTAATGATGAATTCACTAGGACCCTATCTCTGAACGAAAAGAGATTAATGCTCTTAAGTGTAACCTGCAAAGGTTGTCTGGAAGTTCTGACAAAATCTCAGCAATGTTTTTCGGTCAGAAGTCTTTTGGAAACACAAATGGTTTAGGGTTACTGTGAGCACAAACAACTACTTTGTTCCAGCCGGTTTTGGAATAATTGATGATGAATGTTGTGATAAACAGGAGGCAAATAAGCAAGACAATAAATCTTCTTTGATTTGTTCATTTTGTGGAAATTCAAATCATGTCCAAAATAAGTGTTGGGAATTCAAGAGGAACAACAAAAGGATTTCCAAACTTCAAAATGGCATGCAAAGAATGAATCTGGCCTTGGGTAATCAACAAGGTACTCCTAAAGACAAGAAGAAATCTAAGAGAACCAGATTCAGACGAGGTAAGAAGTTTGTTTATACAACAAACCTTGATAAGTCACTATGTGATAAAATATGTGAGCATTCGGCTCACTCCGTCACTATCTAATACTAGTGACGTCTGCATCCTCATCTTGAACTTGAGAAAATGAGGATTGCATCTAGGTTGCTCAAGTTTTGTATAATTGTTAATTTCTTATTTTTTATATTAAGAAAATATCTTCTTAGTTAAAATAGATAATGGATCATGAACCGTAAAAGACTTTTTAAAAGTTCTAGGGTTTGGCTGTCCATTGGCCTATTTATATTCATTTGTGATCAAAATGCCCTTCACTTCTTTTATCTTTGAAAGATACAGTTTCATGGCTCCTATAACTAGAGGTACCACAAAAAGGGATGCAGTTGAAGCAGTTAATGTGTATCTTTGTGAAGGAATCAAATCCTCGAGGAAGAAGAAGGAGAGATCTACAAATGATGATGAAGGTTCTTCCTCTAACTGCCTCTTGTCTGTTTGTCATTTTGATAATAACTTTAGAGGTATGGTGAAGGATTTCATCAACAAAAGAAATGATTTAAAATCTCAAATCATTTTCTCTTTAGAAAAGACAGCTCACTATGAACATATGTTGTCTCTAACAAGGAATGCCTTGTGTGGACTAAAAAGAGAACTTAGTGAGTTAACTGATATTTCTGAAGATTTGGAGGAATTGAACGATCCCGTAATCAATGGGTTTTTCAATAATGAGAAGGAATTCTCAGTAGATGCTCTGAGAAAGCTCTATGATGTCTAGGAAACTTCTTATGAGAATTTATTCTTGTGTTTTAAGAAGAATAACTAGGGTTTGGAATAGCAATTATTGTGAGTACACATTACTTTGCCAACGATTTTCATCTTGCAACATTTTTTGATTTATTTATTCAAATTCTAAAGTTTATTTGGAAGATGATTTTGCAGTATTAATCTTTATTGGTTTTAAATATTGCAAAAATTGTTATGGGATATGTGTGTTTGCGTCCGTGAACTATGATTATCCCATATATGTCAAAAGTTAAGTCTATTATATGTCTCTATGCAAATATTGACGGAAAATAGAATGAATTTTTGATAACAAAGAGTAAGTCTATGGTATCATCATGCAAATATTAATGAAAATAGAATGAATCTTTGTATATTCCGCAGTATTGATCTTTCCCTGATCCACTTCTATGTGTAAGTACTGTGCGGCTCCGTAAGTTCTCTTATGTTGAGCATTTTTGATTAAATTAATCATGGGTTCTCTTGTGATTAATTTAATTGAGTTTTCTGGATACAAATTCATGTTTCATGTAATTTGTTATTGTCCAAAGAAATCCTTCTTTTCTTGTAAACGTAAGGTCGCTCTTGTTGTGCTTTTGGGAATGATATTTTATTGGGGAGAGTTCTTAATTGAACTTGTGCTTAATTGCCAAATCTTTGTGGGGAGTGCGGCTGTGGAATATTGTAGGAGTTTTCTTGTATCTTTATAAACTCCTTGATGAATACACTAAGTTTCGACTATGTGAAATCATCGAAACAATATGTTCTCTTTCAGTCATGAAGTATCTCTATGAGAATTTCATTATGATCCCGCTAGTTTTCGTACCTTTGCCAATTTATATTGACAAAAATGGAGAGAATTATTGTGTAGTTCACGCTACAAATACATATGATTTACGGATCATTACGTAAGGGGGAGTGGTTTTCATTGTGAGATGAAGTATTTACTAAGGGGGAGTGATACATATCACCAAAGTTGTGATACAATTGGATTTTGATGTTGTGTAATAATACTATGACACTGTATAACAATGATTGAGAGCTATTGTTTTCTCATTGTTATAGCTACGGATCTTCAACAACTATGATGCTGAGTTGAACACGTTCAGAATCACTGGAGTACTTGGAAGTGATGAAGATTTCGAGTAATGCTGAAGAACCAAGGAAATCAAGCATTTGTATGAGAAGCTACAAAGTTTATTTATTTTGTAATCCATATGTATTGATAGTTTTGTCACCAAAACTGACAAAGGGAAAGATTGTTAGAGCACTGCTCAGTCGAACTCGTAAGCGTTGCTATCTCAAGCTTGTTTGTCAAGTTTAGTTACCAAAACTATAAGTCTTGATTTCTAGTCTACTTATAGCTAAGTCTCGGATTAGGATAGAAAGTGTAGTTGAGCTTAAGACTTCACGGCGTTCATCGATTGAAGACGGAGAACTACTAAGGGGAGCTTGTGGAACTTCATCAACAAAAGGTATGTGGAGACTTGAACTCATCTATCACTCAAAAGTATATTTCTACTTTATCTCTTATTTGAGACAAAAGTCGTATAGCTATATAGACTTCGATTATACACATTTGATATTTCTCTAAATATGTGTTGGTAAGCTTTCACTTTAACCAATTTCATCTTATATTCTTGACGAAAGTCAAAAGATGATCATGTGAAAATCGCCTGGTAACATCTTACATGATTTGTGTGAGACAATCATTTGATGCAGACTCGGAATGTTTCGTATTGATCTATCGATCACTTGAAAATTGCTTTGAAGCTAATAGTTTGTGTGAGGCAGCTATTGTCGTCTTCTAAGAATGTTTCAATGATTGAAATGGGAGTTTAGAACAATTAATGATGGTTGGATATAACACAGTATGCGTACTCGTATGCTAACTGTTGCAAGTTATTCCAAGTCGGGGAACCATAGTATGCATACCCGTATGCGTACTTGTTGGTTAGTTGAAAGTCCGGGAACTTAGTATGCATACCCGTATGCGTACCGGCGTAAGTTCAAGTCCGGGAATTCAACTGAGTTTGGTGGTATGTAGGGCTGTCAATGGATACCCGAATATCCGCTATCCGTTCGAGTTCGTTCGAATCGTTAGGATATTATCTTACTTATCGGATATCGGTATCGGTAACGGATAATCTTATCGGATAATTACCTATTAATGGAACGGATACGGTTGAGTTAGTATCCGACGGATAATTATCCGTATCCGATAGTGAGGGTATATATGTAATTTAGATATACCATATTGTAGTTTAGGTTTTACTTAAAAGAGAAAGAGTATAGTCGTGGAGATAAGAGATTTTAGTGTTTTACTTTTACTAGCAACGGCAGCACTGAGTCTCAGAGCAGATTTCTTCCACCGGACCACCGAAAACTTCGATTTTTTCCAATTCATCAACATCTCCTCCTCCAAAGCCAACGCAGTAAGTTTGTTTTTTACTTTGTTTGATTTAAGCACATGATTGTTGTTTGATTTTGCATTTTCTTAACAATTGTTCCTTAATTTCGAATTTTAGGGATTGCATGTTTGAATTAATAAGTTTTTGATGAATGTAAATGGTATCATTCCTCGGGGACTTATTTTTAGATTTTGCAAATTAGCCGGTGATATTTGGTGCTTGCTATTGGATTCTTGAGAATTGGGTGGATGATTATCACAAGAAATTAGAGATTTCCTTGGGTGGATGATTATCATAAAACCATTCGTCCTTTTCCTGTCCATTTTGTTGCTCTCTTGCTGATTTTTGCATCCCTTGTTATGTATCTTTTTGTTTACTACAAACTAACTCATTTCATCATTTTGCAGGTATGTTTATAAGGAGGGGATAGAATGGAAGTAGAAAAAAAGAATTAGAGGAAGTCATAGATGTATGATAAGATCAACTGACCAAGGACAAGGAACTTCAACTTTTTGTATATCCTTGCTTTTTTTTTTTGAATAAATAGCAGAGCAGATACTCTGTTTTTTCAGTTGTTCTTTTCATTTCTTTTTGTAAGAAAAAGATCTGCAGACTAGACTACAACACTTAAAAGTCTTTATTCAAGATTTCAACTGTTGCCCAAATTACTTGCTTATTTAGTTATTTTTGATTTATTATCGAAAACGGATAATTAACGGATATTATCGAATATCCGTTACTCTTAACGGAACGGATATCGAATGAAAATTTCAATATCCGTCCGATTTTATAGGATAGCGGATATCCGGTAAAATTAACGGTAACGGATGCGGTATAGCCATTATCCGTTCCGATAGCTACCGTTGACATCCCTAGTGGTATGCGTATATGTTCGCATACTGGCAAACCCAAACCAAGTCCAGCCACTTAGGTATGCGTACACGTTTGCATACTTGAGTAGGTTATGTTCTAGAATCGGTTTTTTCATGAACTAATACATTTATAAATTAAGGAATGCAATCTTTTGCAAACCGTGGCTATAAGTTCATGAATTGATTCGAGTGAATCAAAATCGATTTTGCTTCAGTTGTGTCTTGTATGCTTCTATGAGAATATAAACAATTGAACAACTCTATAACTAGTTTCATTTGAGTCATTTGAACTAGTTGTGTTAAGATGAACAAGGTTGATATGAAAGTGTTCATATGGATAACTTCGGTTAACTATTGTTGAGCCAACAAGGTGTACACGTTTAGGTACGGTTACCAATATCTAAATGAAGTCACTTTTCATTTGTGTGTAACAAGCTAAGTTCGACCTAACGATTGAAAGATATTAGCTTGAGTCTAATCAGGTTTTCATCTAACGGTGAATATTGAATGCTTTGTTACCAAGGTAATATTGATTGCAAACCCTGATTTGAAGACTATATAAGAGAGAACTCTAGCAACTGGGAAACCTAATTCCCACACCTCCTGTGTGATACTAGTTGCAACTAGAGTTGATTCTCCTTTAACCTAGGTAATTTTTCCAAAACCATTATAGGTTAACGACTTAAAGACTTCATTGGGATTGTGAAGCCAGGCCCAACTATTTTCTCTGTAGTTGCGTGTTATGATCTTGTTGTATTCTATCGTATTGAGTACTATCTTCTCTAAGATTTGCTCGAGATTTAATCTCCGATAGGCAAGATAAAAAGCAGTCACAAACATCTTCGTCTCATCGTTTGTGATTCCACAATATTTTATTTCGCTAACATACTATTAAGATTATTGTGAGGTGATTGATATTACTAGGTTGTTCTTCGGGAATATAAGTCCGGTGTATCAATTGGTTCTTGTTCACCTTGATTTATCAAAAGACGGAACAAAACTCATAGGTATTTCTGTGGGAGACAGATTTATCTATTCAATATACTTTTATGTGTGAGACAGATTGGTTTCAAGTCTTCGACTTTGGGTCGTAGCAACTCTTAGTTGTGGGTGAGATTAGCTAAGGGAATCAAGTGCGTAGAGTCCTGCTGGGATTTAGAGGTGTAAAGAACGCGACTGTACCTTGATCAGTCTGAGATTTGTTAGGGCTCAACTACATTCCGGTCCAAAGTTAGCTTGGAGTAGGCTAGTGTCTGTAACAGCTTAATACAGTGTGGTTTTCAAATCTGGACTAGGTCCCGGGGTTTTTCTGCATTTGCGGTTTCCTCGTTAACAAATTTCTGGTGTCTGTGTTATTTCTTTTCCACATTATATTTGTTTATGTAATTGAAATATCACAGATTGTGCGTAATTCAATCAATTAGATAATCCAACCTTTGGTTGTTGATATAAATTGATTAACACTTGAACATTGGTCTTTGGTACCGTTCAAGTTGTTCCACATAATAATCAGGCTCGCGGATTTCTATCTGTTTGATTTGCTGATTACATTGTGAAACAGAGATACAACTCTTGGATATATTTCCATTGATTGAGTTTGACTGTTTAGTTGATTCTCTTGGAATTATATTGGAGTTTGTCCATACAGATTGGCTAAACGAAATATTGGTGTGGTTGTTAGACCCCCGCTTTTTCAGTAAGTTCTCCAACAGAAAATGCTATGAAATGTTAAGTGGACAGTTGAATGTGGCAGCTACAGATTTTGCTAAGTTCGTTTGGCACAAAGATATTCCGCCTAAAGTTTATGTCCTCCTATGGTCAGTGTTTCATAACTCTCTTCCTACTTGTCTAATCTACAACATAGGAATATACAGATCCCCGACATCATCTGCAAGATGTGTTCGAAAGAAAATGAAGATACAAATCATATATGGTTTCATTGCGAATTCGCTAGGGAAGTGTGGATGTACTTTATAAAAGCCTTCAAGATATCTTGGTGTATGCAAAATAACTTTCTTCTTAAGTTTGAAGCTTGGAGACAAAATGTGTTAACCGACAAAAACAAGAAATTATGGGAATGGATTCCTTATGCAATCCTCTGGGTTATTTGGAAAGAGATGAATGCAAGAACATTTGGAGGGAGGAAAAAAGATAGCGATGAAATAATTTTGGAGGTTAAGGCTCTTTTCATTCTCCGGGCTTCTTCTTTAGAACTGTTCAAGTTTATACACGTAAGCATCATTCTACATACTTGGGAAGTTGTTGTATACTTGGGAAGTTGTTGTAACTGTCACATATGATGGTTGTAAGTTTTCATTTTTTATCAATTCAATATCAACTTTTTCGTCAAAAAAAAAAAAAAAAAAACTTTTCCGAAACGAAATCGTCACACTAAAACCAAGCGAAGGGTCATGGTAGTTGGATTTCACTACAATCAAGCTATAGAGGAACAAAAACATCATCCATGGTGCTTGGCCTATGATAGCAAAATTTGACCTCTTGTAGCAACAATTCATGAAATGGCCTTCAAAGTTACGTACAATACTTTCCGAGCCCTTTCCCCGTTTTTTAAAGAAGCCTATTATTGGGGCGTCACATTCCAATAAAGGGGCGTCACCTAATAGGACAAAAAGAGTCATCCATAAGTAATTTCAAAAACCCCTTATCTAAAATAATTTTATAATGACTAAACAACCCTTATTTAGTTGGTTTTAATAATCTAATTAGCTAGTGATTAGATTAATGAATCTTTTTTTAAAAAAACTAAATCAAGTTAAGTTTCAATTATGGTGGGAAGAAAAAGTAAAGGATTTTTTTCTTTCGCGGGGACTTTTTCTCAAAACCCTAAATTTTGATTCAACCGAAATGACGAAATCAATAGATATAAATAATTAGGTATACCTCTAATTTAGCTTCAGTGTCGTTTTTATTACCAAAATTGATGAAAATATATACAAAGATTTTAAATTTTTAGATTTTCGTAGAGCTAACTTACTACGGGTTCCTCCTTCGTAGCCAACCGTAAGACCAATTTACGGTTAGGTGATAATGAACTCCTAACCGTAACTAGTTAAAATTAGGGAAATCCGTTCATAAACCAACGGTTGGGATTTTATCTCTTTGAATCAGCCGTAAACAAGATACGGTTGGGTTTTTATCTCGTATCCAAACGTAAATTAAAAGTTCCAACCGTAACTCAAAAGTTTTAGCCGTAACTCAAAGTTCTACATATTCGTACCGCCTATACTATGCAACAGTCCACTAGTTCACATGGCGGCCTTGAATTCTTAATCCGTGCGAACTACAATAAGTAAATGACAAAATCCCAAGTTGTTTCTCTTTCTCTGATCTCTGATAAGTGTTCAAATTTGCGTAGGTTATTGAAACTTTGTGGAGTTTAGTGTCCATGTGTATATGGACTTGATTGGTTGTTATGTTCAAATAACATTGAATAATTATTGTGTGTCGTGACTTGTGATGATTGGCTGACTCAACCGAAAAATCAGTCATGAGATAAACACGTAAATGGATCAACATCTCGTTTGATAAACATTTCGTTGACGAAAAATTATATCTTGCCACATGAGTTGATACGTGGGAATTTATATCATGTTAAAACTAATGTATGGAGTATACATAGACTTTAGATGGATGTAAAACACTCCTAATATCCTTTTTTATCTCGCTTTCGTTTTTCAGTCACTACAAAATCTTTTTACGGTTACCTAAAACAAAAACAAACTAACCGTATACGAATTTCGGTTGGTATATTTATGACCGGTTGGTATATTTATGACCAAATCCAACCGTAACTGGTTTTTAAGATTTGTTACTCAGAAATATTTACGGTTAGTTTGTTGAGAATCGAAACCAACCGTAATGACTTCGTAGAATAAAATTACGGTTAGCATACAGTAATTGGTTTTCTAAACCTAATTATGGAATTGTGCACTGGTTTCATCCTGGTTTTCTTGATTGAGTTGTTGATTATCAATTTTTTGTTGGGTTGTTGTCGATCACCATCATGTTGTTGATTAGGAGAGAAGAGATGAAAACAAAACTGACTTTTGATTTTAGTTTTTCTTTTCATTGATTAAATTTAAATGGATGGAAGGGCAATTTAGACTTTCTAAATGTCTTTAGGATACCCCTAACCAACTTAATAAACATTAGGATCCTTGAAGCCCTCTTCTATCGGAATGCGACGCCCTAATAATAGGCTTCTTTTTAAAAGAACTCGCACACTTTAGGATTAGATGGAATATAAGATAGGGATACAAGTCTGTCCGTGGTTCTCTCTCTCTCTGCGTTTAATAATGGCTGCAATTTTAAGTACACCAGCCTATCTCAAACCTACTCAATCGAACATCAAACTCTTTAAAACCCATAAACGTTTAATATGTTGTTTTTCATCACTTAAACAGACCAATCTCCGTATATCTACTACTACTACAACTACTTCTAATAAGTATAATTCCTCCATTAGGTTCCAAAAGTTTGTTTCTTGGGCTGCTGCATCTGAAGAAGCTACAGATATCACTACCCATGTCGAAGAAACTCAAACCCAGGTACTTGTTTTGTTAGATATCAATTCTTCAATCCTCATACTTTGAAGTTATTCAACAACGTTTTTCTTGTGGATAAATTTTAGCCTGGATATCAAATGTATGGTACGAAATGATCGTAATCTAATTCAGCAAACTTTTCCACATACCTTAGTCAATTGATTGATTAACAAAAACAGAACAACTGAATTAAGATAGCCATTTAACATGTTTGCAAATTAGATGATTTGATATGGTGCCGTTGTTTTACCTAAATTAGTTTGCTAAGGATTGCAGATTTTACTTTTTCTGGCCAAATAATACCTCGTTTATCATTAGGTCAATTGTCTCATTCGTAAACAAATCAATCAAATGATCCTAGTTATCACCAGATAATAATGCATCTAAAATAAACATCTCATTTCATGCTGCTGCTATACTAGTCAGAACTCTGAAAGAGATGAATATATATTTAATGGAATGTGGATTTTTGATCAGTCTATATTAGGGGTATAAGATCTCTGTCCAATCCATTGGTATATGACAGTTATGGTGGATGAGCTGGTCAATGCAACAAGGCCCTAGCAAGCAACTCCAAATATTGTTGAAATGTACAGTAAAGCGTGGGGTTTCATTGCCCCTGCTTGCTAATCAACCTTTGACCTGATGATATACTCATCTTTTGTTGAACAGAAGATTTTAGAGAATGAAATTTTGGAGGAGGAATCAACTCAAACAAGTAATAGTCAGACTCCTGATACTGAAGAAAAATTACCTTCAGCTATTTCAGAGTCGCTAAGGTTATATAAACAAGCTTTGGCAAGTAATGATGAGCCCGGGATAGTTGAAATAGAGGCCTTCCTTCAATCTCTGTATGATGAGAAAAAGGTTTTGGAAAATAAAGTAGCTGCATTGTCTATAGAAGTGGCATTGGAAAAGGATCGGAGACTTAGGATAAATGCAGATTTTTATAACTTTCGGAAGAGGGTGGAGAGCGAACGGCTCTCACTGGTGTCTAACATGCGGGAGGAAGTGGTGGAAAGTTTGTTACCTGTGCTGGATAACTTCGAGAGAGTTGACTCCGAAATAAAAGTGGAGACTGACGGTGAAAAAAAGATTAATAACAGCTATCGGAGCATTTTCAAACAGTATCTTGAGATATTAGGATCTTTAGGCGTTGTCCCTGTGGATACAGCTGGGAACCCCTACGAGCCTACGGCTACGGTAAGATTTTAAGCTTTCTTGAGTTCTTTTACTTTTTTAGAAATTAATATGGTGATTATTTAAAAGAGGGTACCTCAGATATGATTCGAATGGACTGCTTTACACTCAACTGATTTTCCTCGAAATGAGTGAGATCGTGTGTGTTAAAATTAACCCAGCATAATCGTATGTTCCAGGCCTCTAGTGAAAAGTGATAGTGTTCTTGCATTCTGATGTTCAAAATTAGTGGGTGAATCGGCAAAGAGATTTTCCTTTATGTAGTCAATCAGAGTAACGACATTTGGACCAGCACAACAGTGTTTTTCCCTGTTCTTAATCCTATTTGGCAACATCACTTTTATGCAGGCAAAATACCAAGTGGACTCTAAACTTAATCGGCTACGTGAAGATTTTTTCCGAGCACTCGGTCGAGTACGCTCTGGTTTCATGAAGACATGGATACAGTTTTAGGTCAAGCCTCCTTCCAAAAAAAAATAAAAAAATATATAAAAAAAAGGATGGACTTCAGTTGGCTTGGTAATTTTACTTCAGTGAGAAACTCGTACATATGTAAATAGCTCTCTGTGCATTATTCTGGACAGCTTACACAGCCCAAAACCGAATATATTCCTCTAATGTTGTAACAGAAACTTGGTAATGGAACTGATGTTACTGAAATCTGGTTTCAGCTTCTTGTTTTGACTCGGAATCAACTACAAGATATCACTATTTTTTATCTATTTCCCTGAATGGTCTGGAAGGTGCATGGATCGTGCAAGGGTTTCGTAGGCCCGAATGCAATTATGGGATTAGCCTGGGGTGAGCATGGACCGGTTTTCACCTCATCCGCGTCCAATCCAATACATTACGGATTTCAAATTTGGCATCCGCATCCAATCCAACATCCAATGGATGCACGGATGGGGTGCGGATAATCCAATGGATTTGTGTTAGTTAAAATCTATAATGAAAAAATAAAGCCTATATAGATGACTTCTTATAAAACCTACAATCCAAGCAAACACCTAATCTAACGTAATCAGTTGGATTTCAAAAATTCCATCCGCGTCCAACCCATTAGCGAACGGTCCGGGCATCCATCCGCACAAATACGGTTGATTCCGGTTAAATCCGCGGATTACGGATAAACACAGAGAAAACCGTTGTGGTACTACGATTGTATTTTCATTTCTTTCCTCCTCAAATGGTTTCTGCTGCTACTGTCCGAGTGAATACAAATAAAATGATGGTCGGATGTGATTCCAGTATGCTCTTCTTCACCATGAAGATCATTCTTGAGAGATACTTTAACCCTTTGAATTGGCACATGACAATCATGGAACTGACCCCATGAAGAAAACTGAACTACCACCTAAACTGACCCCATGAAGAAAAGGAAGCAACATCTTCAGTAAAATACCACACCATTGATATATCAATCAGTTAAGAAAATTAAATCCACTTCTAAATAGCCAGTAAAAGTATCTCCAGACAGGTGAAAATGTTCGAAACAATATGCCAAAACTAAATGAAAGTAAAACAAATAACAGAATAAAGTGAAAGGAAAGGGACTATAAATTCCTTCTGCAGTAACAACCAAACAAAGTATACAGAAAATAGAATAGAAAATCCAACGAGTAGCCCCTCCAAGCTGTATGACTCAGATGCCTGCAAAATAAGTTCTTCACCTCCAGAATGAAAATTTGAAGATTACGCCTGGAAAGAGATCAAGCAAAGGTGTGTGTTACTCTAATGAGCTTCTGAATATAACACTAGGCAAATCACAATGTAAGACTCTTAACACTTTCCCAGTTACATATCATCGAAGAAGCTTAGAAGAGTTGAGCTAGTTTTTTTTTTTTTCCTACACTAGTCTATGTGGACATTTACCTTGTTTGCAATGTTGTTGGATAGCCAATCCAGCCCTTCGTACAATCCCTCACCAGATGTAGCGCAAGTGCTCTGGATGTACCTGATGCAATCAGAAGAACGAGAATCAATAATACAGTCAAAGTCCAATTACATACAAAGAGGTCATATTATTTCTTCGTGAATAAAGTAAGGTTGGAGACACAGAAGGGAAGTTGGCTAATCTGGATCGGTATAAAGGTATCTCTAGTGGTGCAGATAACAATGAACAATACGAAAGGCCTCTCCTTTTACCCCAGTCAGCGCTGGGCACATGTGCACTTGCTTTAAAAACTTAACTGATATCTCTGACTTAAGGTAATTTGACCGAGTGGAAACTCAAAGCAAGTTAAATTCACAAGCCTAGCATACAACAGACCACAGCTAAGATAGGGAAGAAAAAAAGTATATGTATCATCATCCAAAGATAAAGACAAGTCTGCGATTCAGCAAGGATGAGAGTGGATGAACAGGTTAGGCAAGCCTTTAACCACCACCAGATGTCTCAACAAACCAAAACCTGATAGTCGCATGATCAAACCACAGAACCAGGAAGAAGCATCTTACCAGTGTCTCTGACGTAAGGAATGTAGACCAAGTTTATCAGTAATTTCAGCAGCATTCATTGCATTTGGCAGATCCTGTTTGTTTGCGAAAACAAGTAGCACAGCATCTCTCAACTCATCCTGTAGTCACCAAATACAGGTGCTCTTAGATATATCCACGGACAATTACAGCTCAAGAATATAGATTTACGGCCTAAAAAAATAACATTCGGCCATTACAATAAGCCACAACTAAATAGGCTCAGTCACGTCATCTTCCTGACAAAATCCTAGCCGTAAATTTACCAACTTGATAAGACTTAAGGAACTAAGTTTTACATCCCGGGACTAGGGAAGAGTCGCACACCACTTAGAGACTTGGTCGATACAGATGAGTCTTTCAAATTTATAGACTAACGAAATTATAAATGAATATCATACCTCATTTAGCATCCTGTGGAGTTCATCCCTTGCCTCAACTACACGGTCCCTGTCGTTGCTGTCAACAACGAAGATGAGACCTTGTGTGTTCTGGAAATAGTGCCTCCATAGAGGTCTGATCTGTTGAATGGAAGACCATGTGGGCATGTTAATAACAAAAAAAATAAAAAAATAAATACAGGTTCGCTTCTGCAAGACTGCAACAACCATGGATTTAAGGAAAAACCGTCTGGTGTAACTTATAGTTGGAATTTGTCAAATGCAAAACTGAAAACTGATATTCTCAGATACTTTGGATGAAACAACAAGGACAGGGATAAATTAAAAGGAAATGAGGTACTGTTGTAGGTATATCCTTGACCCAGTTTCTGATTTACCTTATCTTGGCCTCCAACATCCCAAACAGTGAAGCTGATGTTCTTGTACTCCACTGTCTCTACATTGAAGCCTGCATTTAGGAAAAACAAAAGATGTTTAGCCATACATCTTACCAACAATTTGACGCAGCACAGATCTATACTCTGTTGGTCAATATAATTTCAGCAGTTTTCTCTGTTTAATGCAACATTTTTTCCTAAAGCATCACATAACCTAGGAGCTATGGGAAAACAAAAGTATGAGCCATTATGTTGCAAGTTTGGCAGAGCCTAACATATACAAAATTAACTCCTTGTGTATAGTGCGTGAGCCAAATCAATGCACGGAAACTTGTCTTGCTCTTGGCCATTTGATCTTGTACCTAATATTTTATATTTATAATTAGTTTACAAAGGCCTATTCAGCTGGGTAAGATGTGTTGTATATAATATATTAATATGTGGAAGATTTAGACAGTGGAAATTTTGTGCAAACAAAGGGCGTCTTAAGTTTCTATACCACGTATATTGAACTCTACGGTTAGGCAGAGTACTCTGGTTAAATACTGCTGTTAGACCAAGGAATACCTGATTAAATCACCTATTAGAAAATATAATCCTATCACCATTAGTACTCTAGTTCAAAACAGTAAATTCACCTCTAACAAGTGCGATCTTGAACCAATTCTCAGAGTCAATCGGTACAACTTTTAAAAATAATATCGAGTAGCATTGTCTCATAAAAACATTTTTTGGTTTTCTTACAAGACATCAGCTTGGTAGTTCCATTTAATTTTGATGTCTGAAAATCAAAACATAAGGCCTTTCGAAATTGATTGACATCTATAATGTCTTTCATTCATCCATGACTTTCATCTCGAGACTAACTTGGATGATTCCAGTGCTTAAAGGTGGGCATTAACCACACCCTTAACTCCTAGGTTATTCCAGTGTCATCAACATGCAACTATAAAATGAAAATAAATTAATAATGCTTTATGAATCATTAAATTATCTGACTCTTTAAAGTAGTCCATGGTCCAAAATAAAGATTTACTCTAACCTGAGAAGATAGATAACCGAAGTTAATCAAAAGAACATAATATGTGTGTCAGAAGGTAAACGTAACCTAAGAAGATAGATAACCGAAGTTAATCAAAAGAACTTTATATTTGTGCCAGAAGGTAAATGCTGATGACAAAGAAAACTCCTGTTAAAGAAGACACCCAAGCAAAGATCTAACCATTTAATTAAAAGGTAAAAAGTCTGACAAATCAGATTGTGCCGGTGACCCTGACATTGATTAGAAGCAAGATCTCATAATATAATTTATTGATTAACGAAGCCACAACATAAAGAGCTGAAATAAACACCAAAGCATCTCATAAAGAAACAACTCCAAGTATATAAAGATGATCACATTTACAGATCTTAGGCATGGTGAAGGAATTAGGAATAAATAAATAAATATACGATGAGAATTTACCAATGGTGGGGATGGTTGTAACGATCTCGCCCAGCTTAAGCTTGTAAAGTATGGTGGTTTTACCAGCAGCATCGAGACCAACCATTAATATTCTCATCTCTTTCTTGGCGAAGAGACGACTGAAGAGCTTCCCAAATGACAGACCCATATTTACTCTCTTGTTTTATCTTAGATCTGAAAATATTTTGTCATCATTTAATCAATTACGAACAAGATAAATATAGATCACGAAATCAAATTAACGAACAGAGAAAAATAAGAGAGATTGCTTTGCTTACCAGTTACTCTCTCTGTCTGGATCCAAGTGATAACAAAAAGAAAGAAACACAGAGAGAAAGTTTGGTTTTGGAAAAACAAAAGGAACCAAAGAAAATGCCCGGATCCTGTTCTTCTTTTCGTTTTCAACAACCTCCCTAGAGTCTTTTCTTTATCAATATGCAGCCCCTATTTTTTTTTTTTTTTTTTGACCATAGTGATAATTTGTATTCTGGGTCCCGGGGCTTATATTTTTGGGCTTACGTTTGGTGATTTTTGCTCCAGTTCCTGCTTCTCTTGAGTTCAGCCAAACAATAGAAACTTGATCCCTAGATACTGCCAAACATGTCCATAAACTCCGTGAACGATTCTTTTTTTATTTATTTTATTTTTTTTGGTAGTAACGATTCATTCAAGAAAAAACTAGCCGGGCCTTACAAACCTAGGGAAGACCCTCCCCATTACATCTTGATTCAAAATATCAAGCAAACAACTAGGAGGATTTTGCAACCAGAAACAACTTACCATATCATTAGCAGCTTTTTTAGCCAAAAAATCCGCTGCATAGTTGGCCTCCCTATACTGATGTACGAAAACTATAGAGGTAAAATCCCTGGACAGAAAGTTGATATCCTCAACTAAGTTGGCGAAATACCAAGGAATGGCACATTCCTTTCGACAGAGGCTGACAATATAATGAGAGTCGCTTTCAACGATGAGATTGGAGATTCCTAAACTTGCGCCTAGTTTGAGACCATCCCCGATCGCCCACAATTCCGCCATATTGTTTCCATTTTTGTAGATGTACTTGGAAAAACCTGCCACAAATCTGCCTTGGTCATTTCGAATGACTCCACCTGTTCCTGCATAACGATGATCAGTAGAAGCACCATCCACATTTAATTTATGATAAGACGGAGGAGGACAAATCCAGTTGACAAATATTTGATGTCTAAACCCGTTGTTCTGAGCAGAACCATGTTGGGCAGATAAATACTCCGTAGCTCCCTTCATAGCTTGGGCAATAACTCCTTCATAAACAAAGTCAACATTTTCGAAAACTCTTTATTCCTAGAGCACCAAATATGCCGATCGTAAAGGCGAACATAGTTTCCCATAACACATTAGTACTATTAGTTTTCAATCTAGCATTTTTAACCACCCAACTGACATCAATTGGGCCTTCCTCAAGACACAAATTCAAATTCTGTCTACACCAATCCCAAATCTGTCTGGAAACGGGGCATTCAAACAGTAAGTGTTCAATGGTTTCAGAATTGATAGCACAGAGAGGACACAAAGTAGAAATATCTAATCCTCGATGCACAAGCTGACTTCGGACTAAAACTTTTCTATGAGCAACCTGCCACAAAAAATGTTTAATATGCGACGGGCATTTGAGTTTCCACAAGGCCTTCCACCAAGTCCCCATATCATTAGTACCAAAATTTTCCTTACAAAGGTGCTGGTACATTGATTTAACACTCACATTTCCTGAAGGATTCTCACCCCAAACCAGAGAATCAGAACGTTGGAATCTAGTCGGAATAGGAATTGAGAGAATTTGATCTATCACGTCAGTATGAAGTAAACCCTCGAGGCAATCAAGCTTCCAAACACCGTTATCTATATCCATTAAAGCAGACACTCGTAAGTCCTGAAGCTTGAGAGGAATATCAGGAACTAAATGTCGCAGAGGATAATTAAAGACCCAAGGATCATCCCAAACCTTAGTACAGGAACCATCTCCAATAGACCATCTTAAACTAGCTTTAATAATATCCCTTCCTCTAATCAAACTTTTCCAACATCTAGTACCGCCACTTTTAACTTCACAATCCAAAAAATTTCTGACCTACGTATTTAGCTTGAAGAAGCTTAGAAATAAGACAATTGGGATTAGAAAAATTCGCCAAGCCAGTCTTGGACAAAAAGCGAGATTATGGAGATCAAGGTCTTTAATACCAAGCCCACCAAGCTCTACAAAGTGGCTTGCACACATAATCCCACCCAATAGCATGCATTCTTGAAGAACCATTTTTATTCTGCCATAAGAAATTTCTCCTAAGTTTATCAACATTACGAAGAATACCCGCAGAATTTTAAGAGCAGACATTAAGTGGTTCAGAGAAGGATCAAGAAATATATTTGATTAAAACATCACGACCCAAAGAAAATTTAAGGAATTAATCTTCCAGCGCAACTTATTAGTGAGCCTTAAGAGGAAATCCGTAAAATATGCCAATTTAAGTCTACCCCACTGCACAGTACACCCTAAGTACTTTCCTGGACTCTTACTAGCCTTCATATGAATCCCACGAGCTAGATGACCAAAGAATTCATCGATGAACATAAAAAACTACGATAGACTTCTCCTTACTGACGAGTTGACCAGACCAACTACAAAAAATGTCAAGAATGTCTCTAATACCTCGTACATTCTTGAGATTAGCTTCAAGGAAGATTAAGCTATCATCAGCATAAAAACTGTGCGTAATCAAAGGGGCACCACCAGCTATTTTGAAACCTGAGATATCCTTATTGATGATACCATCATTAATCATTCGAGATAAAACTTCTAAGCAAGTGATAAAAATATAGGGAGACAATGGGTCTCCCGCCTAATACCACAAGTTGGAAAAACTTTTCTCCGGGCTACCATTTATCAATATACGATAAGATACAAAGAAATACAAGCTTGAACCCAACTAACCCAAGTATCATTAAAACCTAATGCTCAAGACCGTCAAAATAAATGACCAATTAAGACGATCATAGGCTTTCTCAAATCAATTTTCAAAGCCATCCATCCCTTAGAACCTTTCTTATTCTTGATAGAATGAAAGACTTCATTAGTCATGATAATAGAATCAAAAATGGATCTATCTTGAATAAAAGCATGCTGAAAAGGGGAGATAAATCTGGGCAAGTAAGGTCGGAGCCGATTAGCCATAATTTTTGCAATAACTTTGTAAACAAAGTTACAAAGGCTAATTGGCCTAAAGTTCTTAATAAAGAAGGCCGTTCCACTTTAGGAATGAGAGTAATAAAGGTTTTATTAATAGATAAGTTCATCTGCTTGGAATGAAAGAACTCTCTGATAGAATCACACACCGAAGTACCCACAAGATCCCAATACTTGATAAAGAAAGCCCCTGGAAGACCATCAGGACCTGGGGCTTTAAGTGGACTCATGCCTTTTATACAATTGTAAATCTCCTGATTTGAGACTCTCTTAGTGAGATCTCTATTATCGTAATCCTGGATAACTTTGGGCACTAGATTATAAATATCAGGAGGAATACTAACAGTAGAACCTGAATATAACTCCTTAAAAAAATTAGTAATAAGAGACTCTATCTCCCCCGCCTCATATTTCCAACACCCAGTAGCATCTCTTAAGGCCAAAATTTTATTCCTATGTCTTCTAATAAGAGTAGCTACATGGAAAAAACGAGTATTCAGATTGCCATACTTAAGCCATTGAACCCTGGATTTTTGAGCCCAATGAATCTCCTCCAATTCAAGCTGATGCAAATAATTACTCAAACAAGTCATCTCAATATCCTTATTGATAAGAGTTGGGTCTTGGCAGAAATGATTCTGAGCTAACTCCAAGTCAAAGACGGGCCTTCTCAACATTTCTATGGATAGAGCCAAAAATATTTTTATTCCATCTTTTCGAATTATTACGCAGCTTCTCAAAATTAGAATATAAAAGACCAGATTTGTCAGAGCTATTCAGATTATTGGGAGAACTATTCCAGCTATCAACAACTACATCTCTGAAACGACCATCCTCAAGCCACATGGCCTCAAGCCTATAAGGTCTTCTTTTAAAGCTAGATTTTGGGTCCAAATCTACCAGAAGTGCTCTATGATCAGAATTGTAAAAGCTAAGATGGAATACCTGACAGTTAGGATGAAGTCTGCTCCATTCGTCATTAACACAAACCCGTGAACGATTCATTCCGTGATCTTAAAATCCCAGTAGATCAATTTTTTATCTTCAAATTCCGTGATCTTAAAATCCCAGTAGATCTTAATTCCGTGATGATACTTTTTTTTTCTTTCTCCCGATGGTTCTCAAGTTAGGCGTAGTTCTAGCAGGTTCAAGATCGGTTTTTATTCTTTTGTCTTATATAGAATGGTACCCCTGAAAGATTTGGCATCAACCTTTAGCTATCATGAATTTTTTACCTTCAAAGTTGATTTTCATTTTCCGTGAATGTTTCTATGAGGCAATGACTAAATACAACCCACATCTAGGTTAAACACAACCTAACTTTTAAAGTCAAAATATTTTGAACCTATTTGATGTAGGTATCCACCGCCTACTATCACTCACTCATCTAAATTCCGTCGGACAAACAAAATCCCCAATGCCAAAACTATAACGAGACTAAGAATAACCATGAGTTGAATCAATTGCTAACAGTGAGAAACCTCGAAATCAATTCCATTTAAGGTTCCAATGTATAGATGCTCAATTCAACAAATAATTATTGGGTACTTCTTAATGGTGTTGTTGAAAGTCACTTGAAATATTTTGAATGTTGCTTAGAGAAAATGATTTGGAATCAAAACCGAAAGAAGATTTGATATCAATCATTTGGTCCTAAACCTATGTATGTGTATCTCTCTCGTGTGAGTTTCTGCGGCGGAAATCAAATCAACGGATTAACCATGTCTACAATAATCAAGACAATTCTTCTGTTTTTTAATGCTTTATGTTAATCAAACACCTAAGATTCTTCTTTCTTTTACATTTCTGATACCAAAGGAAATAAAATGGTTGAAAAATAGAATAAGAATGGAGCCACAGGAAGATAATGATAGTGGGTGTTGATTAATTCCTATATCAAATAGGTTCTCATTATTTAACGTTTGAATATTGAGTTGTATTTAATCCAAATGTGGGTTGTATTTAGTCACTTCCTTCTTTAATATCCATATACCATATCCATGGCTGATTGGATTATCACTTTGACCAAAATGATTCCACTTTGTTAAGAGAGATTATCAGTTGGGATCGAGTTAATATTTGGCGAAGGGGATTTGGAGTGCATTACCTAAATATTAGTCTTCTGGAGTTTTTTTTCTTCAAATTTTTTTTCTTTAAGTGGCTAGATATATAAAACATGGTGGGAGATAGTTTGAAAGTTTCGAGTTTTTGTAGGTTTGGAGAAAGAGCGGAGTAGTTTCGCTTAGATGTTACACATAATCTTTAATGACACAGAGTTTGTATGGTGTTTCCATATGAAGCTCAGACTTATATGGCGAATGTGAAGCAAGAAAGAAATTTCTAAAAGTGTATGTTGCTTCGTTCTTGTGGCGTGCGGTCAAACCGTCATAAATAGTTTTCTTCCCGCCGTCAAAAATATTCCGGCTGCCGTTGCCGAATTTTTATTTTGTGACGGTTTAAAAACCCTTACTAGTATATTTATTATTGGCGCCGGATTTATCCGATGTTTGCCGTACATCGATATTGGTCGCCGACACGGCATTCGTTCTCCTCCTGCCGTATTTACATTCTCAGAATTACTCAGAAATCTTAAGTCATTAACACAAAAATTAAAAAGCTTTTCAAAAATCGAAATTTATAACATTCATAACAAAGTTTTACATTGATGCACCATATATATAGAAACCTACATATCCGACAGTTAGATGTTTAACTGATCAAAAAACATAAATCTGGGCAACAGAACAACACCCAGAGAGTTAAAAAGTTGGTAACTATGATTATTGACCGGTTGTCAGCCGACACAAATATAATTACACTTTCCTACTACTCAAAATATATAATGAAGCAAGGGCAAGAAAGGATCGATCCCACAGAGAGGTCTAGGTTGTCAAATTGTTTCGGTTCCCTATAAATAACACCCAAGTTTTGTGATTTTTATATAATAAACTAAATAAAGCAAATAAAGAAAAGTAAACAAATCAAATCAAGGATAAGAAGATATTGGTCATGGATTTCGTCTTCAATCACAAACATGTTTTCAACACAATAACTAGAATTGATATTTTAATCTCAACTTTTATCAAAGGCCCTAGAATACCTTGATCGCAAGAATATCCCGCAAATCTCCTCATGTCATCAACAAACACATTAAAAGATGCGAATATGAATTCTACCTAAAGGAACAACCTAACGTGTAAAAGCACTAATCAAGTTTAATTCCCTAGATGCATTAGATTCTATGAAATCAAAGCCAATCAAAGCAATCGAACGTGTAAAAGCACTAATCCGATTTAACAAAGGTTATGGTTCACATATGATCATAAGAATATATCACTACAAACTATAATCATATTTATGCTACTTGCAATCCTAATTATCACTTTTTATATAATAACCCTAATCTAGCAATAAAGATGAAAGCAAACTCAATCGATTCGCGACTCGACTAAACAAGCATTCAAATCATGTAACAATATTAATGGTGAATCATAAACGATAATATGAGAGAAAACTAATTTATTGCACAAAAACTCATGTTTGGAAATCCAACTAATTCATAACCAAAAGAAAACTCTAGCTCATATTCATGGAGTTCATAACAAGAAGAAAGAGAAGTTTCATGTTTCTAAACCCTAGAATACAAAGTAGAGGCAAAGATCATAAAAGATAATAAAAGTCTTCTCTTTTATATGTTTCTCCAATTTCCATAAAGGATACTCCTTCCAATATTAGGTCTTCTCAAAACCCATCTCCAAGTGGTCCACCAAGCCCATGTGTGAGAAAACCCATGTAGAAAATATGTCCAAAAATACGTCACGAAAATCGGGATTGTGGCCGGAAATCGTCCGGAATAGTCGCCGGAAAGTATCTCAGGTGACCGGCAAAGTCCGCCTGGTCACCGGTCAATGGGTCAAAACGGTCGAGTCAACTCGGGTCAACTCGAGTCAGGACTCGGTCAATCACCGAGTCAGTATGTGAGTTGTCAGACCGAGTCAGGTCATTGAGTCAGGGTGAATCAGCTGGGTGACAAGGCTGAGTTGGGTTCTTGGCCAAGGCCATTTTGCGTCTGAGACAATCATTGTGCATCACAAATTAAGCCCCATCCATAACAAAATGCTTATTCCTCCAAGTCAAAAGCAATTCCATACATTGCAACACAAGATCTTCCATGACTCCACACAATGTCTCACCACCACCAAAGATCTCCCCGTCACACCTTTACGTGCAACCTACACATCCATCTACTTGAGCACACCACTGCAGTTCACCTGCCACACCTTGCATCCCTTGCAATTCTATAAGCCCATGGAGTCCAACTCAGTCACCACAATCCATCTTCAGTTGTAGCTGCTCTGCAACACAGCACAACAAACACAGGCAACAACCTCAACTTCAAAACCCATTGTCTCAGCAGCATCTAAGCTTAGGTCAGACCAACATCATTCAATCCTGCAACCAAGACTCCTCGTGCCAACAACACCATCATTGCCAAACCCGACTCAACCTCGCAACTTCTTCAACTCAAATGCCAGTAATAACAACCGCACAATTGAAGCCCTCCGCACCTCTATGTTCTACAAACTTTTCTTTCATCATCTCCTACTCTGACTCCCACAGAGACCACCACCAGCTCCATTGCATTAGCACCTGCACTTCCTGCCTCTCCATTCAATTCACACATACAGCTTCCCTTACTTTGCTGCTCCAGCTACAGCTTCCATTGGCGGCAACATACAACACCTGCAGCTGCCACAGATTCAAACCTTGCCAACCGCAAAGACTACCTCCTCTACCAACACATCCATTCTTCATTGCTCACCGCAATACCTCCCTGTAGTTCTCAGAGCCTCAACTTCATCCATCTCAGCCACCATGCTAGTTCCAGCTGAATCACAGCATCAACAGCAAACCATCAACAACACAGTACCCCTTTCAGGCAACAACACCATTTGCTTCATACCAAATCTCATTCTCATATAAACCATTAGCGTCTCCATCTTCTTAGCCTCAAGACTGCAACCCTAGCCATCATCTTCACTTCAGCTCATGTCACAATGCAATACCCTTCCAGCAACCACCAGCTCAGGCCACATCTTAACACCACCTACAGCTGCAATTGCAGCATTTCCTTGAGCCTCTCCCTGAATAAGCTCAATTCCTCAAATCCCATGAACATCCACAGGAACCCTAACTCAATTCCACTCTCTGCATCTTCTCAAATTTCTTTAGATTCCACCAGTTCAACCACCAGGATCGATCTTCTCTGTAACATCTTGAGCACCAATTTCCTGTAGCAATTTCACCACCAACACCAGCTTGTAGTTCTTCTCAGTGTCTGAATCTTCTGAATCTTCATCTTCATCTCCATACACAATTCACAAATCCATCAAACCCATATAAGTTCATCAACAGAAATTCAGAAACCCTTTTTCTTCTTTAACTAACCCCTGAATCTCTCTTCTTCGTCTTTGAATCGAATCACTCAATTTCTCTTCATTTTCATATTCTGCAGAAAACCCTAACCTGAGCTCATTCGATCAACATCGGCCTGTGAAATCTTCTTCTTCTCACTCTTCAGCATTGTTCACGACCAAACCCTAACAGATTCAATCCATCTTCCATCATCTCGGATTCAGAAATACCACAAACCCAAACAAATGAATTCTTCGACAGACTCATAGCAAATGAAGCGAGCTCTTTCTCAGGTTCAAATCAATCCTTCTTCTCAATTTCTCGGACAGAAACGGCTGCTGGTTTTTGTTCTTTAACCTTCATGAATGAAATGAATGAGAGGAGTTCTCTCGATTCTAGGAGGGTTGTAATGATTGGATCCAGCCAACCCCTAGTCCCAGATAAGGGCCATCCTTGATAGCAGCCCCTTAACCTTTGATCAGCTCCGGATAGTGTTTGCCCTTTTTACTCCAATTGGGTGATTTCTCCATCTTTTCGTCCGTGCGACTCCAGAGTACCTAATAACTCAAAATCACGTGAAAAGTACATAATTCACAAGAAAAATAGCAAAGAAAGCGTAACTACTAGATAGTAAATTAGGTGTTTTAGACACCTATCAGATTCCCCCACACTTAGACTTTGCTAGTCCTCGAGCAAATCAAACAAAACAATAAAATACAACAACTCCGTGTCGTCGAGGCTACGGTCACTTTTAGCATAAATAACAAGCCTTTAAACCAATAGGTATCTCTAGTGGACGAGTTATAGTCTCGTGAGGGTTTACTAGAGATATACCCACAAAACCTACTTTTCCAACTTACTAGTTCTCCGTAATGATAGTATCCAACGCGCTAAGAAGACATAGAGATTCTGCACACTAGTCATAAGAAGTTAGACACATAAATGAACACAATCTCATCCTTAAAAATTGAGAGAGAAATAACCATCCCTTCTCGACTAAAATTCGGGTTCGGAGTGATCAAAAGTCTCGACTCTGCCTCACAAAAAAGGGTTTTATGATATTACTCTCAATAATAAACAACTTTTTATGGGTCACACATGTGTCCAGGTTGGAATGAAGAGAGAATCCTGCGACACGTTGAATGGTAGGAAGGCATAACCCTCCGAAATATTTTTAAAAACCCACATCTTTTATATATTTTTGAAAACCCATTTTTCTAACGATCTCTTCGAAAGGAAATCAACCATTTAACGAAGGTGGGAATATGCTTACTTACCTCGTATCTGTTCGGCGTGCAGCTAGCACCACTCTCACAGCATCCATAGAAACGTCTTCGGTCTTCAATCGGTGTCTTCATCTTCGTCTTCGGTCTTCAACTCTTGATGATAACTCTTGAACTTCGTAGAATCTTGACAATGTAATTTTTTCCTCTAATTCCTTATTGCTTGAAACTTCTTTATAGATATTCCTTCTTCCATTGGCTTTATTGAAAAAATACAAAACTAAACCCAAAATTTCTTCTTTTTTTTTTTTTTTTATCATTTTTTTTTTTTCAATTTTTTTTTTTTTGAAATAAGAAATAAAACAAATACAAAAATAAAAATAAAACAAAATAATAAAACTATTAACAAACCTAAAAATTTCCTCTTGTCTTTTTTTTTTCTTTTCTTTTTTTTTTTTTTTTTTTTTTTTTTGGACAAGAGAAAAATAAAATACAAATAAAACAAATAAAAACGTAAGTACAAAGGCCATAGTGTGAGTACTTTACCGCTTGATTCTTCACAACTTATATGTCTTGATATCATAAACTTCTCGAACTCTCATCCTTGATAATTTTCACTCTTTTTTTTTTTTTTTTTGTTGTTTTAAAACCTCAAACGTCTTCAACTTTCCTTGTAGATTTGTGATGCTCCTCTTGTTGATGATGATGGTGTTTCTATGGACCTGTTGGTGTAGAGAGAGATAAGGTGGATGGTGCTAATTGCGAACAAGATTACAAGTGGTATGTAAGTTAGCAATTCGATGTCACCATCATGATTGACAAAAATAGCACTCAAGAGATCAAAATAGTGCTTCTATGGTGGGAGGTTGGGCAGCTCACCATTCTGCCCGGAATTTACGTACGGTGACACACACTCTAAAAGCACAAATTTAGACATTACAAAGAATTGAAGGTCGGTGCCTCACATTATGTAACATGGGTAGTCTCCACTATAAGGGATCACTACTCTAATACCGAATTCAGTCTGCACCTTATTTGCCACTGGCATGGTTAACTCCAACTTTAACTCTCATACAATTAAGAAACCCGATCATGTTCTCTCGTCATCTCTAAGTTCACCACTCTTATGAGATTCTCGATGTAATCTTAGCGACATGTATACTATGTGACTCTAAACTAACCACAAGTTGGAGTTTTTTATTCACTATTTACAAAAAAGTTGAAAATTTTGACTCAAAAAGTCTAAAAACTCTATATGCAAAAGACTCCCCCACACTTAAACTTCACATTGTCCTCAATGTGTAAAACCGAAAATTCTGAATTCTGACGTAACAACAGATAAAACGCAAAAACTGTACAAATTGGTAAGGAATTTGGAAAACTCCATTTCACAAAAGTTGTTCATCTACGTGTTTTCTACAAAGTGTCAAAAGGGCACAGTGTTTCTATAAACGGTCTGACAGTTATGGTCTCTGGAATGAACTACGTGCAGTCTGAATTTTTCTGACGAAAAGGTATTCGTCATAATTCTTTTCTAAGATAGATTCCGGACTCAATGAAATTAAACATGGGGATGCAAATATGATATGAAAACAATAAAAACAAAAATAAAAGGGACTAAAATACAAAACCTATGGGTTGCCTCCCATTTAGCGCTTGGTTTAAAGTCGTCAGCCCGACTCTTTTGTTATCGTCCATATACCAATAATCTGAAAAGTTGGGGATCCTTCCATAGAACCTGTTTTTCAAACACTAGATTCATACAAATATTAGTAATATAAAACAAAAGTGAAGCTATGAACCGATAAAAGCTTCCCCCACACTTATTCTTGTCCACACTTGGGAGTGTATAAAGAATATAGAAGTTGGGTACTTCCACGTTTTCTTGTTCCAAAACCTGCATAGTATGAGAATCAAGTATCTCTAATGGCGGAAAACGAGAAATAAAGTCATTCAACAATACTCCCGAAGCACATACATTCAAACCAATAAGAGGTAAAGGAGAAGAAACAATAGGCAACGGATTAGACAAACCTTGCACAATCTCTTTTATCACTAATCCTCTTCATCCTTGAAAAACTCAAGTGAATAATTCACCTCTTTTATATCATGGTCCTCTATCAAACTTTGCAACCATTCTTCGTCCGTTTCTGCCGTAACCAAAGTCTCGACATAAACATCATCATTACAATCATTTGCAAGCTCAATTGGGTCTTCCACAATAGTGGTCATAACGGTCTCAATCTCAACATATTCCTCCTTTTTGTTGTAAGGCACATACTCTTTTGCGGATCCAAATTTTATTATAAGAAACTTTTTTAGAACACTCGAAAATGCATCATCCTCAAGCTCCACCCTTTGAATAGGCTCTTGATCATTATTAAGATCAATGCTTGAGTAATCTACACAAGTGTCGACATATTCCTCTTCGTCTTCATCTTGATCCCAAAAAGGCTCCTCGGAGATGTCACCATGAGTTGTTTCAAGCAATGTATCATAATCACCGTCACTATCATAGTCAACATAAGATTGGTCCTCGCTGAATTTAGTGTTGCTAATCTCGAACTCATCCTTTTGAATAGGTGAATGATCATTATTACGATCAAGAGTTGAGTTAACTACACAATTATCCACGAAAGTCCCCAAGGATTGGCCTTTTTCAACATTAGCATCAATCAAATATTCATCACAAACCATATGCACATTAGAATTATCCATATCTTCCTTGTATTGATCAATGCCTCTTCGCAAGATAGCAATACCTTCACGAAGTTCTTGGAGTTGCTCGTTTGTAGTCTCTTTTGCTTTTTGAAATTCCTCTTGTAAAAAGTTAGAAACTTTGTCTATAAAGTTAGAGACTTTTTGTTCACAAGCATAAGAATCCTCCCATCCTTGTTGTTGTTCACACACATACCCGCCATAAGGTTGTTGAGGAAAACCACAAGGTTCCATGGAATATTGGTCATAACCAATGAATTGGTTTTGATTATACCCATGGAATTGGTAGTTATCATAGTGTTGAGGTTGTTGAAAACCGTATCCATTGTTCCAATATGCTCCTTCCATGAGAAACAAGCACCTGAAATAAAATTCTCAAACCAAGGTTAAAACCCAGAAAATAAGAAAAATTAAAACAAAACTAAAAACAAAAATAAGAACCCAAAAACAATTGACAACCGCTGCCTCCCCGACAACGGCGCCAAAATTTGACCGGTTGTCAGCCGACACAAATATAATTACACTTTCCTACTACTCAAAATATATAATGAAGCAAGGGCAAGAAAGGATCGATCCCACAGAGAGGTCTAGGTTGTCAAATTGTTTCGGTTCCCTATAAATAACACCCCAGTAGTTTTGTGATTTTTATATAATAAACTAAATAAAGCAAATAAAGAAAAGTAAACAAATCAATCAAGGATAAGAAGATATTGGTCATGTATTTCGTCTTCAATCACAAACATGTTTTCAACACAATAACTAGAATTGATATTTTAATCTCAACTTTTATCAAAGGCCCTTGAATACCTTGATCGCAAGAATATCCCGCAAATCTCCTCATGTCATCAACAAACACATTAAAAGATGCGAATATGAATTCTACCTAAAGGAACAACCTAACGTGTAAAAGCACTAATCAAGTTTAATTCCCTAGATGCATTAGATTCTATGAAATCAGGCCAATCAAAGCAATCGAACGTGTAAAAGCACTAATCCGATTTAACAAAGGTTATGGTTCACATATGATCATAAGAATATATCACTACAAACTATAATCATATTTATGCTACTTGCAATCCGGAAGTATCACTTTTGCGTATAATAACCCTAATCTAGCAATAAAGATGAAAGCAAACTCAATCGATTCGCGACTCGACTAAACAAGCATTCAAATCATGTAACAATATTAATGGTGAATCATAAACGATAATATGAGAGAAAACTAATTTATTGCACAAAAACTCATGTTTGGAAATCCAACTAATTCATAACCAAAAGAAAACTCTAGCTCATATTCATGGAGTTCATAACAAGAAGAAAGAGAAGTTTCATGTTTCTAAACCCTAGAATACAAAGTAGAGGCAAAGATCATAAAAGATAATAAAAGTCTTCTCTTTTATATGTTTCTCCAATTTCCATAAAGGATACTCCTTCCAATATTAGGTCTTCTCAAAACCCATCTCCAAGTGGTCCACCAAGCCCATGTGTGAGAAAAACCCATGTAGAAAATATGTCCAAAAATACGTCGCGGAAATCGGGTTTGTGGCGGAAATCGGCCGGAATAGTCGCGGAAAGTATCTCGTGTGACCGGCAAAGTCCGCCTGGTCACCGGTCAACGGGTCAAAACGGTCGAGTCAACTCAGGTCAATCACCGAGTCAGTATGTAAGTTGTCAGACCGAGTCAGGTCATTGAGTCAGGGTGAATCAGCTGGGTGACAAGGCTGAGTTGGGTTCTTGGCCAAGGCCATTTTGCGTACAGCACAATCATTGTGCATCACAGATTAAGCCCCATCCATAACAGCTGCTTATTCCTCCAAGCTGCAGCAATTCCATACATTGCAACACAGGATCTGCCACAGCTCCACACAATGTCTCACCACCACCAGCATCTCCCTGTCACCTTTAAGCTGCAACCTACACATCCATCTACTTGAGCACACCACTGGGCTTCAAACTGCCACACCTTGCAGCCCTTGCAATTCTATAAGCCCATGGAGTCCAACTCAGTCACCACAATCCATCTTCAGTTGTAGCTGCTCTGCAACACAGCACAACAAACACAGGCAACAACCTCAACTTCAAAACCCATTGTCTCAGCAGCATCTAAGCTTAGGTCAGACCAACATCATTCAATCCTGCAACCGAAGACTCCTCAGGCCAACAACACCATCATTGCCAAACCTGACTCAACCTACAACTTCTTCAACTCAAATGCCAATGCAAGAATAATTGCACAATTGAAGCCCTCTGCACCTCTATGTTCTACAGCTTTTCTTTCATCATCTCCTACTCTGACTCCCACAGAGACCACCACCAGCTCCATTGCATTAGCACCTGCACTTCCTGCCTCTCCATTCAATTCACACATACAGCTTCCCTTACTTTGTTTGCTCCGGCTTCTGACTTCCATTGGCGGCAACATACAACACCCGTGCCAGCCGCCACAGATTCAAACCTTGCCAACTGCAAAGACTACCTCCTCTACCAGCACATCCATTCTTCATTGCTCAGCTGCAATACCTCCCTGTAGTTCTGTAGCCTCAACTTCATCCATCTCAGGCCACCATGCTAGTTCCAGCTGAATCACAGCATCAACAGCAAACCATCAACAACACAGTACCCCTTTCAGGCAACAACACCATTTGCTTCATACCAAATCTCATTCTCATATAAACCATTAGCGTCTCCATCTTCTTAGCCTCAAGACTGCAACCCTAGCCATCATCTTCACTTCAGCTCATGTCACAATGCAATACCCTGCCAGCAACCACCAGCTCAGGCCACATCTTAACACCACCTACAAACCGTAATTGCAGCATTTCCTTGAGCCTCTCCCTCGAATAAGCTCAATTCCTCAAATCCCATGAACATCCACAGGAACCCTAACTCAATTCCACTCTCTGCATCTTCTCAAATTTCTTTAGATTCCACCAGTTCAACCACCAGGATCGATCTTCTCTGTAACATCTTGAGGACCAATTTTCTGTAGCAATTTCACCACCAACACCAGCTTGTAGTTCTTCTCAGTGTCTGAATCTTCTGAATCTTCATCTTCATCTCCATACACAATTCACAAATCCATCAAACCCATATCAGTTCATCAACAGCAATTCAGAAACCCTTTTTCTTCTTTAACTAACCCCTGAATCTCTCTTCTTCGTCTTTGAATCGAATCACTCAATTTCTCTTCATTTTCATATTCTGCACAAAACCCTAACTCCGAGCTCATTCGATCAACATCGGCTGTGTGAAATCTTCTTCTTCTCACTCTTCAAAGATTGTTCACGACCAAACCCTAACAGATTTAATCCATCTTCCATCATCTCGGATTCGTAAATACCACAAACCCAAACAAATGAATTCTTCGACAGACTCACAAAGAATGGAAGCGAGCTCTTTCTCGTGTTCAAATCAATCCTTCTTCAATTTCTGGACAGAAAACTGCTGGTTTTTGTTCTTTAACCTTCATGAATGAAATGAATGAGAGGAGTTCTCTCGATTCTAGGAGGGTTGTAATGATTGGATTCAGCCAACCCCTAGTCCCAGATAAGGGCCATTCTTGATAGCAGCCCCTTAACCTTTGATCAGCTCCGGATAGTGTTTGCCCTTTTTACTCCAATTGGGTGATTTCTCCATCTTTTCGTCCGTGCGACTCCAGAGTACCTAATAACTCAAAATCACGTGAAAAGTACATAATTCACAAGAAAAATAGCAAATAAAGCGTAACTACTAGATAGTAAATTAGGTGTTTTAGACACCTATCAATTATCAACATCCAAATGCCCGTGGAAAGTTTGGGACATGATAAGAACACACCTGATGGCATGAAAAAAAAAGAAGATCCCATTCCCTTATACTCAAAAAAACAAGCACCTGAGTCACCAGAGTTATATAAGTAGTATATCAGTCAAGCATTTGTGCACCAAGATCTTCCATTCATGGACTGTTCCTGATCTCTGCGTCATTCGATGGCGTAACAGTGTTAGTAGTTCCCAGTTCATCATGCGCAACAAGTAGTGCCTCCAAATCAGCTATCCGTTGCATTGCTACTTGAAGTTGTGCAACAATATTCTCCAGTTGTTGTCTAAGGTTCACAATTTCAGCATTTGGGTTAGTGGTAGGATTGGTGGATGATTCTTCACCCCAATAGTTCTTTGGCTTTATACCATTGCCTAGACAGCGAACACGACCCCCTTTATCTAGTCCTCGCACTTGGGCAAAAGCATCATGTCATCCTTGTGGAACAATATCAGAACCTGGTAAGCTAGCTTGGATCTCTACTTCCTCCATTTCCTTATACAGAAATATCATTTTCAAGATCAAATGCGTAAGTAATTGAAAATGCGGGGGTATAACAACCACACCCAACAATTCGTTTGGCAATCTGAGAGGACTTACTCCAATATACTTTCTAGAGAATCAACTAGACAGTCAGACTCAATCTAGAGTAAGGTATATCAAAGAGTTTAATATCTCTGTTTCACAATGTAATCATCAAATCAAACAGATATAAATCCGTGAGCCTGATTATTATGTGAAACAACTTGAACGGTACCAAAGACCAATGTTCAAGTGTCAATCAATGTAAATCAACAACCAGAGGTTGGATATTCTAATTGATTAATCTAAACGCACAATCTGTGATATTTCAATCATATAACAAAATATAATGCGGAAAAGAAATAACACAAACACAAGAATTTTGTTAACGAGGAAACCGCAAATGCAGAAAACACCGGGACCTAGTCCAGTTTGAACACCACATTGTATTAAGCCGCTACAGACACTAGTCTACTACCAATGAACTTGGACGGATCGACAGCCAATTTCGCTCCTTACGTCTCTAATCCCAGCAGGATACTACGCACTTAATTCCCTTAGTTGATCTCACCCACAACCAAGAGTTGCTATGACCCAAAGTCGAAGACTTGATAAACAAATCTGTCTCACACAGAAAAGTCTATAGGATTGAATAAATATGTCTCCCACATAAATACCCAAGAGTTTTTGTTCCGTCTTTTGATAAATCAAGGTGAACAGGAACCAATTAATTATATTCCCTAAGAACAGCCTAGTATTATCAATCACCTCACAATAATCTAAATCATATGATGACGAAACTAGATATTGTGGAATCACAAACGATGATACGAAGATGTTTGTGATCACGTTTTATCTTGCCTATCGGAGAAATTAATCTCGAGCAAATCTTAGAGAAGATAGTACTCAAACGATAGAATCGGGCAAGATCAGAACACGCAACTACAAGAGAAAATAGTTGGGTCTGGCTTCACAATCCCAATGAAGTCTTTCAAGTCGTTAACCAACAAGGTTTAGGAAAACTTAAGGTTAAAGGAGAATCGACTCTAGCTTATGCAACTTGTAACGCACAGAAGTGTGGGGATTAGGTTTCCCAGTTGCTAGAGTTCTCCTTTATATAGTTTTCGAATCAGGGTTTGCAATCCAAGTTACCTTGGTAGCAAAACATTCAATATTCATCGTTAGATGAAAAACCTGATTCAATCAAGCTAATATATTTCAACCGTTAGATCGAACTTAGCTTGTTACACACAAATGAAATGTACCCTCATTTAGGTTTATGTAACCGTACCCAAACGTGTACACCTATGTTGGCTCAACATGGTCAACCAAAGTTAGCCATATGATTAACTCTCATATTAACCGTATTCATCTTATTCCAAACTAGTTCAAATGACTCAAATGAAACTTCTCATAGAAGTATACAAGAACACAATTGAAACAAAATCGGTTAGATTCACTCGAATCAATTCATGAACATTATAGCCACGGTTTGCAAAGATTGCATTCCTTATCATATAAATGTTTAAGTTCATGTACACAACCGATTTTAGAAAGTAACCCACTCAAGTACGCAAACGTGTACGCATACTTGAGTAGGCGTACTTGAGTTTGGTTATGCCAGTACGCGTACGGGTGCGCATACTACAATACATTCTAAACTCCAGCAGATTTTCACGGAAGTGAACTCTCCGCGGGTATGCGTACATGTACGCATACTTTCCCTCATCGGTAACCACTAGTACGCGTACGGGTACGCATACTTCAGGTTCCCGGTTTTGGATTTGTACACTAATGTGATTAACACACTATGCTTATATCCAAACATGGTTACATGATTCTAAATTCTTTATTTCAATCATTGAAACTTTCTTAGAGGACGTTATATAGTTGTTGTTCACAAACTATTTTTCGTCATAGCAATTTTCAAGTTATTGAAATTATCATAATGAAACATTCCAAGGCAACACCAAATGATTATATCACACAAACCATGTAAGATGTAACTCGGCAATTTTCATATGATCTTATTCGGACTTTCAAACAAATGTAAGATGAAATTGGCCAAAGCGAAAGCTTGCCAACACATATTCCGAGAAATATATAAGTGAGATAAACTCAGCTCGAAATCTCAAATGTGTATAATAGAAAACTATATCGTAACACGACTTATGTCTCAATAAAGGAAATATAGTAGAAATAGACTT
The DNA here is from genome assembly GCA_023531295.1 of Papaver armeniacum. NCBI lineage: Eukaryota > Viridiplantae > Streptophyta > Magnoliopsida > Ranunculales > Papaveraceae > Papaver > Papaver armeniacum. The sequence goes on along the minus strand of JAJJWW010015501.1, from coordinate 64,450 downwards.
TCCAAGTGATAGATAAGTTTCAGTCTCCACATACCTTTTGTCGATGAAGTTCCACAAGCTTCCCTTGGTAGTTCTTCGTCTTCAAGAGATGAACGCCGTGAAATCTAAATCTCAACTACACAATATATGTTCTAGTCCGAGACATCTAAATAGGCTAGAAATCAAGACTCATAGTTTTGATCACTAACATTGACAAACATGCTTGAGATAGCAACGCATGCGAGTTCAACCGAGCAATGCTCTAACAATCTCCCCCTTTGTCAATTTTAGTGACAAAACTATCAATACATATGGATTACAAAATAAATAAAGACTTTGTAGCTTCTCATCCAAATGCTTGATCTCCTTGGAAACTTCAACACGACTCGAAAACTTCGTCACTTCCAAGTACTCTATGATCCTAAAGGTTGTAAGTTCAGCATCATAGTTGTTGAAGATCCGTAGCTATAACAATGAGAAAATAAATGCTCTCGATCATTGTTATACAGTGTCATAGTATTATTATACAACATCAAAGTTCAATCGCATCACAACTTTGACCATAATACTACGTTGATATGTGAAAAGCGGGGGTACAACAACCACACCCAATATTTCGCTTAGCAATCTGTATGGACTGATTCTAATATACTTTTAAGCGAATCAACTAGACTCAATCTTATTAACAGTATATCAAAGAGTTATATTATCTCGATCTCTCAATTTAATTCTTACTCAAGCAAATAGAAATCTGCGAGTCTAATTAAATACAAGAGAGATAACTTGGATGGTACCAAAGACCAATATCCAAGTGTCAATCAATGTAAATCAACAACCAAAGGTTGGATATTTTAATTGATTGAACTTAACGCACAACCTGTGATATTTCAATTATATAACAAAATATAATGCGGAATAGAAATAACACAGACACCAGAATTTTGTTAACGAGGAAACCGCAAATGCAGAAAACCCCCGGGACCTAGTCCAGATTGAACACACACTGTATTAAGCCGTTACAGACACTAGCCTACTACAAACTAACTTCGGTCTGGACTGTAGTTGAACCCCATTCAATCTCACACTAATCCAAGGTACAGTTTCGCTCCTTACGTCTCTGATCCCAGCAGGATACCACGCACTTGATTCCCTTAGCTGATCTCACCCACAACTAAGAGTTGCTACGACCCAAAGTCGAAGACTTTAATAAACAAATCTGTATCACACAAAAAAGTCTACGGTGATAGATAAATCTGTCTCTCATAGAAATACCTACGAGTTTTGTTTCGTCTTTTGATAAATCAAGGTGAACAGGAACCAATTGATAACCCGGACTTATATTCCTGAAGAACGGCCTAGTATTATCAATTACCTCACAATATCTTAATCGACGCGATAAAATAAGATATTGTGGAATCACAAACGATGAGACGAAGGTGTTTGTGATTACTTTTATATCTTTCCTATCGGAGATATCAATCTCAAGCCAGTCATTTCGATTGTACTCAATACGATAGAAACAACAATATCAGATCACACAACTACAAGAAAGTAGTATCGGTCTGGCTTCACAATCCCAATGAAGTCTTCAAGTCGTTAACCTATAGGGTCTCGGTAGAAACCTAAGGTCAAAGGAGAATCGACTCTAGCTTATACAACTAGTATCACACAGGAGGTGTGGGGATTAGGTTTCCCAGTTGCTAGAGTTCTCCTTTATATAATCTTTCAAATCAGGGTTTGCAAATGTTAGATTAGTAATAAAGCATTCAATATTCACTGTTAGATGAAAACCTGATTAGATTCAAGCTAATATCTTTTAACTGTTAGATCGAAAACTTAGCTTGTTACACACAAATGAAATGCACGTTTTTAGGTTTGTGTAACCGTACCCAAACATGTACATTTGTTGGTTCAACAGTAGTTAACCAAATGGTTAGCTGATAGACACATTTTTGTGTCTGAATTGTCCTCAATGTCTCTATTGTTAGTGTTTGATTTTGTACTTATTTTGTTTTTTTATGTTTGTGTAGGTGTTTTTGGAGAAATACAGTTGTGTGGAAAAAGTTTCTCAAAAAGTGTTGTTTGGAACCCAGGAGAAAAGTACTAAAAGCACCCACATTTTGGACGTACCCCCATGGCTATTCGCACCCCTACTTTGGATAGGGGCTACCTTTCTTCCTCACGTACAAATAGAAAATGGCGGGAAATTTGGTTTCAACAGTAAAGGATTTATTATCTTTAACATAAGAATATCTTCTTGCCTTACAAATAGGAAGTTGTGAAGAAAAAGGAAGTTATCTTGTATTAAACAAGAAAGATATCCTTAGAAGATTTTATCTTGGATTTTATTCTGCGAATTAAAGATGATATGGGTTTAGTAAAGAAATATAGAGAATAAAGAGAAATAAAAATTTATGAAGATATTTTTAATTAAAAAGAAGAAGATTTTGGATTTATGGAAGAATATATTTGAGTAATGTGTATTTGTGTGTATAAATAGAGAGCTAGAGAGCACATTTGAGGGGGGAGTTTTGGGAGAGAAAAGAAAATCATTGCTTTAATAATTTTTTCTCATTTTCATCATTTGTAAACACTTTGAGCAATGAAATTATATTTTGAGCGTATTTCCATGACGAGGAGCTAAACCCATCACTCAAGCGACGAGGAAGTTGTATTTCATCCTTGGGTAATTTAATTAATTCCTTATTTACTTTTTGCACCGATTTTAAATGATTTATGATTTCTATTAATCAATTGTTATCTTGTTTGATAGAGTATGCTTAGTCTTAGGTGCTTTTGATACACGATGCTTGTAATTTACAATTGATGTTTTATGAAATCTACTTTGGCAAAGAATAGAGTTAATGTTTCTTGTGTTTGGAGCTATAAATGTCAAGGATTAATTTCTAAAACCCATGTATATGAAAGGCAGTGAAATCCCAAGTCCCAGTACCTATCAATATTGCTACTATTTTGTGTATATATTTTCTTATTTTTATTTATTTATTTAGGCCTAAAATCAATTTAAACAAAGTCCGAGTGAACGACAACCTTTCTTACTACAACATCATTGAAAATAACCATCAATTTTTGGCGCCGCCGACGCGGACTTGTTTTTAGATTTGTTTTTAGGTTTTTATTTTTATTTTTGTTATTTTTGTTCATTTTTACGCGTTTTGGTATTTTTCTGTTTGCTTTCAGATTTGGTGCGAAGCTTATGAGAAAGAAAAAGTGTTGAAAAGTAAAGCGAAGCCAAAGAAGGAATGAAAAGAGAAATCCAAAGGAGTAAAGAAGAATATTTTTGTATATAGTTAATTTATTTTTATTAGATTTTTTTATTATTATTTTTAGAAACTGTAAATATGCTTTTATTTTTGTAATCTTTTATTTTTGGATTTTTTTTTATTTTTTTATTTTTGGACATTGAACATTGGACTTTTTTTTAAAAAACCCTAAGGAAGGGTTAGTTTAAATATAAACTGCACAGAGAAGGACGACAGTTACGATACTGTCTCGACCCCTCGGGTTCGTACACTGACATAGGAGTCAGTGGCCTGAGTCGACTTCAACGGTTCATCCCCCGTCTGGAACGGGAGGTAAGAATTCTAAACACCCGCGAATCCCCCGTCAGCGGGTTTACTGGATGATTTTGTATGCATATATGTTGAGGTATTGAAAACAGCTGCTTTAATTTCCTAGTAAAGGGCAAGGCCTGGCCATACAAGATAAGGGTTCGGATTTCATCACCGTTCTCTTCTTGCCCGCCTTAGGAAAACGATACCAAACGCGTACCCAAGCTTAAAATACTGACTAGAACAAGACCGATAGGGTAACGAGCTTAATAGGAAAGTCATTCGAAAAATATTGGTTACTCTTTTAAGCATATATACTTCGAAGTTCATGACGGTTTCTGTGAGTTGAATGCGTGACTGCGCCGTCTTGTAATGTGGTGAGGCCTTGGGTATCAAAGCTCCATCGAGCTTCACTCGTCTCTATTTAGCTTACTTTAACTCAGATTGATTCCCGAGGGTCTGCTTAAATTGTAACGAATTCCCTTTCGAAGGATTAGAAGCTGGTCTAGAAATAATCTAAGTGGAGCCATCATGCTTTTTGTTTGCTAGAAATCAGTAGGTTTGTTGTGGTCGAGTCAGCCTTGTTTGTGTTTGTATAGAATTCCCTTGCAGTTAGGATGTCAAACTGGTATTATAACAGCCAATACAATGATTATCCAACTGAACAATATGGACATTACTCTTTTTATGACCATAGTGTGAATAGTGGCTGGGAACGCCAATCTTTTGAAGGTTATGGGTCATACCATGGTGAGCCCATTACTATCCACATGAGCATCGGTCATTTGAGCAAGAAGATTATAGTACTAGTTCTTCGTCTCTAGAGGATACAATCAAATTATTGAAAAGTAGTCCTTTTTATGATCCTCTGCTCCTATTCCTCCTTTAGAAGAGTCCCTCGTAAGTTAGCTGAGTCAACACGTAAGTTAACTGAGATGAATGGTATAGTTAAGGACGAAAGAACTACAACAATAAATGAACCTTCTTTAGAAGATACCCTCAAGCGGATAGCTGAGACGAACGAAAGAATTGCTCGAAATAATCTGAATTTCCAACACAGTGTTCCCAGTTTCACCCTTGAAAATGAGGATAGTTACTATTCACCTAATCAAGATGACGAGGATAGAATTGGAGACACTATTTCAGATGAGGTTCAACCATTTTCATATTATTATAATTATGAGGATAGTGTTAATGAAGAATCTGAAATATGTAGGCATAGTAATCAGGAATTTGTTACTCCTATTGAGCTTTATAATGATAATATTATTTCGAGTTCAAATGCAAATAATTTTAATAATTATTCACTGATAAGCATGTAAATGCTACATTTTATACCCATATTTATATTAGATAGGATACAATATTTTAGTTACTAATACTATTTTAGTGCTTTTGTAGAAAGTACAAGTGAATTCGATCATCCAGCGAATAAACAACAAAATGTGAGACTAGAAGGTGTTTGCGACGTAATTGGCAAAATGTGGTTGGCCTGGTACTTCCATATATCAGCAACCACAATGATCAAATGAGGTTGGCCTGGTATCTCCATGTATCAGCAACCACAATAATGAAAATGAAATGCGGTTGGCCTGGTATCTCCATGTATCAGCAACCACAATGATCGAATATGCTGGCCTGGTATTTCTATATATCAGCAACACTTATTATGCTGGCCTGGTATTTCTATATATCAGCAGCATTTATTATGCTGTCATGGTACCTCCATATATCAGCAACAATAAAACGTAGCTGGCCTGGTATCTCCATATATCAGCAGCAATGAAATGGGGTTAGCCTGGTATTTCCATATATCGGCAACCAGTCTAGTTACCATGACAACAGAAGGGATTCGAAATGGTGTCGTGAGCTATCTCTCGGAATGATGAAAATGGGCACATGATTTCCATGCTTTGGTCGAGCACGTCCTCTCTACTAATAACCAAGAAGCAGGTGAAGCCACTAGGGTGTGAACGAAAAGGAGGACATACATAGTGGTGCTGTGAACTTTTGTCCGCATATACTAATGAGGTTCAAGAAATGGAAACGTGTCATACTCACCACACATAACATAATGGTTCTTCTCATTAAAGATGATTCAAGATCTTACATTGAAACAAACCGCACAAGAGTATTAAGTACTCTCATTACGATCACTGAATAACCACACAAAAGTAACCAATACACAAGATACACGTGTCTTGTGACATCACAAACAAAGTGGCAAGGTAGCCAACACAGAGCGTACACGTGGACAGACATCAAAACAATATGTAAGCAGAGTATACACAGTGTAAACTATTACCCCCCCCGCAAACTGAAGGTGCTGAAAGGCTGAAAGACTGTAAACCTTAAGTTTGTCTTTAAGAAGCTGAAATCTTGGACCATGAAGCCCCTTAGTAAAAATGTCTGCAAGCTGTTGAATGGTAGAGATGTAAGAGACTGACAAAGACTTGGCTTGTACCAGTTCTCGGACAAAATGGAAGTCGAGAGCCATATGCTTCATTTTACTATGGAAAACAGGATTAGAAGCAAGAGCAATGCTGCTAGTGTTGTCACAATGCAGAGTAGGTGAAGTAGGAAGGAAAATATAAAGATCCTTAAGAAGCTGACATAACCATACCACCTCAGCGGCTGTCTGAGCAAGTGCACGATATTCAGCCTCAGTGCTGGAGCGAGCAACAGTGGCTTGCTTTTTAGCTGACCAGGAAATGGGATTGTGGCCAAAAAAGATACAAAAACCACTGGTTGATCTTCTATCATCAGGAGAGCCAGCCCAATCTGCATCACTATAACCTTGTAAAGTTATAAGACCCTTAGAGAAGAACAGACCATGATCTAAAGTAGCCTTAATATATCTAAGAATTCGCTTAGCTGCCTGCAGATGAGTAGTGGTGGGTTGGTGCATAAATTGGCACACTTGATTAACAGCAAAACTTATTTCGGGCCTAGTCCATGTCGATATTGAAGAGCACCTACAAGAGATCTGTACTCTGTAGGATTTTCCAGAGCATCACCATCATGAGCACTGAGTTTAGTAGTGGTAGAAGATGGAGTGGAACAAGACTTGGCTCCAACCATGTGAGTTTTATCCAAAAGATCCAAAGCATATTTAGTTTGACTCATAAAGATACCACTGGCATTCCTCTTTACTTCCAAGCCAAGAAAATAATGAAGCCGACCAAGATTCTTGAGAGGAAAGGATTTGCATAAAGTGGAGATAAGTTCATTGCAAGAAAGAGAGAAAGTACCTGTGAGAACAATGTCATCCACATAGACCAAGAAAATGGTGAGTCTTGAACCATATTTCTCGCACAAACAAAGATGGATCGGAAATGAAGCATGAAAACCAAGAGAAAGTAGAATACTATGAAGCTTGTCATACCAAGCTCTTGGAGCTTGCTTTAACCCATATAACGACTTATGAAGTTTGCATACATATTCAGGATGATCAGGATCAACAAACCCTTGTGGTTGAGTCATATACACCTCTTATTGAAGGTCACCATGAAGAAAAGCGTTGCTTACATCAAGTTCTTTGAATTTCCCGAGTTAAAGTGAACTGCTAGAGATAGAATGAGGCGAATAGTAGTTGGTTTTGCTACTGGGCTAAAGGTTTCATTATAGTTCAGACCCTCTTGTTGATGAAAACCCTTTGCAACCAGGCGTGCTTTGAACTTGTCAATAGAACCATCAGCATGTTGCTTGATTCTATAGACCCATTTGCAACCAACAATGTTTTGACCGGGGGTGGAGGTACTTTGGTCCATGTACCATTAAGCTGAAGAGCATCATGTTCTTGAACCATAGCACATTTCCATTTTGGATTTTTGATTGCTTGGGAGAAACAAGTTGGTGTTATGGGAATAGTTGTGCTAAGATAAGCAGCAGGGAGAGGATGCTTAGTTGCAAAATACATTTTGGGTTTAGTAATACCAGATTTACCTCTTGTCATCATGTTGTGTGCATTTTGAACAGCAGGCATTGCAGGACCAGAAGTACAAGACAATACACCATCTTGAAGGACATCTGAAGACTCACTTATAAGAGAAGAAGAACTCTGTGGTTGAGCAGCAGCAAGGACATCAGTAATTGGTGAAGAAATAGTATGAGCATCTGATAGTGTGGTAGCATCAGAAAGGACTGGTGTTGGAGTAGAATCATTTCCAAAAGACTCATAACTAAGAGTTGAAGGTATATAAGTTGCAGACATAATAGTGGAATAAGGAAAGACATCTTCATTGAAAGTGACATGTCTTGAAATATACACTCTTCCATTGACATGATCCAAGCATCTATAACCCTTTTGTTGAGAACCATATCCAAGAAAAACACAAGGTGAGCTTCTAGGTGCTAGTTTTGAAGAAGTATAAGGTCGAAGCCAAGGATAACAAGAACAACCAAAACTTCTTAGAAATGAGTAATTGGGTTTCTTGTGAAACAACTTCTCAAAAGGAGAGATAAAGTTTAGACTTCTAACAGGGAGTCTGTTGATTGTAAAGTTTGCAGTCATGAAAGATTCCACCCAAAAAGAATCAGGCAAACCAGCTTTAATGAGGAAAGTTCTACCAATATCTAGAATGTGTCTATGCTTAGCTTCTGCAACTCCATTTTGTTCAGAAGTATAAGGACAAGTGAATTCATGCTGAATACCATGTATGGCAGTAAAAGCAGCCAATTCTTTGTTAATAAACTCCCCTCCACCATCTGATCTTATAGTGACAATGTTGCAATTCAATTGATTTTCAACTTGTCTTTTGAAGTTATAAAAAACTGTCTTAAAGTCAGATTTAGCAGAAAGGGGAAAGAGCCAGCAAAATTTGGAATAATCATCCACTATATTCACATAGTACAAGAAACCACTATTAGACATTACAGGTGAGGGACCCCAAAGATCCATATGTAGGAGTTCTAGTGGTTTTGAAGTACAATGTAAAGATACAGAAAAAGGCAACTTATGAGACCTTCCCTAATCGACAACACTCACGGAAGAGTGGTGTTTTGATTGGCTGAATTGTCAAAAAGATGACGGACTCTTTGAAAGGTTTGAAAAGATGGATGAGCAAGTCTGTGATGCCAGACAGAAGAGGTAGCTTTACTTAGATGAAGAGCCCTGAGTGGGTGATTCAGTTGCTGGTGAAAATTGATTGGGTAGAGACCATTGAGATGAGGGCCCTGCAACAGAATCTTCCCAGAGTGAAGATCCTGTATAATATAATCAGTGGGAGAAAATTTGATAGTGCAATTATTTTGAGTAGTAAACTGATGCACAGATAGAAGGTTATTGGAAGCTTTTGGAACATGTAAAACATTTTGCAAGGTGAAATGTTTATGTGCAGTAGGATAAGACACAGTACCAACAGATGAAATATTCATACCTTCTCCATTTGCAGTTTGGATGTATTCATATCCATCATAAGAAGTATAGTCATCAAGATAAGAAGGATCACTAACAATATGATTAGTAGCTCCACTGTCTGCATACCAGGGGTTCTCACCAAAAATGTTAGCAGCAGCTAGCATGGCATGCAAATTTTGAGGAGGAGATCGACCTTGATAAGCAAAATTGAGCCTATTTGGACAGTCGGCAGTGAGTGACCGGGTTTAAAACAAATCTGACGAGTTTATAGGTTCTCCCGAATGAAATGATGAAGGTGGAGGTGCTAACATTACGCTTGGAGGTCTAGGAGTTGGGTGAGAATAACCTCTAGGAGAGGGATTGATGATAACCTCTTCGCCTCTTTGATAATGATTATAACCGCCTCTCATAGGATAGCCACGATTGGCGTAAGAAAAGAAGGATTAAGATTTTGAGTAAAACCTCTAGAAGCCGAAAAAGCCTTATTGTCGGAATCTACCATGACAGACTTAGATCTGGTCTTGATGACAATTTCTTCACTAAGAAGGAGGTTATGTAGTTCAACACTAGTGACAGGAGGATAACGGATTCTTATAGATGTAGCGAAAGCATCAAATGAGGAGCTCAATCCAGACAGAGTATTAACTACAATTTCACTATCACTAACAATAGAGCCAGCAGCAGCTAAGGCATCAACAACTTTCTTGATTTCATTCGAGATAAGAAGTAATAGAATCATTACCTAGTTTGATGGATTGTAATTTGGTGCGAGTTGAATAGTATGTGTTGCGGATACAGGAGAATCGAGATTCAATGTTGCTCCAAAGCTCATGCGATGTGGAAGCACCAAAAAATAAGGAAGAACCGATCTCGGACATGGTGGAGTTAAGCCGAGAGAATAATGGTAGTGTCTTCATCTTGCCAAAGCGTGAAAGCAGGATTCACAATGTTGTTGTTAGCATGATTACGAGAGGTAAATTGCTCAGGACATTCTCGTTCGCCAGTGACGTAATCAGTAACTCGGAAATTTATTGAGAAGAGCAAGATTCTATGATTTCGTGTTAAGAAATTGTCCTCCTTGAGTTTAAAGTAGACTATACCTGTTAATTGATTGAGCGGAACTTTTGAGATAGATCGATTTTCCATTGAGAAAAAAAAATAAAAATGAAGATCTGATCAAAGTAGATCAAATAAGAAGAAGAAATCAAGAAGATTGTAAAGAATCCGAAAAACAAATCTTGAGACAGATCGAGTGATAGAAACACACAGAACAAAAATCACTCGAAGAAGAAACGATTGAGCTCAAGAACACTCCATTAATGGAGGAATAAAACGGATCGAAGAAACCCCTGAGAAAGTTTTTCTCGGTCCATACCAACATAACATAATGGTTCTTCTCATTAAAGATGATTTAAGATCTTACGTTGAAACAAACCAGACAAGAGTATTAAGTACTCTCATTACAGATCACAGATAACCACACGCAAAGTAACCAATACACAAAGATACACGTGTACCTAATTTGTCACAAACAGGCTGGCAAGGTAGCCAACACAGAGCGTACACGTGGACAGACATCAAAACAATATGTAAGCAGAGTATACACAGTGTAAACTATTAACCACCACATTTCTTATGTGGAGTGTTTAAAGCATCGAGAGCATTTTCTTCTCTATCAAGCAGCTGAAGAAGCTCTCAGCCAAAGAAAACGAGAAGGGCGGCAGCAACACAAGGGATTAGTGGTAGCTGTGGTTTGTTCAAAGGAAGATGGCTTTTGCATGAAGCTGTTTAATCAGTGGAGATGGAATCGAACATCTACTAGAAATGAAGCTCTGAGTTATATCTATGTGCTGGCTGTACTATGGATTTGAATTCGTGGTGGAGGAAGATACTTTAGATGTCCTGATGGTTCGAGTTAAGTGCGCCTTATGTGTTTGAGAAATTGTCTCAATAGTCAACAACGGAATTTGGGAGCTTTTGATTTAATCTGAAGTTTTGCAGTATGAGTAGTTCTTCCGTGAGTTCATGATGGCAGTAAAATTAGTGAAGATGAGATGAAGCTGCTGTGATCGATGGGTGACGATAATTACAAACGAAGAAGCTAAAGTCAGTGGTCGGAAAATGGATTCAGCTTGAGGATAATTGGTTGAGCTTGTGCAACCAGCGATGATGAAACTCAGAAGACGAAGAAGATCTTCGTATGTTGGCTGAGATAAGGTGTTGTAACAGCTGAACAGGGTTAGAAGTCGATGGTGAGATGGAAAGAAAACGACGTTGGTCGGAACAAATTGATGGCAGTGATGGGTTTTCGCCCAGATGGTGTTCAATATGAGAATTCAGCTGAAACGTTGGGTGCGGCGACTGGTTATGATGACTGAAGGCGTTGAAGGCATGAGAACGAATGAGTGGTTGCACTGGAAGGTGTTTTAGCTATAGACGGACAGAAGAGCTGGTGATGTTGGTACGGTGAACTCAGTGAACTTGGTGATGGAGCTATTGATCGAAATGGAATCTTGAGAAGGTTGGAACAGCTAGTGGTGATTCTGTCCGCCAGCATAATGAAGATATTCATGGAGAGCCTATGAAGCCAGTGGATGCCAGTTTTGGACAAACATAATAAATGGGTCAAGTGATTGGATTTCAGTGGACTATGTTTAAGAGAGATGGAGCATTTTGGGAGTTTAATGTGCTGGCTACATGGGCAATATTTGAAGGCGTGAATGAAGACGACTTTGAAGTTAACTTGGGTTGTTTGTCCTCCACGTCTCATGGGATATGAGAATATTGTGGCAGTAAATGAATTTAGATTGGGTGGAGCGTAAATGTGGTTTGTTTTGGCAACAAATGATATTGCCACATCATTCATAAATTATTCTTTCCATATTTCCAGTAGGAGAATAAAAACAATAAAATCATTTCCATTATGGGAGGAAGCCAAAGAACGGAAGAGAACATTTGGAAGAACAAAAAGGGGACGTGAGTAGAAGTGCAAAGGGGAGGAAGCCGGAGGCGGCTACACAGCCGTGAAGAGGAGAAAACAAGGGTTTGCCGATTGATTTTATTTTTCTCCATGGTTTTCTAAATCGTTTGTTAGGGTTTAGATTGAAACCAATTTATTTATATAGACTCTACGATGATATTTCTAATAATGATTCATTGATTAGTGATTTCTCTTCATATAGCTTGGTGTTTTATCGTTCATGTGATTTTCTTGATTATTTATGCTTTTAAATTGATATTTCGTGCTTCGGTTAAATCCCTAGACGTGGTATGCAAGGATAGATAGGTAATGCTTTAGAATCACTACCCACGAAGTGAAGGAAGTTACAGCGGAGAAACTATATTTTAGAATTTAATATAACATCTTTCGGGACATGAGATTGATTTCAATATTTGTCTTGAGTAATAAATATAAATTAGTAGAGTTTTATATGATTGAATTGGTGGAAATCGAAAACCTTAATAACCCATTACCTATTTTGTTACGATTATTTATTATTTCATTTTGTTCCGAAATCTGAAAAATTGTTAAGCATCATCTTGTCGATTGGTTACTTTTGATATTAGTTAGTAGTAGTATTTCACACTTCTCGTGGGAACGACCCGCATTTGCTATCGATACTACAATTGACCCGTGCACTTGCGGATATAACTAGGTTTTATTTAATCGTTAATTAGGTCATATAAAATCTAGAACATCCACCTATTCAAAAGGACGAGGATTTGACTAGAAATACTGTTTTAGAAGATGTAGAATTTCCTTTTTACGAAGCCGATGATACTTTTGAGGAACGAGTTTATTCTGAGAATATTGTTTTAGAGTCTAACGATTTAGAAACATTAGTCTTGGACAAAGAAGATGAACTCGTAGAGCTTTTAAATTTGAGTGAGGATGTATCACCTGAGTACAACCTAGAAGAAGCAATTCACCATTTTCAGGATTCTGATGATCTAGAAATTAGGTAAATTGTAGCTAGTCTATCTAGAGACACCCAAAACTCTAAGTTTGGGGGTGACTATCATTCTCCTTGTGCCTTACCTTTATCTCTTACAGAGATCCCTCACTTAGGACTTGATATATGTGCCTCAACCATTTTACAAGATTATCTTCATACACTTTTTCTTGAATCTAGTTTTGTCCATAAAGAAGTTCAGTTGTTAGAAACCCATCCTCTGGTTGATGTGGTTAACCTAGGCTACGATACCACGATTGACATTGTTTTCCCATGATGAGTGCCAAATAGTGCATATTTATACACCTTTTTATTGGCATTTTACTCATCTTTTGCGCTTAGAAATCAGATATTATCCCAGATTCTGTGTTTTCTTTGTTTTCAAGAATAAATATTTGTATTAATTAATTTTGTGTTTTTAGGTAATAAATAAAGCTTGGAGAATCTGAGGAGCCAAAAGAGCGAAGAATTGGAGTCAAGTGCCCAAGGAGCAGAAAGCGAAGCCGCGCGCGCAACAGTTGCAACCCAACAAGTAGCAACTCATCTACAAGACATGGGCTTGAGCTAGACCCGACCCGTGACCCGGATCCGAGCCCGTCTCTTCTGAGACGTTGAGATTTCTTTCTCCCTCATCCAACGGTCGCTGCTTCCACGTGCATCGAAGATCGCTGCTCCCGCGCTACACCGAGATCACGCCAAAACCGCTTACCTCCCTCGGCCGTTCGGATCGTAGCCGCCTCATCCAACGCTCGCTCGGCTGTCTCATCGTCCGTAGATGCACCCGCCTCACAAAGAAATGCCCATACCCCTATACCCTAATCGAACCAAACCATTTCTCTCCATCCTTCTCTTTCTTCTGCAGCGAGCTCGCAAACCCATCTCCTCTCCCCCGACCAACTCTGCAACCACCATCATCTTCCACCACCAACCTCTCCTACCACAGCTACCGCAGCCACCAACCTCGCCTGCAACCACCTTCCCTCCTCTCTAGCTATTAGTTACCTCTCTCTTAGCCTCTCTCATAACCCTAGAGGCTAATTTAGAGATAACTAAAGCTAGGGTTTCACTCAATCAAGCAAGAAGAGCTCGAGGCGATTAGACAGAAGAGAGAGAAATCGAGTATGGGTTAGGGTATGTTGAATTATTTTAATTTTAAATTTCGATTTTTGGGAAAATTAGGGTTTGGAGAATTGTCACCGCATGTATAAATAGCAATGAATTGGGTTGATAGAAACTACGCCTGGATTAGCCAGTGCAGTCAATTAGGTTTAATTTTGTAGTTTGTTTGTTTTCATCATGTTCTAATTTAGTTGCGGGGTCTCCATGAAACCCTAATTTACAACCGTGTTCTTCATGCTCATGTATTGTCTTGAATGCTTGAATATTTTCTAGATAGGATTTAATCTCGGATGTCACACTTTGCTCTCACAAAGTGTATACCAATACCATGGATGCACCGTAGTTGGATTATCCCCGTGATGACTATGCTACAACTCAAGCTCAATTAGACTAATGTTTATCTACAGTTAATTGTGCTTTAGTCGACAGATTAATACTTAGGATAAATACCTTAGTTGTGATTAAAATTATCAGTTGGAGAAACATCTTAGACATAAGGCGGACTCGACACCTCTCCCTTAGTCATCATAAGAACAAGAGTAATAACATGAGTTGAAGACATAGTGTAGATTAGTGGTGGATTTGCAGCCCTTAGTATCACCCTTTATCTCACTGTCTTTTACCTTAGTTTAGGTTTACTTCATTTCACTTCAAATTAGTATCGGCAAAAACCCACAGTTGTTACTTGTCACTTTTAGAACTCGGTTAAGCAGCCTTAGATCAATATCGTAGCACCACAAGTCCTTGTGGGATCGACCCCACTTGCCGCGTCTCCGATAGACGCGTGCACTTCTGCGGTATTACACGTAGGTCAAATTTACATACACTTTCGAGGCCTACCAAGTTTTTGGCGCCGCTGCCGGGGACTTGGCGTGTGCCCTGTGGTTGTTGGCTTGTCTCTTCTGAGTTCATTTCATCCCTGTAAATAGTCACACTGCATTGTCATTTTTAGTTCTTTGTTAGTGTAACTTAACTATTCTATCTGTTATTGCATTTAATTTTGTTTACATCATCCATAACTTACATTGCATCAATACCTTCTTAGTGTAACTTAGTTGTTTTCCTTTACTTGCATCTTCATTGCTGTGCCTCTTCACTGTTAATCCTCTGCTGCATACTAGTTATTGTACTTTGCATCTAGTTAGTTTAATTCTTCATCCAAATTGTCTTAGCTGCAATATTCACTAGCCTTGTAACTTTTAGCTCACCGAGCTTTGTCACTAGTTTACAAGGAAACTAAGCAACACCGCCTAGTGTAGCTTAGTGTACTTGTAAATCTTAGTCCCAATCACCCAAGATACTCTCGGTGCATGTGCAAGTGTTATTATTCAACTCCTTTGCTTCACCCGCACTTTTATGAGAACTGAACCTTTCTTGAGCTAGCAGGTACCTTTTGGTAAGGCCGAGCCAACCCAAGGAAAAGCTCGGAACTTGTTGTGCTTGCTGTGCTAAACCCAGCAACCCCTGAAGCACAAGCAAAAGGAGCGGACCACGGTCTTTGCCCATTTGAGGTACCCCATGTGCATGAATTGAGGTTAGTAACCAACTTCCCCGTATGCCCAAGGAAAAGCGCAGATACTGTATTACTAAACCTCCCATGAATACCGACAACCTAGCAGCTTGATCACTAAAGCATGCCGATCCAACCCGAATCGCCTGCTGTACCAAGCCTGTGACAGACTTGTATGAATATCTGTATCTCTGTGTGTGCATCTGTGACTTCTGCCTGCATGATAGCTTAGGTTAGATGTAGCCGCAAACCCAAGATCTCAGCTGTTAAGCTTAAGTGCAAACCTTACAACCATCTACCCTGCATATTCTGAGCTTAACCTCTGAGAAATTTGAAGTCAACTGCAATAGTTGACATCAAGTCAGACTATTGACTTGTCTTTGATCTGTGTTATTCATCCGTGACACTTGAGCAAACCTTGAAAATCAAATATATGCATGTAGTAGTACCTGTGTTAGCTTTGAACTTTGTGTGGCCCGAGCATAATCTGTGCACATCTCCTGTCATTTGATCACCGCTAAGCTAATCACATTGAGTTGAAAACCCCGAGCTTGGTCAGAACTAACAACCCTAAACACACTCTGAGCATAAGCCATTAGAGCCACAACCCTGAGCTTAACCTACTTTGCATACTGTGCTTTGCTTTGCTTTGGTTGACTGAAAGCCTGAGCTTACCCAAGTATTGCTCCACCTGTTAAGCATTACCTTGCAATGCTCTCGAGCCGAACTCCGGCCCCGAAGTCTGCCGAGTTGAGCCGTAGTCGACACATAGTTGTGCTCAAATCTTGGCCCTTACAAGGCCTGTGCTGTAACACCTTTGAGCCATTGTCTATCCTGTGTTGTGAATGTTTTCTTGTGCTGTTTGGGAAATTGGGTCATTTCTGTTGTGAGTTGTTATTTTTCTGTGCTTAGTCTGACCAGGGTTGCACTTGATCCTGTGCTGTGACAATTTTGAAAAGCCAACCCTTGCATAAACCGTGTCTTTGTGCATGCATTAGGGTCACAAAGCACTCAGCGTGTCTTGTGTGCTCTGTGTGTTTTGAGCACATAAACCCTGCCCTGTTCAGCTGACTCCCTGTGTTGATTTCACTAAGCACCCTGAGCTTAAACCTGGGCTCTGTGCAAGCCTTCTGCCAACTGAGTTGCCAGCTGTTGGGCTAACTGAACCCAACCTGGGCTGCAACCAAACTGAGCCCATAGTCTGCTGGGCTGTACCCCTTTTCACTGGGCTGTGTACATAATCTGGGCTCGACACACAGCTAGCTCACCTAACTGAATCTGGGCCGCACTCAACCTAGGCTTTGCACAATCACTGAGCTGTACAACTACACATCTGGGCCAGACCATCTAGGCCTTACTGTGCATCTCAACTCACTTCTGGGCTGTGCACAAAACAGAGCCCACAGTTCCACTGGGCTGTACTTTCCCAACAAACCAAAGCCCACACAAACCAAATCCCAATAAGCCAAATTCCCACATAAACCAAAGCCCATTTTCATGTTATATTTAAGAATGTTAATGTTTCTGTACATTATCTTTTGGGTTGACCCGCAACTCTTTAGATTATTAGTAAATTTTTGTATATAATCCAGTAGGACTTTTTAATTTTTCTTTTTTGATTCGGTTGAGTCTTCTTGCGCATATATTGTGCTAATCCGATATGATCTCCACTGAGAATGTTGGATTTTAGCCTTGATTAATGAAGCTCCAACCTTGCTTCCGCCGATCATCAGAATCTCTTCCCTTTTCTCTTATCAAAGATAGTTCTCATGGTATGTGACTGTTTAAATTTTTCCTATCTGTTGACACATTGAGGACAATGTTTGATTTAGGTTTGGGGGTGCATTTGCATATTTTTGCATATAGAGTTTTTAGTCTTTTTAATATTTTATTTTCAAAAAAAAAAAAAAAAAAAAAAAAAAAAAAAAAAAAACTTTTTGCAAATAAAAACCTCCAACTTTTAGAGATTTTAGAGTCACTAGCATGCTTTTAGCTATGTTTACATAGAGAATTTTTTCTGACCGAAATAACAAAAGTTAGAAGTACCGGAGAACGCAATCGGGTTTCTTAGTTGATTAGAGCGTTAAAGTTGGATTTAACCATACCGGAGGGCGAATTAGGTGCTGTTTAGATATTCGGTAGTAGAATTGTGATCAACCATAGTGGAGACTACCCATTTTACATCAAGTGAGGCACCAACCTTCAAATTTTTGCAACTTTCTAGAAAAGTTGTTAGAGTGTGTGTCACCGTACATCAATTCCGGTAGGAATGGTGAGCTACCCAACTTCGCACCAATTTCAAAGACTACTTTTGATCTCTTGAGTGCTAGTTTTTGTCAATCATGAGGGTGACGTCTAAAGATGAAAACTCCTTCTAAATACCGATTTGCCGTTAGCATCACTCTCTCTCTCAATCAAGCAAGACCCATAGAAACATATCATCGTCAACAAACGGAGCATCATCGAGAATATTGAAAGAAAAATTGATATAGTCCAAGGTTTATGTGCAACAAAGAAAAGAAAATAGGATGAGAATTAATAAAATTTATAAAATCAAGACAATACAAGTTGTGGAAAAATTGAGTGATAAAGTCCTTTGTCCATGGAGTTAGTTGTTTCATTATTTGTATTTTTATTTTCACTTATTGTAATGAAAAAAAAAAAAAAAAAAAATCAAAAAAATATTGTAGTTTATTTTTGCTACCACCATGGTAAAGAAGAATTTAAAAACAAAAATCCAAACAACAAGGAAATTGAGTAGAAAAGTTAAAAATTGTCAAGTTTTTGTGAAGTTTAGAAGTTCGTCATCAACAATTGAAGACCGAAGACCGAAGATTGAAGACGTTTCTATGGTTCTTATGAGAGAGTGATATTAATTGCCGATCGGGTGAGAAGTGAGTGAGTACTCCCACCCCTTGCTAATGGTTGATTTCCTTTCTTAGAGATCATCAGAAAAAGATTCTTTTTGTCCACACTTCTGTGGAGTCTCCAGTTTTATTTCGGAAGGTTATCCTTCTTACCTACAACGTGTGCGGGGATTTTCTCTTTATTCCCGCTGCACACATGAGAGACTAAAAAGCGATCTTTTTGAGTGCAATTATCATAAAACCCTAATGGTGAGGCAGAAGTTGAGACTTATGATCACAATCGAATCCGAATTCTTTCATATGGTATGGTTACTTCTCGCTCAGCACTTAAGGATGAGAATGCGTTCTTTGGTAGTTCTAACTTCACATTACTAGCACGCAGAAACTCTATGTCCTCATAGCTTCTTGGAGGCTTGAGACTCTCTTACACTCTGAAGTTGGAGAAGGTTTTGTGGATACACCTCTGGTAAACCCTCACGAGACTACAACTCGTCCACTAGGGACACCTAGGGGTTTAAAGGCTTAGTGCATACGCTAAATGCATTCGAGAGACTGCGACGGGGTATAGTTAGGATTTCTTATTTTCTGTTTCACTTGAGGACAAGTAAAATTCAGGTTTGGGGGTATTTGATGAGTGCCAAATAGTGCATATTTATACACCTTTTTATTGGCATTTTACTCATCTTTTGCGCTTAGAAATCGAGATATTATCCCAGTTCTCGTGTTTTCTTTGTTTTCAAGAATAAATATTTGTATTAATTAATTTTGTGTTTTTAGGTAATAAATAAAGCTTGGAGAATCGAGGAGCCAAAAGAGCGAAGAATTGGAGTCAAGTGCCCAAGGAGCGGAAAGCGAAGCCGCGCGCGCAAATGTTGCAACCCAACAAGTAGCAACTCATCTACAAGACATGGGCTTGAGCTAGACCCGACCCGTGACCGGATCCGAGCCCGTCTCTTCTCGAGACGTTGAGATTTCTTTCTCCCTCATCCAACGGTCGCTTGCTTCCACGTGCATCGAAGATCACTGCTCCCAGCTACACTAGATCACGCCAAAACCGCTTACCTCCCTCGGCCGTTCAGATCGTAGCCGCCTCATCCAACGCTCGCTCGGCCTGTCTCATCGTCCGTAGATGCACCCGCCTCACAGCAAAATGCCCATACCCTTATACCTAATCGAACCAAACCATTTCTCTCCATCCTTCTCTTCTTCTTCCGGCGAGCTCTGCAAACCCATCTCCTCTCCCCCACCAACTCTGCAGAACCACCATCATCTTCCACCACCAACCTCTCCTACCACAAACTCACCGCGACCACCAACCTCACCTGCAACCACCTTCCCTCCTCTCTAGCTATTAGTTACCTCTCTCTTAGCCTCTCTCATAACCCTAGAGGCTAATTTAGAGATAACTAAAGCTAGGGTTTCACTTAATCAAGCAAGAAGAGCTCTGAGGCGATTAGATGAAGAGAGAGCAGAATCAGAGTATGGGTTAGGGTATGTTGAATTATTTTAATTTTAAATTTCGATTTTTGGGAAAATTAGGGTTTGGAGAATTGTCAGCTGCATGTATAAATAGCAATGAATTGGGTTGATAGAAACTACGCCTGGATTAGCCAGTGCAGTCAATTAGGTTTAATTTTGTAGTTTGTTTGTTTTCATCATGTTCTAATTTAGTTGCAGGGGTCTCCATGAAACCCTAATTTACAACTGTGTTCTTCATGCTCATGTATTGTCTTGAATGCTTGAATATTTTCTTGATAGGATTTAATCTCAGCATGTCACACTTTGCTCTCACAGTGTATACCAATACCATGGATGCCTTTGTAGTTGGATTATCCACCCTGATGACTATGCTACAACTCAAGCTCAATTAGACTAATGTTTATCTACAGATTAATTGTGCTTTAGTCGTTGATTAATACTTAGGATAAATACCTTAGTTGTGATTAAAATTATCGGTTGGAGAAACATCTTAGACATAAAGCGGACTCGACACCTCTCCCTTAGTCTGTCATAAGAACAAGAGTAATAACATGAGTTGAAGACATAGTGTAGATTAGTGGTGGATTTGCAGCCCTAGTATCACCCTTTATCTCACTGTCTTTTACCTTAGTTTAGGTTTACTTCATTTCACTTCAGCCGTATCGGCAAAAACCACAGTTGTTACTTGTCACTTTTAGAACTCAGTTGAAGCAGCCTTAGATCAATATCAGAGCACCACAAGTCCTTGTGGGATCGACCCGTACTTGCCGCGTCTCCGATAGACGCCGTGCACTTGCGGTATTACACGTAGGTCAAATTTACATACACTTTCGAGGCCTACCATCCCACCAAAAACCTTCCTTCCAATTGTGGGAACATATGAATTTCTGATGTGTCAAATATCAATAACCTAAACACCCAATCACATCTCTCACACCACATCGAGAGTTGCGGTAACCTCCCTTCTCATTGGCCGGTCAACGGAACCCTCGCTTCTAATTGGCTGAAATCAAAGTTAGCCCCCTTACATTTCGTGGCCGTTAATTTTTAATAGGATTGACACGATCTGATGCTCCATATTGATCGGTAGGGTTGAGATTTTCTTACACCACGTTTACATGTTTTTAATAAAATCCAGGCCTTCTGATTGACTAAAAAATCAGCGAAATTTTTTTTGGATAAAAGACGAATTTTTTTTTTGGAAAAAAACGAAAATTCCATATAAAAAATCGATTTTTAAAGCACAAAAAATTTAAACGGAAATATTTTTTAATTCTTAATTTTCAAAACCGGAATTTTCAGAATGGAATATCCTTTTTATTCGATCGGAATTTGTAAAAGAAGTAAAAAAATATTTACCGAAACATTACATCCGGTAATGTTTATATACAAGAATATCTGTCTTTGGAATATTCCATTTTAGTTAAAGAATAAAAAGTTTTCATTCTTTTTTTTTTTTTTGTGAAGCAAAAGAATAAAAAGTTATTTCAAGCAACAAAAAATATGGGCACAAAGCAATTTACGAATATTTGTAAGCTAATTCTGAATGCCTACAAATGTGGTATAACTTTACGAATATTTCTTGATACATGGTATTTTACAAAGCATTTGTTCTTTTTTATGGTTTTTTTTTTTTTTTTGACAGGAAATTCTATTCTAATGCGTATAAATACGGTAACTTTATTTCTTAAAAAAAATATATATGGTAATTTTATAAATACGAAGTATTTTACAGAGCAAGTTTTCTTGCCTGTTTATAGGTGCCAAGATTTTTTGAGATCTTCTGGAAACTGTTTTTAGGGTAAGTAAATACGGTTATGTGACAAGTATATTCCTTAAATACCAAACTCCCTTTGCAACAGAATTTCCTTTGGAAATAGTCGAGGAACTCTGTCCCCAAATTAAACTACTATGCCTTTTTTAACGTTAATTGAATTTGGTATGTTTTTAGCATTTTTTGACCCTGCATTTCCGAATTTAGTGGCTACACCAACTATATGTAAAGCATTAGAATTTTGTGATTTAGTTGATTGTTCTTTCTTTTTTTTTCTTTCTCGCAGGTCATGCGAGGGTTTTACAATGGGAACTAATGGCGGCAATGAGAGCTCATTAGTACTGATTTGAGATGAAACAAGAGGAGAAGTTTGGTTCCTTGGATTTTGTTTAATCGAGAGGTTTGCTCTAATCTGTTCTCTTTTGCTTTATAATAACCATTGGTACGTCAACACTAAATCCAAGGCATGGTAATGAACTATGTACCGTTTTCTTCTTTTTCTCCTTATTTGTTTGGCTAGGGTTTTATTGTTCTTTTTCCTTTTGTTCTGATTCTCAGGGTTTAGTGATTCAATTCGTCCCCGTAAGCTGTCTCAACCTTTTGCTTTTCCACTACTTCTCTATGTACGTATGTCGAATAATAGATTTGGATAAAGGAGAGCACTAATGGAACTAATTGATTCAAAGAAGCAAGAAGAACTATTATCATTTACGTTTAAAAATAAGTTCTTAAAGTGTATATATTCATATGTGCGAGCTTAGTAGATATCTTATGCATTCTACATCTCCCGTATACGATGCACTTTCCTGTTATTCTATATGGAATACTCCAGATGACTACATAAATGTTTTCTGAATATATTTCTTGATTATGACCCGGTATTTCGGGTTTTTTTTTTTTTAATTTTTGATGTTTTTGTTCATTGTCCTAACTTTTGGGCATCAGGGAATTAGAACAAGGGCGATTGATGAGAAAGCAAAGATATATGTTTAGGTTGTTGATACTTAATACAAAGAAAACCGGTCAATTTGATTATCATGGTCTGATCATTTCGGTTAAGGCGGAGGGTTTCCTTGAAGATTATGGCATCAGTAAGTAATTTGATTCATTTTTGTTTGTGTAAATTGATTATTTCCACAGGTGGGGGCTTATCAATTACAAACCAAACCAACAGAGAAATAAGCTAATAACAGAGATTATGGTTTGCTCTTCTCCTCTTCTCCTCTGTTTCTTTTTTGGTTTTTGCTTTTGTAGGTTCTCTTAGTTGATCGTGCTTTCTTATTATTACGTTTATGGCTTTTGGATTTGGTTTTGTTTATATGGGCCTTCTTCTGTGATCGGATTGTAATTGACATATTCCTAAATATAGGTTTTTTCAACGCATTATAAATGATCATAAGAATAAGGAAAGAGATGCGAGATGTTGAAGAAGCCTTAAAAGAAAAGATGCGGTACCTTAATCTTTGATAAATTTCCCAAGTGTTAGATTTCTTTTAGAAAAATTTGAAACAAAAAAAGAGGATTTCTCGACAAGTTTTTTCTGGCACTAAACACTAAAGATACTGCAAATTGCAAATTACAAGAATAAAAAATAAATTGCAAGTGACGCACTAATTTTTTCTACACTTTGACGAACTTTCAGGCCTAAATTATAGTTAATTTTCCACTTTGAAGTTTGGGTTTTCTGCAGCTAAAGATAGAGCCAGGTAGAGCTTCTTTGAAGCATTGAAGAATCACTTGAACTCTTTTATATTTGAAATGTAAGAAAGAGATTAGGTTGGAGCTGTACTTATTTTTTTCGAGACTAATGTTGAATCTCTTTGGTGTTTAAGAAGCACATAAGTTGCGAGGGTAAAATGATAGCGAAGATCTTCCCAATTTCGAGACTAATGTTGAATCTCTTAATATAATCTTCCCTCTTCCATGATTTGTGTTTAATCTATATTTTTTCCAGGGTTTTTCTTTTGGGTTCCAAGCCGTGTGATGCATCTCGGGTTTAAGATTAATGCTTAGATATTCAGGTTGTTTATACCGCGTTTTTTTTTTTTTTTTTTTTTTTTTTTTTATGATTTCTGTGTTGTTGATGTTAATCACCTATGTTGATTTGTAGGTTTGAACCATTTTTTCTAATATGTTATTTATTTCCTCTATCACTCATTTTTATCGATGTTACAGGTGATAATAGATAAACTCGAAGATTGGTTACTATCTGATTGATAAGTTTACTTATTTTCTCTGTTTTTGTTTTTTTGTCATAATCTAATTTTTGTTCTTTAATACTTATAGACAGTTATTATTTGTTTTACGATTTTAGATAAGTTCCAGTTTTGTGGCTTCTGAAAAGGTTTTATTGGTTGTGCCAAATGCCAAAATGGTGTATATTTGTTGTGCTTTTGCAGGTGTTGATATATCGTAGTTGATTGCTTTTTCTGTTTTATTTTAAGTGTTTCTTCTTTGAAATCCGTTGGTAGTAGCTTGAGATTTGATTGATTTTTAGATTTTTGGATTGTAGTGTTTACTGGCCAAAATAATCTTTTGTTTGTGTTGAATTTGATTTTTTGGTTTTTAGATTTTCATTTGATGCTCAAACCACCAATTCCAATTCGTAATTCTTATTCCTTTTTGTTCTCACGGAACTATTGCTTTTTCTTGAATATATAGCAATTCAGAACAGCAAGGAGTTAAGGTATTTCAAAAAATAAATAAATTAGGTGAATAGAGCTTGAAAATATGAATCGGTAACAACTCTTGATGTTGTTGTTTTGCAGGGTGCAAGCAGATGAAAATTTTCCTTAACTGGTGTCGTTGTGTCTGATATTTAGTATGAGTTGGTGTACGTACTGGTGGTGGAAGTGAGCAGATTGTGCTAAAGGTTACCGAGATCTATTTTTTTTAAGTTTTTTTCTTTGTATTTTCGTTGCACAACGCACACCGTGAATATTTTGTTTCTTGGACTGATTTTGCTTCAGTAAAGGGGAGATTTAATTGATTGGTGTTGCATATATTTTGCGTCACTTTTATAATTAGTTTGGCGAAAATGGTTTTGTTAATGCTTGCCATTTTTTATTTGTAGAGATTAGTAACTGCTTGGATTAAGGTATCTAAAGAAACTCCATCATCACTGTCATCTTACACAATTCTATGGCATTTCCTTGGAACGCTCAGCTGCATTTCTTGGAACACTAGGCTGCATTCAAAGGAAGCTCCACCATCGAGTCACTTATGCATAATTCAGGTTCATGTATAAGTTACTGTTGGACATGGTTATAATCAAGTACATATGATTGCATATTCATCTGCTAATAATTCCTAGAGGCATTTGTGCGCATTTTAATATGGTAGATAGAGAATAGTTGACGAGAGAATATACAAAGAGCTTTGTTGAGTAATTATAGAGGAGGAAATGAAAATAATGTTAACCATTATAGAGGAGAAATCCGGTATTGTTTATTCTTTGAGGAGGGAAAAAATGGAATTTGCTAGCTGCTTCAATAATGAAATTGTAGGTCGATCAGTATGAGAGGGTTAACATTTGGGGTATTACTTTTACAAATTCATATTATAGAGTGTTAAAGTTATCACCAAGCAACTAGGAAAGTGAGCATCATATTTCATTATAGTTAGCTACAAAGTTTTCAAATTACTTAGTAGTTTACCTGTTTGCAAGAAAAAAATTGGATACTTGCTACATTTGTTAGTATCACCAGTGAAAATGATGCACCAAAACCGGTTGAACGAGTAAGCACCACTCAGAGATGATGAGAATCCATTGAAATTTTTGGGGAACAGTACGAAAAAAAACTGAAAAAGAATGTTGATCTTGGTGAAGAGGTGATGAGAAGCCACAAAAGCTTGAAGCCCCCCTTGCTCCTGTCAACAATGGCGATAGTAGTCACATTATTCATGTTCCTGCTGATGATTAATGATATCTTTGGTGTCCTCATCAGGTAGTTATCATAATTTTTTATGCAGATTTTTGTTTCCTTTAAACTGACATTTCGCTTTTTGGATTGCAGGTGACGGACCCATATTCACTGCGGACAGGTGGTTAAATTTGGTTGTATGTATTCATTAGGTATGTAACAAAACTAAATGATTGGCTTAAAAAATGTGAACTGACTGTGTGTATGATTAAATATGAATTCTAGCCTTCGGTTTCAATAAATGATCTATCCATCCATCCTTCCATCGTTGTGCAAACAATGCATCTTTGAATTCACCCTTTCTCTATATAATCGTGTTCTTATCTTGATGACAAACTCAAGTTTCACTTTCAAGGAATTTGGATGTGGTAAGATAGTACTAAAAACCGTATTTTTTCTTTGCAATGATAGGATTAAGTTTTACCAATGGTTGAGATCGTTTGTGACAAGTATTCTGATTTTTTGAGTGCTACATAGTCCCACAACTCCCAAATTAGGGGAAGTATTATTTGTATTGATTTGTATTTGAAAATATTTCGTACAATTTTTATACGGTGGTTAGTCAAATTTTCATTTTTAATTTATCGATTGCAAACGGAATGCGATGCAACATCGTCACTGTCAATGTCTAAAAATGCCTCCAATTTAAAATTATCAGCAACAACCTTATGAAGTAGACTAGGCATTGCAAATTCCATTTTACCTTCATGTGATTTTTCATTCGAAAATTCTGCAAATACCTACGCATATGGTGAAATTCTTTCACCCATACGGAGAATATTGGATATTATTAACGGGGAATGTAGCATGACTAATTTACCCTAATAATTAATGCATATTGTTCCTTATCCAAGGGAGAATTGAAGCAACCGTCGAGATGAAGTTGTGGCCTCTTATGATAGATAGATAGATAGACAATGAGTGACCGAAGAAAAAGAGAAGAGGAAAAGCAGTCTGGTCTTGAGAAGAGCCACAACAAGAAACACTCAATGTAATACCACAAACTAATTTGAGACAGTCTTTTGTTGTGTTGTCTGGCCCATACTTCACTTTTCCTTTTTCTCCTTTTGAAATGAAAACAAAGTTAATGCCAAAAGCGTACATATTTTCGACACCGCATTCCCGAATTAAAACTAACAAAGGCTTCCTTCATAAAAAATCTAGGTAAGTTGACTATATAAAGCATTAGAATTTTGTGATTCTGCAGCTTGCATTTATCTTCAGGGTTTTGTTGACTTTTATCTTTCTGTTTCTTTTAATTCAGGGTTTTGTTTAATTTATTTTTGTTGATTATTTTGCATATACCGATCGATTGGTCATTGAAGGCTCATGAGTACCAATTTGAGGGGAAAGAAAGTTTGGTTCTTTCGAAGCTTTGGCAAGGAGAAAAAATATATTTTAATGGATTTTGCTTTAAGCAAGCACTAATCTCTTCTTTTCTTTTTGCTTTGTAATAGTTATTGGTACATATACGATGGAAGCTTTAAAAGATTGGGTGATAATGATTTATTTTTTGTATTGATTTTTGTAGGTGAATAGAACTTACAAAATCTTAGGTGGGTAAAGTTCACGAGTTTTGCAAAACTTACAAAATCTTAGGTGGGTAAAGTTCACGAGTTTTGCAAGAGAAAGAGTTACGCTGCAAAATTTCAACTCGCATACATTAGTCATTAATATTCCTAGGTTTGGTTTGTTGTACTTCAATTATATCCATTCCTCCATAGACTATCTATATTATTGTGTGGATAGTTTTGACTTATGTATAACATGACATGAATGATACCAGCACTATTTTTTAGCAATTTCCTTTGGCTTGGTGTAGTTTTTTGGTTGATATAATATAACTCTTTTTTTTTTTTTTTTTTTTTTTTTGCAGATGTGGTTGGAGATCCTGTTTTGTGTATCTTTTTCTCTTCACCCATCTAAGACAATATTTATGAGACAATATTTATGCTATGCAAGCACATGAATTTTATTGAGGTATGCAATTGGTCAGTAACTTAAATGCATATTTTACAACCCTAGGACTTTATAGCGAAAAATGGCAGATAAAGTGTCGAGCTTCCTGGGTCCTGTAACTTTAACTACGGAGTGGTGTGAGAAGAATTATGTCTATTCTTCCTATATTGTTGAGTTCCTCTTGCCATTTTTTGGACTATCACAACAATGACACATCAATATGTGTATACACTGATTATCATTTAGTATAATTAGTAGACACAACAATGACCTTGAGGATAATCGACACTACATAGCATATTTCTCTTACAAAATCTACCTTGATTTTGACCCAGTTGTTCTAAGTAGTTAGTTTGATTTTTATATTAGCAGCTGGGTATTAGGATTAAATTGAGTATTTTCCGTTTTAATGGATAATCCACAGACTTTTGCCTTTTTCCATATGAATCATTTACCTTGAGGATTGAGTATTTTATTTATTGATGATCATGTAGAGAATCAACTTTCTCATTACACACTACACAATATGATGCGAAACATTTTATACAATAATTTGTGCAACAAGCTAACAAAATTCTTCTTCCCATATTATTGCAGTCAGAACCAAACAATGGTTTTCAAAAGCATGGTGATTGCAAAGACGACTAAGTTTCTCATTTGAGTTTTCAAGGGTAACTACGCGGTTCTCACGATGTTGTGTATACACATTGTGGATTAGTGAATTATGCATACACGTTGTGAGTAAATTAAGTTTCTTTTGTCTGTAACCATCTATTATACTGCCCAATAATTTTAAAAATAGGAATGGATATGAATTTTTAAATTATGTTTCATTGACACTGAAGATTGCATTATGTTTCTCACCAACCAAACATGATCTTCATATATGGATAATCTTTGGAATTTGAAAAGGCCATTAAATTTAAATTTGCAAATGAATAGCCTTCAAAAGTTAGTTCGATGTTTTAGAACTTACTTTTTTTGTTATTTCTATCTACTAGATGGAATTTTAAATGTAAATTACACGCAATAATTTTTCTTATAAAATGTTTATTATAAACTGGTATGGTTGTGCAATGAACTTAAAATTATAAACCAGCAAGACCAAGTACTGGATATCCTCATCGGCTTCTCACCTGAGTAGCTTCCCAATCTCCAGCTCAAATATGCTGCCAATGAATAAAAATGATTTCTAGGTGAACACAATTGCAAAGAAAGAAGTTTCTCCGGGAAAGTAATACAATGAATTTAATATATTTAGTTCGTGTTCATTTGTTTTTCACCTTTGGCTACAACTCTGTTTAGGGATCATCTCTATTGGTTTATCAATCAATATGTTCAAGTATATTTCTACATATTTCTACTTATTTGGGGTCGTGAAATTTGATCCATAATTTACAAAAAAGTGTTGGGACTTCTTAGTGCAGTTCAAAATTAAATGTAGATCTTGCTTTTTTATTGTTAGGAATATAGGATTCATTATATAGGTACGGAAATGATTTATATCCCACAGGTTGAATCCCGCGGATTATCCCGAGTGACAGAGAGGGGGTGGGTTTAGTGCTAAACTACCGGGTCCACTCATTCTCTCTCACTCGGGATAACCCGCGGGATTTAACCCGCTAGATGTGTAGCACTAACGATATAGATATTAAAATGCACATATAATCTTAGCCGGTGGGGTCGATATTTAACATGCGCAGATAATAAAAGATGGTGGGATCGATGAAGCGATTCAACAGATCATAAAATGTATTATTTCACAGGTACAAAAAAATATATATGGGTGTATCAGTCTTTTTTAGAATCTTTGATCTTTGGTAATTTTATTGTTTCTGTAATTCCAGTTATTTTCATCTAAAACAAGTAACTTCGAGTTCTTATGTCTGCAATGTTGCGGTTCCAAATGAACATCATTGGTTCAGCAAGGCATAATTCCATGTGTGTTATACCATGCACAAAATTGAGCACATAAAATTAGCGGATTTCTCTCATATTATTGTTTTATATCACGCATTATAGAATATGTTAGTAAATATTCGAAAAAGTTCTTACATACATACATCTAAATCTCTTTGAAGGTGGGAGATAAAATAAATGATGCACCATATCTTTCTTATGATGACATTGGGATTAGCAACGAATTGAGCCAAGGAAGAAACCATGGACAAGCCAAAAAAAAAAATGTTCGAGGAAATGGTCCAGTGACTGTGAATGCTGAATGCCCATAATCCTTATATATTGTTGATCTTCTTTCTTTGATTGAGTGGTCAAGCAGTCTAAAGTAGCTTTTTGTTTTTTGATTCTTTGTCATGCTATGGATTCTCATAAACGTTAAATATTTTCTGTGGCAGCTGGTACTTTATGTTTTCTAAGGTTCTAAGTCAGACTTACCTTTGGGCAATGGAAACCACTACTAACTTAGTAGAAGATGTGCCAATACAATAAGCTTGAATATTCGTACCATATGATCCCACATTGAGCGGGGTCTGGAAAATAAATAATGAGCATTAAAACAAAAATTTATTTACTGGAACCACAAATGTTTATGTTTGAAGGGGCAATGATGCAATATGTATTTCGGTATTAATGATTTCGTGTTAGTTTATGAAGGCATAATGAGCGCTAACAAGATGCCTGCGTAATCGAATTTTTTGTAAAGAAATTGTGCTTACGAGTTCCTAACTCAGGTCCTAAATAAAATTTATTGTGTGAACATGGAGCAAAAGTTTGTTTTTTTATCGGTAAATAATTGGTGGTTATGAGTTGATTAAGTCACAGCACGGAGCAAAAAATAGAGACGAAGTCTCAGTAGCCACAACGAATGAGATGAAACATGGAGCAAAAGATGAAGGCGAAAGAGATGATGAAAATAAAGAATACATCCAAGTGTGTGCTTTCACGTCAATGAGTGTACACATTGACAAATACATGGAAAGTGGAACCGATGGTATGCACCTTTCGCTTGCAAAGATCATTATACCATACAATCGTTGATTTGCTACCACAACCACCAAAGCAGAAAATATGCATGCATCTTTAGGATCTCTAATCACCAATTTTAACCTAATATTTAAGAAAGAAACAACGAATCATTTATCTCAACTGTTAAGTAGAGATTTAAAGAAGAAGAAGAAGAAGAACAAGAAAATTGTGTTTATCAATTGCTTCCCCTTTTAAGGAGAATAAAATAGTTAGAGCTCCTTGCAATGAAAAAATGAGATTGGAAAGGGGTCCATGAACTGCTGAAGATGATTAAAACTTTGATACCTTACATTCAGCAATTTGGTCATGGTAATTGGCATGTTCTTCCCAAACAAGTAGGTTACCGAATCATCCCACCCTTACTTCTATGATCATTTTTTTATTAATTATTATCTGCAACTTGAAAATTTAAGCATAAAGAGGGTAAGTTAGTGCATATATCAAAGATCTATTTCTGAAAAATGTCATTTTTTTTAGCTTAAGTTAGTGCACAATTACATTATTACACAAGTATCCATTATTGAACATGATGGTATGTTATATCAATGATATCTTACGCTATTGTGCTTTACCGAATAGAATTGTTTGTGGGACTCGGTTTGAAGAAATAGTACTCCAGTGGAAATGCATGGGAGTCCCTAGATTTATCTTTGGGAATACTTCTTACATACTATCTGCTACTTTTCGATATAAACAGGTTTCTCATAAATAGCCTTAAAAGTAAAAATTAGACCAGTCTGCGTAGATAATCTTCAATTCTTTGACATTACAGTGGAGTAAAACTCATAGCAATTTATACAGTATTCCGTAAGTCATTGATAGTAACGCATGGGAAAAAAAAGAAGCAAGGATTGAAGTACTAAAAAAGGTACTACCATTTAGTTAGCTTCTACAATGTGAAATATTGACGTTTTGATTGACGAAACAATATTTAATGTTAAAAAAGATTGACAATTGTTATCGGTGAGATCAAAGAACAATGGGTTAGTAACCACGGGAAATGAATTTTACCACGTTGCACGTAAGTGCCTGTATTGAATTCCTTTGTATATTTTTTTTTTACAGCAAGGAAATATGATGGAGTGCAGCACAGAAGGGATTAAGAAAATACCTCTACTATTATTTGTATCTTATGATCAACGACAGACTCCATTATTAGATATCATAAGGTAATTGTTCAGTTTGTTATCATTTGTATCGAACGACAAACTCCATTAAAATAGTATGGTTGGTTGTTTAGTTGATGTGTATGGATCATCCATAAGACATGTAATTGGTGGTTGATTCGGTATGGGAGAGTCGTAGATTCATAGGTGTAATGACAGTGAATTATAGCTTGGTATGCTTTTTACTTTATATTTACATATAAGTGAGATGTTTGAACATCGTTTTAAGTACAAAGGGTTTTGAAATTTGGAACTTTTATTCTTAAATGTGTGTGGTGGTTGTGAGTGTGAAGTGCATGTTTGGTGGTAATGTGCGTGATTGGTGGTGATGATAGGTGGTAATAGCAGCGTGTGGTCGAGGCGGATGCCGGTGGTGGTAGTATATGTGGTGGCATCATAATAGTTTATTTTATTTTATTGGTTTTTCTAGATTTATCGTTCATCTGTTTTTTTTGGATTTTTTTTTTTGATTAAAAGTTTTATTGAAAGGGGAAGAAACAAACAGCAACAATAGATACAAGTTACAAATTTCCGACCAAAGGAGGAAACTAAATCCATCCCTAAGAAAAACAAGCAAAAAAAAAAAATACTACAAACTACTACACCTCAAACAAAAAAATAACATTGTAAGCATATAAAAATCTTCAAGATGGTTCAAAAACAACGTTTTTCCAAAAATTTGTTAGTTTAGGATTCGAATGGAATTAGATAGGAAAGTGGTGTTATGGCGAATGAGGTTAGAATTTGTCGAAGTTGGATTTGGATGGGGTTCTGTGTCACTAAACCTGCAATATATATTCACTATATGTACTCTACAGTCGATCTTTTAAGTTGGTCAATAGTGAAATATATAGTTGGAAATATCAACTAATACATATTTAAGAAGATTGATATGTTTTCCAAAACTACATTTATTCACAAATAATGGGGCTTCAGTGACTATTTTGAGGATATCTCAATGACATGCTAAACCAATGACTTAATATCTACTTTAAAAAAAGAAAACGACAGGATTCTTTATAGCATATAAAAAGGAAAAGACTTTCCAAAAGTTAATGAAGCTCACAAACCTTTGTCGTATTGTGTCTAGAGATGGTAAAAGAAGGGATATTCTCTAGACCAGTTATAACACGAATCAAGAGAACATGGAATGGGATTAACAATAATATGGGGACAGTGGTACAATTTGGAGATGATTCTTACGACATCTTCAAAAAAAAAAATCATTGAAATTATTATTTGTACGATACCTAATAGAACAATGAAAACAAGGAAACCAAATACATGCTTACATTAAGCTAAAAGATATTCCTTCTATCAAGAACATAATCAAGGATCGGCAGATCATTTTAATCCAACATTTTAATCTACAATCGTACCACGAAGACTTTCGACCGGCACCTGGTGCAAGAAAAATCTGGGTGAAAATATTCACGAGCATAGTTCTTCTCCAAAAAAGGATCATCAAATACCAAGATAAAAATTTACAATAGAAGATTTTACAACACGTAAAGAAAAAATAAATAATTGAATAGATCTGATACGTAATATATCAAAAAATACAGTAAGAATATTTATTTTTGCTCAATAAGAATATTTAAACATAGTAATTATTTTTTACAGATGTTGTTGGGATATTAAGGGGTCTTTTAAAAATTCAGATGAAAGGTAGAAAAGAGAAACCGATGCACCCACACGTGATGTTCCAATACAAAGTCATAATGGAGTTTCAATAACGGTAACAATATGTGATAATTTGACCACCCAACTAAGTGATTCTATCCTAGAAAACGATGGGGTTAGTCGAATAATAATAGAAACTTCAACAACCGTTGAGCAATTTCAAGGTATGTGTAAAATTCAAAATAAATTGAGCTTAACATCATACTTTAACATAGATTGAAGGCCATAAGACAAGACAATATATTTTATAATAAATTGAATTTTTAAATGGGGCTTAACATTGAAAATTTAATGAATTTATCAACTTTGAATTTGTTAACTTAGTATTTAATAAATCGTTGATGATTTTAACAATAACATGTAGGCAACATGAAATATATGCCAGTGAAAAAACTAAATGTTTTAGGAATCCCAAACACAACAAAGAAAGAATTTAAGTTCAAAAATCGTATAACACTCGATGAAGCACTAAAAGTGTTATATAACAAGGAAAGGTTTATGGTAAGATATGAAAACTAATTCAATTTAAATTGTATTTAACTTGCAAACAATAGAATTATAAAAGAATCGAATGCAATGCAGGGTGCAACATTTACTTTTGAAGGATTAATTATTGGAATTGAGACGGTTTCTTTTTGGTATTACATGGCATGTACAGTATGCAAGGAAAGGCATAGCTGCATGAAAGGAGATCCAAGGAGCAATAGATGTGCAGTCACAATAAGCGCACCAATTCCATGGTAGCAAGTAGAAATTCTGAGTTATAAATATCCATCTATTTCTTATTACATGTTATATGAAAAATACTACTAAAATAAGACATGATTTGTGACAGTTACATTCTCCAACTTATAGTACATGACGGTAACAACGACATCCTAATTACAACAATGGGACAAATAGCTGAAGTGATTATAGATAAGAATATTAGAGTAACAAAGATAATGGAATTGTCAATGGTAAATGTATTGGTAACCATAATGTTTATAATAAGCACAATTTTCGAGACAAAAAACAACATAATGCAACCTCTTAAAGAATAATTGTTTTTTACAGAAAAATCTTGCAGACTGCGTAGAAGAAATATTAACTGTAATAGGAAAATCAATGGTCTTTAGATTCATACTTGAAGAATGAAACTTCATATATCTGAGTCTAAAAGCACTTGACATATTTTATTATGATAATGCTTGGAGAAATCATATCTATTAGACAAAAACGAAAAGGTAAGTTCAACTCCTAACAAAGAACAGCTCCAGGAACCTACTAAAAAAGACCTGGTAAAAAAAAAGTATGACGTTATATTGAAAAGACAATGTCATGCCAACATTGATCGAACTGGTTGAACATGATGATGAAATTGACGAGATTTTAGAGAGGATCCTGACATGCAATCATTGGTTGAGATAGATGAAAAAGGCAATGAATTATTTCTTATATTACTAAAGATTATAGATAGCATAAGTATTTATTTTTAGACACACCGCTTTTGAAACATATTATTATTCTCCGACAGTATATATATATATATATATATGTTTAAACTTTTTTAAACCAAAAACCAACCATAGAATTCTAAACTAAACAGATGCAAATCTTATAATTAACAGTGCTACCATGTCGTTCTTTCTTGGAGACGAGTTCCCATCCTGAATAAGGTCGATTAAGCTATATCATGGAATTACGATTAAGTAGTAGTTCAAACACAACCAACAAATATATAATGCTAACAATGTGATACGCAAAAGTGGATTCAACAGAGTATTGTTACATTGATCGACTTCTAAATCTCGACATAAATAAAGCTATCTGCATGATTTCACATTTCTTATTATTTTTGTTGAAAATTGCATTTTACAAATTTGCATGTGAGCTATATATCCTCCAAAACTTTTACAGATAAAATCGTTAGATCTTTTAAATTTGTTAATAAAAAAAATGTGATTATGTATAAGCGCAAGTTATTATAGGCATATAAAATTTTATAATTTTAAATCTAAAACTTATGGAGTCAACTTCTTTTTAATTATTTTAATATCTCCCCATAAAATCAATACATGAATTTAGGTTTATAATATATACTAATTTTAAATCATCAAATCATTAGTTACCTAAAGTGTATCAGAGTTCCTTATCCCTTTAAAAAATCAAACTAATCAAAGAATGTTCAGAAAAATCCAATGCATTTGACAAGGGGCGCGGGGAGAAGCCCCGCCACACTAAATTAACTGATCTCACCGGCCCCGGTGCGTAGCACGGGTTAGATACTAGTTAAGTTTTAAGACTAAACCTAATTACTTTATGAGATTAGGGTCGACACATTTGTTTAAGGAAGATCACCACTCTCTTTGTGGTCAGTTGTGTGAGTCAAATCTGATTGACTTAGAGGATCCCCAATTATTCAGGTTATTGTTATGTGCTTCTAAGTTCCTACTTAAGTATTTCCAGACTCTACAACCTGATCTTAAGAATCCTTCTTTTGAGGAAGTCCATCCCATGAAAATATTTTATTTAGACCCATTTATAGAGCTCCGAACTCGAGCCACAACTAGATATAGTTGTCTTAAACAAAAAGTTAAATAAGGGTATGTTCGATATCTTCATGGTCTGTTGCAATTTTCTCTTCTTTTGGGTTATACTTTTTGATCCGGATGACCCACGCTTATTCAAATTCTACGCTATATGATTCTGCGAGGTGACTAGTTCTTTCTTAATCTGGCTGAAGACTTTAAACTTAGCACTTCGTGGGAGGTAACCCATGCTCATGCAACACGGTAATATCTTTCCTTACTCTTTTCTTCAAGTGGTAACAGTTTCTCATTGTTCATGCTTTTAATTTCATCTTTAGAACATTGAGGACAATGTTAGATTTAAGTTTGGGGTATGGGAGAAACTTTTATTTGCGGTAAATAAACTCCAGAGCCTAGAAATTTATGCCTATTAAGGATAGCACTAACCAATCTAAGTGGATGGAAGCATCTTGTTTATAGGAGTTGAGGAACCAATCTGATTAGATGGAAACATCTAAAGAGTCTATTCATAAAAGCACGAGCTCAGGTGTTAGAATTGAAAAAAAAAAATGGTAGTTCCGCCATATCTCGTTGAATCCTTTTCACCTTCTGTTTTTATTTTTCTTTTCTTGATTGGGTGAAATAGAGTGATTGAGATACCAAAAAAAAAAAAAAAAGAGACCAGACCATCAGACCAACCGGAATAAATTCAATAAAGTCGACCACTGGTGCCCTTGTATATGCCGGTTGTGTTGACATAGAGTTAGGATTATCGACCACTGGTTCCCTTGTATATGCCAGTTGTGTTGATATTAATCAGACCGATATCTCAGTACATTAGGATAGGTTCACCTTAGTCAACATCTATGTTTTTCTCTACATCCATCTTCTTAATCTTTCCATGTGATTGGTTGACTCCGGTTTATGATGTCCAGAAACTATCTGAGTAGAGCTCTGTCACTTTTTATATGAATTTTAGTATGCTTGAGTGCAAACTCGTGTACATCAATTGAAATTTCACATCAGGGTACTTCCTCCTATAGTCAATGATTGTATGCCAACCAAGGAGATTCTTTAGTGCCTTCCAAGGTTCCGCGTAGATAGCTAGGGTCTGGAGTAAAGGTTTTGTGGGTACACCTCTGGTAAACCCTCCCGAGATTAACTCGGTCACTGGGGCTACCTAGTGAGTTAGAATTTTATTTTCTATATTAGATTTGCCCGAGGACTAGCAAATAATAAGTTTGGGGGTATTTGATAGACACATTTTTGTGTCTGAATTGTCCTCAATGTCTCTATTGTTAGTGCTTGATTTTGTACTTATTTTGTTTTTTTTTTTATGTTTGTGTAGGTGTTTTTGGAGAAATACAGTTGTGTGGAAAAATTTGCTCAAAAAGTGTTGTTTGGAACCCAGGAGAAAAGTACTAAAGGCACCCACATTTTGGACGTACCCCCCATGGCTATTCGCACCCCTACTCTGGATAGGGGCTACCTTTCTTCCTCACGTACAAATAGAAAATGGCGGGAAATTTGGTTTCAACAGTAAAGAATTTATTATCTTTAACATAAGAATATCTTCTTGCCTTATAAACAGGAAGTTGTGAAGAAAAGGAAGTTATCTTGTATTAAACAAGAAAGATATCCTTAGAAGATTTTATCTTGGATTTTATTCTCATGATTTAAAGAAGATATGGGTTTAGTAAAGAAATATAGAGAATAAAGAGAAAGAAAAATTCATAAAGATATTTTTAATTAAAAAGAAGAAGATTTTGGATTTATGGAAGAATATATTTGAGTAATGTGTATTTGTGTGTATAAATAGAGAGCTAGAGAGCACATTTGAGGGGGGAGTTTTGGGAGAGAAAAGAAAATCACTGCTTTAATAATTTTCTCTCATTTTCATCATTTGTAAACACTTTGAGCAATGAAATTATATTTTGAGCGTATTTCCATGATGAGGAGCTAAACCCATCACTGGGGCGACGGAGGAAGCTGTATTTCATCCTTGGGTAATTTAATTAATTCCTTATTTACTTTTTGCACCGATTTTAAATGATTTATGATTTCTATTAATCAATTGTTATCTTGTTTGATAATGTATGCTTAGTCTTAGGTGCTTTTGATACACTATGCTTGTAATTTACAATTGATGTTTTATGAAATCTACTTTGGCAAAGAATAGAGTTAATGTTTCTTGTGTTTGGAGCTATAAATGTCAAGGATTAATTTCTAAAACCCATGTATATGAAAGGCAGGAAATCCCGAGTCCCGCCTATCCATCTTGCTACTATTTTGTGTATATATTTTCTTATTTTTATTTATTTATTTAAGCCTAAAATCAATTTCAACAAAGTCCGAGTGAACGACAACCTTTCTTACTACAACATCATTGAAAATAACCATCATTAGCCATGTGAGCACTTTCATATTAACCATATTCTTCTTCACCATAACTAGTTCAAATGACTCAAATGTACTAGTTAGAGAGTTGTTCAATTGCTTAGATCTTATAGAAGTATACAAGACACTATCGAAGCAAAAACGATTTGATTCACTCGAATCGATTCATGAACTTTATATCCACGGTTTGAAAACTTGCATTCCTTAGTTAATATAAGTATAAGTTCACGAATAATTGTTTTTAGATAATAACCAACCTAAGTATGCGGACTAGGTACGCGGACTTAAGTACCCGGAATAAGTTTGTAACAAGTTTACAAACTCCGGCAGATTTTCTCGGGAAGAGAACCTCCGACAGTACGCGGACTGGGTTCGCAGACTCTTGTTCCGGTTTCTTGAGCAGCAAAGTACACAGACTTCGGTTCAAGGAATAAGGACTTATACATGTATGCGTTTCCACACAATGCTTATATCCAACAATGGTTATATAATCTAAACTCTCATTTTAATCATTGAAACATTCTTAGACGACATTATATAGTTGTTATTCACAAACTATTTTTCGTCAAAGCCATTTTCAAGTAATTGAAACATAACATGACTTTCGTCACTAGGTAAAGATGAACTTGGTCAAAGCGAAAGCTTACCAACACATATTTCGAGAAATAGATAAGCGAGATAAATTCGCCTGAAATAGAAAATGTGTAATCAAAGTCTATATAGCAAAATGACTTTTGTCTCAAGATAGAAGATAAAGTAGATAGACTTTTGAGTGATAGATAAGTTCAAGTCTCCACATACCTTTTAGTCGATGAAGTTCCACTAGTTCCTTGAGTAGTTCTTCGTCTTGTATGATGATCGCCATGGAGTTCTTGAGCTCAACTACACTTTCTATCCTAGTCTGAGACTTAGCTATTGTAGACTAGAAATCAAGACTTATAGTTTTGATCACTAACATTAACAAACATGCTTGAGATAGCAACGCATGCGAGTTCAACCGAGCAGTGCTCTAACAAACTCCCCCTTTGTCAATTTTAGTGACAAAACTATAAATACATATGGAATACAAAAATAGATAAATAAAATTTTGTAGCTCTTCTTCCACATGCCTAATCTTCAACATTACTCGAAATCTTCGTCGCTTACAAGTACTCCAATGATCCCAAAGGTTGTAAGTTTAGCATCATCGTTGTTGAAAATACGTAGCTATAACAATGAGAAAACAAGAATTCTCAATCATTGTTATACAATGTCATAGTATTATTACACAGCATCAAAGTTCAATTGTATCACAACTTCGACAACAATACTATGGTGATGTATCACTCCCCCTTAGTCAATACTCCATCTCACATGGAAACCACCCCCCCTTACATAATGATCCGAAAACCATATGTATTTGTAGTGTGAACTACACATTAATTCTACCCCTTTTTGTCAATAAAATTGGCAAAGGTACGAAAACGGGATCCTAATGAAATTTCCAAAGAGACATTTCATGACCAAAGGTAAGCACATATCAACTTATTTAGATGCAAACATATAGCTGAAGCTAAATGCTTTCATCAAGGAGTTTATAAAGATACAAGATAACCCCTATAATATTCCACAGCCGCACTCCCCACAAAGATTTGGCAATTTAGCACAAGTTCAATTAAGAACTCTCCCCCAAAAGAACAACAAGAGCGACCTTAATTTCATAAGAAAAGAAGGATTTCTTTTGACATAACAAATCACATACGAATATGAATTTGAATCCAAAAATAATCAATTAAATTAACCACACGAAAACCCATGATTAATCTAATCGGAAATGCTCAACATAAGAGAACTTACTGAGCCTCACAGTATATACATAAATTATGGATCTTGGAAGATCAATACTGCGGAATAAATAAGGATTCATTCTATTTTCCATCACTATTTGCACAATGACATACAATATACATAATCCTTGTAAACAAAAGTCAACCCTATCTTCCATCAATATTTGCATAATGACATAATAGGTTTCAAACTTTTGTGATGTCAAAAGTTCATTCATTCTTTTATCAATACATGCATATCGACATATGAAAGACTTAACTTTTGACAAGATATGGGACAATCATAGTTCACGGACGTAAACACACATATCCCATAACAAATTGCAATATATAAAACCATAAAGATTAATACTGCAAAAATCATCTTCCAAACAAATTTTTAGAATTTAAACAAATAAACCTAAAAACATGAAGATGAAAACGTTGGACATAGCTATGTGTAATCACAATAATGGCTATTCCAAACTCTAGTTATTATTCTAAACAAAACAAGAAAAGAAGATTTACTAGATGTTAAGACCTTTGAAGAATTATTTATCGTCCCCGAACTCCTTGTCGTCAACAACCATTGGGACATAAGGTTCATGAAGATAGGAGTTAATATCAATAAACCTTCTTGACTGATATCGAACCAGGGCCTTCTGAATCTCATGAGTCTTAAACACAAAAGCCTTTATTTGTTGAATCTCCTTTTGCGTCTCCTTCAACACTTCAAGAACATCAGAAAACTTCTGAGAATTTGAAGGAACATCTCTACGCTTCCTTACATTCCTTCTTTTTCTTTTCAATGCCTGGAGCTAACGGATATTTCTCTTTTCCCTTCATGATTGATGGCTTGACAATCATATTAACATCTTTTCCATCAGAAGACATGATGCTTGGAGTATCCATAAACGCATGGGTTTGTGAGAGGAAATCACAATCTCAACAAGTGGTCTTAAGATAAAATAAGTTTCAGGTAAGGAAAAAGGAATGTAGGGTTAACCTTTAACAGGTTCGTGCACGCACAATTCTGAACCCCAAAGAGAGTAGAATTGTCGAAAATGACCCTCCTTTATTGATAGACAGGGAATTCCAAAAAACAAAACTAAGAAAAGAAGAAAACAAACTTTTCCTAAAGCCTGAGAGGTACACAATGTTGTCTCTTTTGATCAGGCACATGAGACAAGATTTACAAATCAACACAATCAAGTTGTGTTGCGGTGAACAATAATTTGTCCACCATGTTCCTCTTGAGAGGAATCCATAGACCTCTGTCTATCAAAACGATTTGACCATATTTTATTCTCTAATGGTCTTGTTTTGTCCTTGAAACTAACTTCTTAGACGAAGATAAAATCTTACATACCTCGGCGAGTCTTCTGAGCGAGTTTAAGCTTGTTTGCTAATCGATTTGCTCTTCGTTGAAGTTTGTTGACATGTCTCAATTTGTGTTTGTACTTGTAACACTTTGATAGTTCATGACCCTTGAGTGAACAATATGAGCATGTAAATCTTGAGTATAATTCAGGCATCTGAAATGTGCAAGCGGCTAGACACATATAGGAACCTGAAACATCATACAAAGAGTTTCCAAAGAAGGGGTCAATTTTATCTTCCAAATTGGTTGAGTTTTCTTCTGAAAGAATATCAAGATTGATGTGTGTATTGCTACAATTATCAAAATCAATATTTTCACAAAGAAGTGCAATACTTGATTTCTCGTCTTCATTAGAATCATAGCTATCGACATTTCATCAAGAGTTGCAGCAAGACCTTTGTTCCCAGTGTATTTCTTTCGATTTGGACACTCATTTGCAAAATGACCAAAGCCTTTACACTTAAAGCACTGAGGCATATCCTCGTCATCAGTATCCCTATTTTTAGGAGGTACACGATTATGAGGTTTATCTGACGACTTGGATTTATCTCTGGAAAACCGTTTACTTCTCTTCAAAAGAAGATCCCTAAATCGTCTTGTGATCAATGAGACCCACTTGTCAAGATCTTCATCTAATGAATCAGCCTCAGAAAGATCATCTTCAGAGATATAAACACTTTTACTTTTATCAAGTAATTTAGTGTTCTTTAGTGCTTTGAAAGCAACATCCTTGCCAGACTTGGATGTATGCTCATGATCAAAGATCTTTAGCTTCCCAACCAGAGTATTTCTGGAAAGTGTTGCGAGATTATTTCCTTCAACGATGGCATGCTTCTTAGAATCGTATCTAGATGGCAGCGATCTGAGAATTTTCATCACAATGTCCTTTTCAGGAATAGTCTTACCCAATGCAAAAGATGCATTAAAAATTTCAGACACTTTGTGAATAAACTCATCAACGTTTCTTCATCTGCCATACGAAGGTTTTCCCAATCAGAATTTAGGGTTTGAAGCCTAACATCTTTCTCACCGTATTCCCTTCAAATACGGTTTCTAAGATATCCCGGCTTCTTTAGACTTAGTGCACATAGTCACATGATGCCAAGATCTGGGGTAATGGCATGAATGATAGCATTTAAGCCGTCATAATTATGCTTTGCAGCAAGAATTTCTTCTGGACTATATCTACCTATATCCTTCGGTATAGATACATCACCTTCTATATTAACCGGAGGATCATAGCCATTAACAACACGTACCCATGTTTGAAAATCACGAGCTTGAACAAAATTACGCATAGAAATCTTCCACCATAAGTAGTTTGAGCCATCGAAGACTGGTGGTAAGTTTATGGAGATACAATTCTTGTCCATAGAGTTAGATTGCTACAAACACAGACTTGTAAGGTCTTTAAACGTGTTTGCCTGCTCTGATACCAATTGAAAAAGCGTGGGTACAACAACCACACCCAATATTTCGCTTAGCAATCTGTATGGACTAACTCTAATATACTTTTAAGAGAATGATAGACACATTTTTGTGTCTGATATAATCTCAATTGTATATATTGTTAGTGCTCGATTTTGTATTTATTATGGCTTTTTATGTCTTTGCAGGTGTTTATGGAGAAATACACTTGTGCGGAGAAATTCGGCTCGAAAAGTTACTAAAGGAACCTCCGTAGGGCACCACTATTCGGATCCCCATTTTGGATAAGGGGTGACCAAATTACTAAGGGGCATCCAAATTGCTATCAAAGACACCTGAACCTCGTTAAGGGGACACCACCTTCTTTCTCTCGTTTAAATTCGGTTTTGGCGGGAAAGCAAGCGCGAGTTTGGATGCAAAAATTGGACGTGACTGAATGAGATTCAGTCGCAAATATTCGTCGGGATGGACTTGAATGGAGTTAACAGGGCTGGTACAAGTGTTGTATTGGAGGAATTTGGGCCGGATATTCATTTCTCGACAAAACAGAGGTGAAGGGTTTTACGTGATGATTTACGGACGAGTTTTTCTTGGATTGTTTCGTGGATTTGGATTGGGAATGGCTGTTAGGATAAAACAGGTTGGTAAGAGAGTTCGTTTTGGGAAAGAAAGAATATTTACTGCGTATATCACTAAAAGCACAGGAAAATGCAGTTTAAAGTACGTGAATTTCAGGAAAAGATTTGAGTGAGAATTACTTGGAATTTCTCACTTATTTGGTTTGATATGAGTAGTTACCATCTAAACAGGAAAACTACTTGAGTTAGAAACGTAAAAAGGGAAGAGCTCAAACAGAGATACTCGGAATATTTTTGGAAATATGGAAGTTACGTGGAGAGTTAGAGAAGATATACTACCTGTTCGCCTGTTTGAGTTAGTTACTAAATTTATGAGATTCTGGATGATTCAGACGCGTGAAATTAAAGAAAGAGGAGATGAAATAAGCCGTGACTTCCGGTGAAAGGCAGGGAAGGTGTTTTGAAAGATTTCACCGGATTTTATTGGCCTGTGGTGTATATAAACGAAGGGAAGAGTCCAAACAAAGGTTATCGGGAGTTTGGGTGGTTGCTGAGAAGAAAGGAACGCTGCAGAGGAGAAGTAGCAGCAGCAGGTGAAGAAGAAGGACAAGGGTTGCAGACGACACTACAGAAGTGTCGTTCTCAAGAACCCTAATCAAGAACATTAAGCGACAAAGAACAATCGCAGATTTTGTAGCAATTTAAAACTATTGTTCTCTCCATGCCTTATTCCTTTGTAACAAGTTGAACTGCAACGCCAATACAAATACAGCGATTGGCTGAGT
The DNA here is from genome assembly GCA_023531295.1 of Papaver armeniacum. Taxonomy (NCBI): domain Eukaryota; kingdom Viridiplantae; phylum Streptophyta; class Magnoliopsida; order Ranunculales; family Papaveraceae; genus Papaver; species Papaver armeniacum. The sequence goes on along the minus strand of JAJJWW010015501.1, from coordinate 20,238 downwards.
TATATAATTTCTTCAATAAAAACACCTTTTGAGCCATGATTTATTATTGTGGCGTGTTTTTACCATGAAGAACTAAACCCCAACACTTGGACAAAGGAGGAAGTCATTCTTCATGCATGTGGTAATTCTATTTATTTCTTGTATGACTTTTTGCACTTGATTTAATTGTATTATGATTTTCACTAATTAGTTGTGATTTCGTTTGATGACGTATACTTAGTTTTAGTACTTTTGATGCGTCATGCTTGTGATTTACAATTAATCTTTTAAAAATCTACCTTGAGAAGATATAGAGTCAATATTTTATTATTGTTCGAGCTATAATTGTCTAGGATAAATATACGAATCGCATGAATGAGTTTATGGTGGAATCCCGAGTCTCGGTACCTCTCGACATTGTGAAAATCTTGTGAATATATTTTCTTTGTTTTTAGAGTTTTCTTAAATCAAACCTTTACAAGCCCGAGTTGAACGAACTTTTACTACCAATTTCTACAACTTGTTAAAATCACATCCGAGAATCAACTAGACTCAATCTTATTAACAATATATCAAAGAGTTATATTATCTCATCTCTCAATTTAATTCTTAATCAAGCAAATAGAAATCTGTGAGTCTAATTAAATACAAGAGAGATAACTTGGATGGTACCAAAGACCAATATCCAAGTGTCAATCAATGTAAATCAACAACCAAAGGTTGGATATTCTAATTGATTGAACTTAACCCACAACCCGTGATATTTCAATTATATAACAAAATATAATGCGGAATAAAAATAACACAGACACCAGATTTTTGTTAACGAGGAAACCGCAAATGCAGAAAACCCTGGGACCTAGTCCAGATTGAACACACACTGTATTAAGCCGCTAAAGACACTAGCCTACTACAAACTAACTTCGGTGCGGGACTGCCGTTGAACCCCAATTAATCTCACACTGATCCAAGGTACGCGCGCGCTCCTTACGTCTCGATCCCGCCAGGATACTACGCACTTGATTCCCTTAGCCGATCTCACCCATAACTAAGAGTTGCTACGACCCAAAGTCGAAGACTTTAATAAACAAATCTATATCACACGTAAAAGCCTACGGTAATAGATAAATCTGTCTCCCATAGAAATACCTACGAAGTTTTTATCCGTCTTTTGATAAATCAAGGTGAACAAGAACCAATTGATAACCCGTACTTATATTCCCCAAATAATAACCTAGTATTATCAATTACCTCACAATAATCTTAATCGACGCGGGGAAAGAAGTTATCGTGGAATCACAAACGATGAGACGAAGGTATTTGTGATTACTTTTATATCTTGCCTATCGGATCACACAAGCCAATCATTACGATTGTACTCAATACGATAAAAACAGCAAGATCAGATCACACAACTACCAGAAAGTAGTATCGGTCTGGCTTCACAATCCCAATGAAGTCTTCAAGTCGTTAACCTATAGGGTCTCGGTATAAACCTAAGGTTAAAGGAGAATTGACTCTATCTTATACAACTATTATCACACAGAGGTGGGGATTAGGGTTTCCCGATTGCTAGAGTTCTCCTTTATATAATCTTTCAAATCAGGGTTTGCAATCAATGTTAGCTTAGTAACAAAGCATTCAATATTCACCGTTAGATGAAAACTTGATTAGATTCAAGCTAATATCTTTCAAACGTTGGATCGAAAACTTATCTTGTTACACACAAATGAAATGCACGATTTTAGGTTTGTGTAACCGTACCCAAACATGTACATTTGTTGGTTCAACAAGAAGCTAACCAAATGGTTAGCCATATGAGCACTTTCATATTAACCATATTCTTCTTCACCATAACTAGTTCAAATGACTCAAATGAACTAGTTAGAGAGTTTTTCAATTGCTTAGATCTTATAGAAGTATACAAGACACAATCGAAGCAAAAACGATTTGATTCACTCGAATCGATTCATGAACTTTATAGCCACGGTTTCCAAACTTGCATTCCTTAGCTAATATAAGTATAAGTTCACGAATAATCATTTTTAGATAATAACCAACCTAAGTATGCGGACTTAAGTACTGGAATAAGTTTGTAACAAGTTTACAAACTCCATCGTATTTTCTCGGAAGAGAACCTCACAATACGCTGACGGGTTCGCGGACTCTTGTTCCGGTTTCTGAGCAGCAAAGTACACAGACTCCGGTTCAAGGAATAAGGACTTATACATGTATGCGTTTCCATACAATACTTATATCCAACAATGTTTATATAATCTAAACTCTCATTTCAATCATTGAAACATTCTTAGAGGACGTTATATAGTTGTTATTCACAAACCATTTTTCACAAAGCCATTTTCAAGTAATTGAAACATAACATGACTTTAGTCACTAGGTAAAGATGAACTTGGTCAAAGCGAAAGCTTACCAACACATATTTCGAGAAATAGATAAGCGAGATAAACTCGGCTCGAAATAGCAAATGTGTATAATCAAAGTCTATATAGCAAAATGACTTTTGTCTCAAGATAGGAGATAGAGTAGATAGACTTTTGAGTGATAGATAAGTTCAAGTCTCCACATACCTTTAGTCGATGAAGTTCCACCAATTCCTTGAGTAGTTTTTCATCTTGTATGATGATCGCCATGGAGTTCTTGAGCTCAACTACACTTTCTATCCTAGTCCGAGACTTAGCTATAGTAGACTAGAAATCAAGACTTATAGTTTTGATCACTAACATTGACAAACATGCTTGAGATAGCAACGCATGCGAGTTCGACCGAGCAAAGGCTCTAACAATATGTATTACTCCCCCTTAGTCAATACATCATCTCAATATGAAAATCACTCCCCCTTACATGATGATCCATAAACCATATGTATTTGTAGTATGAAACTACACATTAATTCTCCCCTTTTTGTCAATAAAATTTACAAAGGTACGAAAACTAGTGGGATCCTCATGAAATTTCCATAGAGATTCTTCATGACCAAAAGAGAACAACATACCAACAAATTTATATGCAATCATAAAGCCGAAGCTAAATGCATTCATCAAGGATTTTATAAAGATACAAGATAACCCCTATAAAATTCCAAATACGCACTCCCCACAAAGATATGGTGATTAAGCAAAAGTTCAAAACGAACTCTCCCCCATAAAATGTCATTCCCGAGAGCACAACAAAGGCGACCTTGCTTTTTACAAGAAAAGAAGGATTTCTTTGGATTTAACCTAATCACATGAAAACATGAATTTGTATCCAAAATATTCAATTGAAATAACCACAAGAGAACACATGGTTAGTTCAATTAGAATATACAACTAAATTAACCACAAGAGTGTGATCAATTTAATTGAACATGCTCAACATAAGAAAACTTATGGAGCAACACAGTAAAAACACAAAACTTGTGGATCTGGGAAGATCAATACTGCGGCATAAACAAGAAATCACTCTAATTTCCATCACCATTTGCACAATGACACAAAATAGACAATTTTTGTAAACAAAAGATTTATCCTTTCTTCCATCAAATAATGACATAAAAGGCTTTTAACTTTTGTAAGTCAAAAGTTCATTCCATCTTTTATCAATACTTTCATACCGACATGTAATAGAGATAACTTTTGAACACCTATGGGACAGTCAAGGTTCACGGACGTAAACAATATGTCCCATAACAAATTGCAATATAAAAACCATAAAGATTAAAATTGCAAACATCATCTTCCAAAAACTTAGAATTTAAATAAATAAATCTAAAAACATTGAAGATGAAAACGTTTGGAACTAGCTATGTGTAATCGTAATAATGGCTATTCCAAACCCTAGTTATTCTCCTAAAAACAAGAAATAAATTTCTAAAAGAAGATTTACTAGACAAAATCAAAGTTCTTTGAGAACCTCATACCTTTCAATGAATCCATCATAGAAGGTATCACTGATTTCCTTTACTCTCTTGACCGTAGACACTCCATGTTCGTGAGTTAGAACACAAACTTTTCGATCAACAACCCGAGCAAGTTGTCTAGCTTTGACACATTCCATGATGAGCTTTTTCTGATTCCGTATCAGAATATTTTGATTTGCAAGGATTTTGGCCTGACCATCTATGAGTCGGTTTATTTGCAGTTGGAGATTTGCAAATTCGACCTTTGAATCATTCTGAAAACAAGTTAAGTCCTTAACAGAATCATCAATCCAGGAGTTGTGGTCCTTTATTGCAAGCATCTTCTTTAGAACCAGCTCTTGAATTGACTCATGTCCATGAGTGTCTTCCTCCATATCAAGATGCACATTCTCTTGAGATTTTGCAGAGTTCTCCATATAATTTTTATTAGGGATGGATTAATACAATATAAGATGTATGTATTAAGAGAAGACATTTCTCATTAAGGAAACCCTATGAACTCACAGGAATAGGACACGGACGTTCACGGACCGTTCACAAGAGAAGTATGGATTTAAACAAAATCTAGTGAGGAAAAAAAGGAAAAACGCAAAGATTGTCAATACTGCTCAATAATTCTTAGAATTAGAGCATGAGTCATGAAGCAGGCTTGCATACCCAGAATGAGTGACAATAGTACACAGAAATGTACAACAAATCTTGAGACTCCCATAGTTACCATCCTTATACCTCTCAAGATAGATTCAAGGATGAGGTTACCTAGAGTTAGGTAAAGGAGTGAGAAGTGATCTCACTACCAACCATGGGAGAAGGGTTGTACAAGTTGCCTGACAGTTTTACTTGTATATTTCCTTCTTTCCATTGATTTTAACGTATTCCAGAGGAATTTGTCATAAACCTTTTCAAACGTCCATCTGAAGGATTATTCTGAGGACTGAGTCTAGGACCTCTAGAAATTGGTTCCAGAAAAGGGAATTTGAAGGATTTCCATTTTCTTGATCTATACTTACCAGACTTGTTCTTATAAGCACGGGGAAGTTCTTTATTAATGGCACAAGATCTTACACCGTAGTGAGGAACATGCAACCTGTGATGATTTCTTGAAGAGAGATCATTTTTATAAGATTTCTGGTTTTCTGTCGGCAAGATATTCACTATAGATGTCGTCGGACGATTTGCTCCATTGACTGTGGAAAGAAGCAAATTATGGAGAATAGAAATTTGTTTCCTCCTAGCAAAGCAATGAACACCGTAGTGATTCTTTTTCCCACAGAAGGAACAACATCGTGGATTTGAAACATGATATCCTTGACCTAACCCTTATGATTGCATCTGCAAATTTTGCAAGTGCTTCAAAGTAGGTAATTCCTTGGAGGAATTTTTCTTTACGCTAGGTAAAACCTTGTGAGTATCAGAAGAAGGTGTAGAAGATGACTTAATCATCAAGACATAGTTTTCCCTTTTCAAGGTGTTACACTGTTCTTGGGCAAGTAGAAGAGATGCAACAAGTTTCTCTTTTGCAACACGATAGCTGTTAATTTCTGATGAAAGAGCCTCGACTAAACGCTTTTCTCTGATTGAGTCTCCTCTAATGGTATCTTCAAGAGAGCTAATCTTTTCACGATGTAGAGTAGTTTCTTGAACCAACAGTTCGATGTTATTAGAGAGAGATTCAATGAAGATGTAGAGTTCGCGTTCCCTTTCAAGATATTTATCAAATTCATCAATAAGCTGATCATTCTTTTCTTCAAGAATATTAATTTTAGTGGCTTGAAGGTCAGCACAATCCTTGAAAGATCTGGTGAGTTCCATTTCAGATCCAGACATGAGCTCACAAAACTTGTTTTTCCCTCGGGATTCGGAAGAATCTACTAAGGAGCTATCCTTTGAGGCAAATCCAAGTTTTTTGTTATAATCAGAATCTGTGGAAGACGTATCAATATGCGCTATCTTGTGAGATACTTCTTATGTCCTCAGAACACAGATTGCTACAAACACAGACTTATAAGGTCTTTAATGTGTTTGCCTGCTCTCATACCAATTGAAAATGCGGGGGTATAACAACCACACCCAATAATTCGTTTGGCAATCTGATAGGACTTACTCCAATATACTTTCTAGAGAATCAACTAGACAGTCAGACTCAATCTAGAGTAAATTATATCAAAGAGTTTAATATCTCTGTTTCACAATGTAATCAACAAATCAAACAGATATAAATCCGTGAGCCTGATTATTATGTGAAACAACTTGAACGGTACCAAAGACCAATGTTCAAGTGTCAATCAATGTAAATCAACAACCAGAGGTTAGATATTCTAATTGATTGATCTAAATGCACAACCTGTGACATTTCAATTACATAACAAAATATAATGCGGAAAAGAAATAACACAGACACCGGAATTTTGTTAACGAGGAAACCAAATGCGGAAAAACCCTAGACCTAGTCCAGTTTGAACACCATACTTTGTATTAAGCCTCTACAGGACACTATCCTACTACCAATGAACTTCGAACGGATCAGAAGTTGAACCTAATCAATCTCACGCTGATTCAAGGTACAATTGCGCTCCTTACGTCTGATCCCAGCAGGATACTACGTACTTGATTCCCTTAGTTGATCTCACCCACAACCAAGAATTGCTACGACCCAAAGTCGAAGACTTGATAAACAAATATGTCTCACATAGAAAAGTCTATAGGATTGAATAAATCTGTCTCCCACAGAAATACCCAAGAGTTTTTGTTCCGTCTTTTGATAAATCAAGGTGAACCAAATGATAAACCGGACTTATATTCCCGAAATAATCTAAATCGTATGATGGCGAAACTAGATATTGTGGAATCACAAACGATGAGACGAAGATGTTTGTGATCACGTTTTATCTTGCCTATCGGAAAAATTAATCTCGAGCAAATCTTAGAGAAGATAGTACTCAAACGATAGAATCTGGCAAGATCAGAACACGCAACTACAAGAGAAAATAGTTGGGTTTGGCTTCACAATCCCAATGAAGTCTTTCAAGTCGTTAACCAACAAGGTTTAGGAAAAGCTAAGGTTAAAGGAGAATCGACTCTAGCTTATGCAACTAGTAACACACAGAAGTGTGGGGATTAGGTTTCCCAGTTGCTAGAGTTCTCCTTTATATAGTTTTCAAATCAGGGTTTGCAATCCAAGTTACCTTGGTAGCAAAGCATTCAATATTCACATTAGATGAAAAACCTGATTCAACCAAGCTAATATCTTTCAACCGTTAGATAGAACTTAGCTTGTTACACACAAATAAAATGTACCCTCATTTAGGTTTATGTAACTGTACCCAAACGTGTACACCTATGTTGGCTCAACATGGTCAACCAAAGTTAGCCATATTATTAACTCTCATATTAACCATATTCACTTTATTCCAAACTAGTTCAAATGACTCAAATGAAACTAGTTAAAGAGTCGTTCAATTGCTATATTCTCATAGAAGTATACAAGAACACAATCGAAACAAAATCGGTTTGATTCACTCGAATCAATTCATGAACATTATAGCCACGGTTTGCAAAGATTGTATTCTTATAATATAAATGTTTAAGTTCGTGTACACAACCGATTTTAGAGAGTAACCCACTCAAGCATGCAAACGGTACGCCTACTTGAGTAGCCGGACTTGAGTTTGGTTACGCTAAGATGCCGCGTACGGGTGCGCATACTACAACACATTCCAAACTCCAGCAGATTTTCACTAAGTGAACTCTCCACGCCGGTATGAGTACATGTACGCATACTTGCCCTCATCAAGTAACTACCAAGACGCAGCGTTTCGGCACGCATACTTGAGTTCCCGGTTTTGGATTTGTACACTAATGTGATTAACACACTATTCTTGTATCCAAACATGGTTACATGGTTCTAAACTCTTTATTTCAATCATTGAAACTTTCTTAGAGGACGTTATATAGTTGTTGTTCACAAACTATTTTTCGTCAAAGTAATTTTCAAGTTATTGAAATTATCATAATGAAACATTCCAAGGCAACACCAAATGATTGTATCACACAAACCATGTAAGATGTAACTCGGCAATTTTCATATAATCTTATTCGGACTTTCACAACGAATGTAAGATGAATTTGTCCAAAGCGAAAGCTTGCCAACACATATTCGAGAAATATATAAGATAGATAAACGCAACTCCAAATCTCAAATGTGTATAATATAAAACTATATTGTAACACGACTTATGTCTCAATATAGGAGATAGAGTAGAAATAGACTTTCCAAGTGATAGATAAATTTCAGTCTCCACATACCTTTTGTCGATGAAGTTCCACAAGTTCCCCTTAGTAGTTCTTCGTCTTCAAGAGATGAACGTCAGAAGTCTAAAGCTCAACTACACTATCTATGTGATAGGTCTGTAAAAGTGATTTCCTACGTCTTAATCTGCAAGTGCACAAAGGCCTTTGGAGGCAAGTGGCAAGCACAGGTCGAACCACAGAGAACTAGAGTGTGCAAGGGTTGATCTTAAGCTTTCTTTTACTGATTTCTAGTTAAGTGACACAAAATGGGAGATGATTTTTGGTGTCGATACGACTGAGTTGAAGATTACACAAATAAAGGCAAGATAAAATACAAATATTGAGGTTGCAAGTACTAGGATTATCAAATCCACCACTAGTTCAAAGTTATGTGATTCAACTAATTTGAATGTTCTTGTTCCTATGACAGATAAGGATAAAGTGTCAAGTTTGTCACTTATCTAAGGAGTTTCACCAAGTGAGGTGTCAATTATCGCCTAAGAATACTACTCAGCATTAGATGTCTAGTTAAGCACAACTAATCAAAGAATTAGCAATAATAATTAAAGCATGAGTCAAAACACACTCAACACAATGTTATCCTAACTACAATGGATGCATGACATTCATTGTGAGAGCAGGGCATTGAGGTGTTAGAATTGAACTTCTCTTATACATTAAGCATGCAAAAACAATTCAAATAGAGTTGAACAACAGAACACAAAACTAGGGTTTCATTTTAATCCTAGCTAAGTAATTTAGAACATCATAAACATGGTAACAGACTTAAAATTGAAATTGTAAACTAAACTATGAACCCTAAAAATTGACTGACTTCTCTTTCCTCAAGAACCTCATTTATATCTCACAAAACATTTCAAAAATACAATTGTACACTGACCCAAACCTCTATCTTGCGCTGAATCCACCATGCCTCGGTTGTTGGTGAAACCCTAGCTTCAATCATCTCAACCCTAGCTTCTAGGTTATGGTAGAAGCTATGGATGGAGAAGGGTGAAGCGAGGGTGGCGGAGCGAGTGGTGATGGAGTTGTTGGTGATGATAGGAGATGGAGTGGTGGTGGTGATGATCTCTCGCACGGGTATGGGAGGAGAAGAAGAAGTATGGGTTTTTCTCTCGTTTAGAGTCGGGGGAGAAGAAAGAGAAGATGGAAGAAGAAATGGGTTTGCTCGATGGGGGTATAGGTATAGGGCATTTTTCGGTGTGGAGCGGGTGCAGCGAGAAGACGATGAAAGGGTGCAAGCGAGCGTTGGATCTAGCGAGGAGATCTCGAACGGCTCGAGGAGAATCGTGGTGATTTGGTGTTGAGCGGGAGCATCGAGAACTGATGTGAAGGAAGGAGCGACCGTAGGATGCAGCTAGGATGAGATCTCAATGGCTCGGAAGGATGGGCTCGGATCCGGGTCATTGGCTAGCTTGGGCCCATGTCTTGTAGATGGGTTGCTCCTTGTTGGGTTGCAACCGATGCGTGCGCGCGGGCTTTGGCTTTGCTCCATAGACGCTTGTCTCCAATTCTTTGCTCTTTTGGCTCCTCAGTTTCTCCGAACTTTATTTATTACCTAAAAACACAAAATTAATTAGTACAAATATTTATTCTTGAAAACAAAGAAAATACAGAATTTGGGATAATATCTGATTTCTGAGCACAAAAGATGAGTTAAATGCCAATAAATAGATGTATAAATATGCAATATTTGGCACTCATCAAATACCCCCAAACCTGAATTTTACTTGTCCTCAAGTGAAACAGAAATTAGGAAATCCTAACTATACCACCGTCGCAGTCTCTCGAATGCATTTAGCGTATGCACTAAGCCTTTAAACCCCTAGGTGTCCCTAGTGGACGAGTTGTAGTCTCGTGAGGGTTTACCGGAGGTGTACCCACAAAACCTTCTCCAACTTCAGAGTGTAAAAGAGTCTCAAGCATCCAAGGAGCTATGAGGACATAGAGTTTCTCCATGCTAGTAACATGAAGTTAGAACTACCAAAGAACGCATTCTCATCCTTAAGTGCTTTGAGCGAGAAGTAACCATACCATATGAAAGAATTCGGATTCGATTGTGATCATAAGCCTCGACTTCGCCTCACTAATAGGGTTTTATGATAATTGCACTCAAAAAGATCGCTTTTTTAGTCTCTCATGTGTGCAGGGCGGGAATAAAGAGAGAAATCCCGCACACTTTGTAGGTAAGAAGGATAACCTTCCGAAATAATTTCTGGAGACTCCACGCTGCTGTGGACAAAAAGAATCTTTTTCGATGATCTCTAAGAAAGGAAATCAACCATTAGCAAGGGTGGGAGTACTCACTTACCTTCTCACCCGATCGGCAATTAATATCACTCTCTCAAAGATTCATAGAAACGTCTTCAATCTTCGGTCTTCAAAGGTCTTCAAATGTTGATGATGAACTTTTTTTTTTTTTTTTCACAAAAACTTGACAAACGCATTTTTTTTTTTTTTTTTTTTTTTGTCTTGACTTGGAAAAAACAATGTAAACTCAATTTTTCACAAACTTCATTAATTCTCATCTTATTTCCTTTTCTTTGTTGCACATAAACCTTGGACTATCTCAACTTTTCTTCAAATATTCTCGATGATGCTCCGCTGGCCGACGATGATGTGTTTCTATGAATCGTTGATTGAGAGGGAGAGAGTGATGCTAACGCAAATCGGTATTTAGAAGAAGTTTTCATCTTTAAACGTCACCCTCATGATTGACAGAATTAGCACTCAAGAGATCAAAAATAGTGCTTTGAAAAATGGTGCGAAGTTGGGTAGCTCACCATTCCTACCCTAATTGACGTACGGTGACACACACTCTAACAACTTTTCTAGAAAGTCACAAAGAGTGAAGGTCGGTACCTCGCTTGATGTAAAATGGGTAGTCTCCACTATGGGTGATCACAATTCTACTACCGAATATCTATACAACACCTAATTCGCCCTCCGGCATGGTTAAATCCAACTTTAACGCTCTAATCAACTAAGAAACCCGATTAAGCGTTCTCCAAGACTTCCAAGTTCGTTATTTCGGTCGACTCTCTATGTAAACATAGCTAGAAGCATGCTAGTGACTCTAAAATCTCTAAAAGTTGGAGGTTTTTATGTACATATTTACAAAGAGTTTTTTTTTTTTTTTTTTTTTTTTTTTTTTTTATGAAGTAAAACAAAAAGACTAAAAACTCTATATGCAAATGCAAATGTACCCCAAACCTAAATCAAACATTGTCCTCAATGTGTCAACAGATAATAAGAATTCAAAAAGTCACATACCAAGAGAACTATGTTAAATAAAGAAAAGGGAAGAGATTACCGGATGTACAAGGATGTTGCTAAACCAAAGGAGGATGAATGCTTTGAAAGCAAACAACCAAGGGGCAAGACAAAAAGTTTGGTTAGCACACATGAAAACTATGCAAAGAGCAAAAAGAAAAAGAAAAGGGAAAGATGATGGATTTTTAGTCCATAAGTATGTACACAAGTGAACTAGATCAGTCCACATAGATGGGGTCTTCCAAGTCAACGGTCTCAACTTCTGGTGGAAGGTGCTCCAGAAATGGTTTCAGTCTCTGACCATTGACTTTGAAGATGTTCTTGTTTGCTGGGTTTTCAATTTCAACAGCTCCATGGGGAAAAACGGTACGTACCAAGAATGGTCCAGACCATCGGGAACGTAACTTTCCTGGAAACAAGTGCAAACGCGTGTTGTACAATAAAACTTTCTGTCATGTGGTGAAAGACTTGCGCAGAATGCGCTTGTCGTGAAACACCTTCATTCTATGTTTGTACGTTTTGGCACTATCATATGCATCGTTTCTCAGTTCTTCTAACTCATTGAGTTGAAGTTTCCTATGGGTTCCAGCCTTATCAAGATCAAAATTCAACTTCTTCACAGCCCAGTATGCACGGTGTTCTAACTCAACAGGTAAATGGCATGCTTTCCCGTACACAAGTCTGTAAGGAGACATCCCAATGGGAGTCTTGTATGCAGTTCTATAGGCCCATAAAGCATCATTTAAGCGCAAAGACCAATCTTTCCTAGAAGGATTGACGGTCTTCTCAAGGATATGCTTAATTTCCCTATTAGAAACTTCTACTTGGCCACTGGTTTGAGGATGGTAAGGTGTTGCGACCTTGTGAGTGATTCCATACTTGCGCACTAATGATTCAAAGGGTCTATTGCAAAAATGACTACCTCCATCACTGATTATTGCTCTAGGGGTTCCAAAACGGGAGAAAATGTTTTCCTTAAGAAAAGAAAGAACAACTTTATGGTCGTTGGTTTTGGATGCAATGGCCTCTACCCACTTAGAGACATAATCAACAGCAACAAGAATGTATAACTTACCTTCAGAGTTAGGAAATGGACCCATGAAATCAATACCCCAAACATCAAACAGTTCAACAATCAAAATGGGTTGTAAGGGCATCATGTTTCTCCTAGAGATACTTCCTAATTTCTGACATCGGTCACAAGCAACACAAAAAGCATGGCAATCCTTAAACAGTGTTGGCCAATAGAAACCGCTTTGCAAGATCTTTGCAGCAGTTTTCTTGGCACTAAAGTGGCCTCCACATGCATGGTCATGACAGAAAGAGATGACGTCCCTTTGTTCATAATTGGGGACACATCTCCTAATGATTTGGTCTTGGCAAGACTTAAACAAATATGGGTCATCCCAAAGGAAGTGTTTAACTTCAGCCAAGAACTTAGAACGGTCTTGTTTAGACCAATGCAAGGGCATTCTACCCGTAGCAAGGTAGTTCACAATATCAAACAAACCATGGCATTTCGACACAAGCATCAATTGCTCATCGGGGAATGATTCCCTAATTATCACAGATTCATCAAAGAGATTCAACATTCAACCTAGACAAGTGATCAAAGCAACAACATTCTCTCGACCCTTTCTTATCTCGAATTTCGAGGTTAAACTCTTGTAACAAGAGTATCCATCGAATTAGACGAGCCTTAGCATCTTTTTAGACAAAAGATATCTCAATGCAAAGATGGTCGAATAAATGATGACCTTAGACCCTATCAAATAAGATCTAAACTTGTCTAATGCAAACACAACATCTAGCAACTCTTTCTCGGTTTGTGGAATAATTCATTGAGCATCATTAAGTGTTTTACTAGCATAGTAGATCACATAAGGGAGTTTGTCTACTCGTTGGCCTAAAACAGCTCCTACAGCATAGTCGACGCATCACACATAATCTCAAATGGTAATGTCCAGTCAGGTGGTCCGACTATAGGGGCAGATGTAAGGAGAGCCTTGATTGCTCCCATGCTTCCTTACAAGCATCATCAAAGACAAATGCAACATCTTTTGCAAGAAGATTGCACAAAGGTCGTGAAATTTTACTAAAGTCTTTGATGAATCGGCGGTAAAAACCCGCATGGCCTAGAAATGATCTGATGTCCCTCACAGAACGAGGTTGAGGCAAGTGTTGAATGAGATCTACCTTGGCTTTGTCTACTTCTATGCCTTTTTCCGAGATGATATGCCCTAAAACAATGCCTGAGTTAACCATGAAATGACATTTTTCCCAATTCAAGACCAAACTCTTCTCCTTACACCTAATCAGCACACTAGTGAGGTGATGCAAACACTCATCAAAAGAAGAACCAAACACAGAAAAATCATCCATAAAAATCTCAAGAAACTTATCTACCATGTCGGAAAATATGCTCATCATGCAACGTTGAAAAGTAGCGGGTGCATTGCACAACCCAAAAGGCATACGACGATAAGCAAATGTTCCATAAGGACATGTAAATGTGGTCTTTTGTTGGTCTTCGGGTGCTATGTGAATTTGGTTGTAGCCAGAATAGCCATCTAAGAAGCAAAAGAGTGACTATGTTTTGCTAACCTTTCCAGCATTTGGTCAATGAAGGGAAGGGGAAAATGGTCTTTCTTGGTTACTGTGTTCAGTTTCCTATAATCAATACAAACTCGCCACCCTGTGGTTACACGGGTGGGAACAAGTTCATTCATCTCATTTTGAACTACAGTGATGCCAGACTTCTTGGGTACTACCTGAATGGGACTGACCCACTGGCTATCAGGGACTGGGTAAATGATACCCGCATCAAGCAATTTCAGAATCTCACCCTTGACAACATCTCTCATGTTGGGGTTAAGTCTCCTTTGCATTTCCCTAGATGGTTTAGTGTTCTCCTCAAGGTTTATGTGATGCATGCAAATTGTGGGACTTATACCCTTAAGATCGGAGATGGTCCAACCTAAGGCTCCTTTATGTTCTTGAAGTACTTCTAAGAGTCTACTTTCCTGTTCCGTGTCTAAACATGATGCAATAATCACAGGTAAAGTGTCAGAAGGACCTAAGAAAGCATACTTCAAGGTATCAGGTAATGGTTTCAAATCAAGCTTAGGTGGTGTATCAAGAGGTGGGGCAGATTTGGTATCAGAGAGTGGAAGAGGTTCCACTGCATTCTGCCATTTAGCAATATCCATGGGTGGCACAGACTCTAGCAAAGAGTGGACTTCACTAATGTACTCGGAACCAAGAGATCTAAGTCAAAATTGTCTAAACATGCTTGCACAGGATCCACAGTAAGATGTCGACAATGAGTCTTGAATCGACTCTCAATCATGTTAACCTCGTGCAATTCATCATCATCACACTCTATGGGTTGTTGGTTCACACGAAAGACATTCAGTTCTACAAATCATGTTGCCAAAAGACAAATTCAATATCCCGCTACGACAATTTATGATAGCGTTTGACGTTGCCAAGAAGGGACGTCCTAAGATAACGGGAATATGATTTTCAGGATTTTGCACAGGTTGAGTATCTAACACAATGAAGTCCACGGGGAAATAAAATTTATCAACCTTGATTAGCACATCTTCAACGATTCCCCGAGGGACTTTCACAGATCTGTCCGCTAATTGTAGCGTGACAGGGGTGGGTTGCAATTCCCCAAGACCTAACTGCACATACACAGAATATGGCGGTAGATTCACACTAGCTCCTAAGTCCAATAAAGCTTTTCTGATTGTATGATCACCTATAGTACAAGAGATAGTTGGGCTACCTGGGTCTTTAAACTTAGGTGGGGTTTTGTTTTGAATAATTGAACTTACTTGCTCGGTGAGAAAGGCACGCTTATGCACATGAAGCTTTCGCTTTTGTGTGCACAGGTCCTTCAAAAACTTAGCATAGGCAGGTATTTGCCTGATTGCTTCGAGAAATGGAATGTTTATGTTAACTCTTTTGAACATTTCCAATATCTCGTTGTATTGGGTACCCCCCTTCTGTTGCACCAACCTTTGTGGGAATGGAGCAACAGGTACATTACTTGGCAGAGGAACATCTACATTAGTAGGACTCTTGGTTTTATCGATGGGCTCAGATTCTTTCTCTACAGTAGATGTTTTCTGTGGTGTTGTGTGTACTGGGGAGTCTGATGTAGACTCGCTTGATGGTGGTACACCTACATGGTTCTCAACAATTCTACCACTACGGAGAGTGGTGACAGCATTCGCTTGACTATGTGAAGTTTCATTGCAGGTAGAGGAGCCTGCTTGAAACACATTCTTTGGATTTTGTTGGGGTTGACTAGGAATTTGCCTTTCTCTCTCTCATTCAATGCATCACAGATTTGACCATTTTAAGATCTAGGTTTGTGAGACGTTGGTCGGTGGTTTTCTCAAGTCTTGCAAAGATTTTGGGTTAACATAACGACACGCCTTCAAAGCTAGTCTTTTTCTCTGAGTACCGAGTGGGTGGTTGTACTTGGGGGTTTCTAGGATATGAGTATCCTTGGTTGTTATTTGTTGGTCCCCTTTGTACCGGTCCCTTGGACCATGAGAAGTTAGGGTGATTCCTCCACCCCGGGTTGTAGGTTTGAGAATAAGGGTTGTTCTCTTGCCTATGGTATAATGCATTGGCTTGCTCGGTTTGGACTCTTGAAATGCATGTAAATCTGGACAAACTGTCCACTAAATGGTCGAAACTATGGCATGCGGCACAAGTGGCCATATCAATTTGGTCACGGAGAGTAGGGGCATTAGATTTTACATTCTTTTCCAACTCAAGCACTTCTATTCTCCGGGCCAAAGATGCCATTTTTGCATTTCCCTCAAAGTCGACTCGATTCTATGAACATTTTGTGCGGGGTAGTCCGTTTCGGTTCACGGATGGACTCCCACTGTTGAGTCTTTCAGCGACTTCGATTAGAAAAGTCCAAGCGTCATCGGCACTCTTTGTCAATAAATGCACCATTGCACATTGACTGACTGTGGTACGGGTTCTAACATCTAGACCCTCATACAAGATTTGCACGAGTCTCCATTTTTCAAAACCATGGTGGGGACATTGGAGTAATAATTCATTGAATCTCTCCAAGTACTTTGCTAGAGTTTCGTCTTCTAATTGCACAAAACCATTTAGACTTTGGCGAATTGTCGCCGTCTTATGGTTTGGGAAAAACTTTTTGAAAACTCTTTTGTGAGGTCGTCCCAGGTTCTAATGGATTGTGGTTGTAGGGCATGAAGCCAAGACTTGGCTTTGTCTTTCAGAGAAAAAGGAAACAATCTCAATTTGAGGGACTCCTCTGTCATTTGGTTAAAACGCAGAGTCCCACAAATATCCTCAAAGTCTCTCACGTGATGGTAGGGGTTCTCAGCATCGACCCCTCTAAACACGGGTAACATGTGAATGGTGCTTGCTTTCAGTTCAAACTGACCAGCATCGGCCGGCAGAATGATGCAAGAGGGCTGGCTTGCCCTAGTTGGGTACATGTAGTCCTTGAGACTACGGGGTTGGTTTTGTTCATCACCCATGGTTTCTGTTTCAGATAGGTCTGGACTTGGGCTTTCTGTTGAAGAACTGGGTATGCTTACGATTTCGTCCGGGCGGATTCTAACTAGTCGATTTGTTTGGTCTCTAAAAGACACAATCATAGCCTAGCTAGCGCATCTAGCATGTTAACATACAAACAAGTTCAACACAGAAAAGCAAAAACTCAAAAATGACCCACTAATACAAGACTCAAGCCCAAAAGATGGCTTTTTGATGTTGTAAAGCCCAATTGCACAGCCCAGTTACAGAACCAGCTTATGTTGGACTAGTTAGCAGCCCAGGTGATGTTTAAACAGCCCAGCAGATCAACTTAGGTTGGCAGACTGCAAAGCCAGTGGTTGTGGACTCGGCACTTTGTACACTGGTCAGGACAGGCCAGCTGGTTATGCACAGGTTGTGTGCAAATCAGGTTGTACACAACCACAGTTTCAAGTGCAGCTCAGGTTAGAGCAAAACAGAAGAAACAAAATTTCACACAAAATGGCACAACCCAGTGGTTGTGCAGGTTGGTTTATGCTCAGGTAAGTCACAACACAAGACAGATTGGCAAAGAAATTTTGTGAGGTGCACTGGTTATGGGATGTGCTCACTCAATGGTGAAGCATGTGCTAGGGTGTGTATTTTGAAAATCAACAAGCTAATGCTAATGCAATTCTGCTATTCAATAACTCACTCAGGCACCACAAAATCACATACAAATAGTAGAATTTGTTGCACAGATGACAAAGCTATTTTTAAAACATACCACCGAAAGTGTCAACAAGGTCAGTTGACCTCAAAATTCAGAGTTTAGGCACAAAAATTACAGGTTTTCATAAGTGAGTACTGGCAGCAATCTTAGCAGATGATAGCTCATACAATGTCTTCAACCAGATCAAGTGTGCACAAGGGTAGAGGATGTGTGACATCAACTCACTCAGTTGATGTCAATGGTCTGAGTTGACTTCACTTGAGCTTTCAGCTGACTTGGCTATCCAAGTTGCAGCTCAACTCACAGCTTCAGGGGTTGGGCTGAGTACAGGGTATGTTGAAGTCTAGGGTGTAAAGTGAGAGGGCAACTGGTTCAGTTGACTTCACTTTGCACAGGTTATACTCAGGTTATACAAGGTTCATTCATGAAAATTTAAGCTCAAACTGCTGCCAGGGCTAGCAAGGGGACAGGACTATCATGCATTAAGGGTATCATACAAATATCATACAAACAGGGAAATGATAGAAAAATAATACCACCAGTGTTAACTGGTTTAGGCACTCCACAGATTCAGCTCCTTTGTGTTCTCCTCTTTCTTGGTTTTTTTTTTCACCGCTCCAAAGGTACCGCTAACTCAACAACTCAACTTCAGCCTTCTCAATATTGCACAAATAAAGCAATACAAGGAATTGTGCACAATTTGATCAAAACTAGCTATGGCTATTCTACAGATGATAAGTGTTTTAAACTCAGCTTCTCCAGCTGAAGTTGTTAACTGTGTACGCTGAGACTCACAAAGCACAGCCACAATGGAGTGGGTCCGAGCTAATCACAGTGGTCTCGATGGAGATGCAAAGATGCCAATGAAATGATTACACTAAGTTACAATACAAGGCAGAAAGGTTAGCTACAATGCAATGATAAAATGCACTAGAAGATGCGTAAATAAAAACTACAAAGTTATGCTAAGAGAAACTAAAACAAGGATTCAAAGCACATATGAACAGATGGATGATTAATGAAGAAAATACACTAAGGTGACTACTAACAACAACCTCGTAGCATATATATATACAAATATGGGTTGGAAAACAAAGAAGACAAAGCACTAAAGAGCAAACAACACACTACCAGCCTCTAGCAGCCGCGCCTAAAACTTGATAGGTCTGTAAAAGTGATTTCCAACGTCTTAATTTGCAAGTGCACAAAGGTTTTCGAGGCAGGGGCAAGCACAAATCGAACCACAGAGAACTAGAGTGTGCAAGGGTTGATCTTAAGCTTTCTTTTACCGATTTCTAGTTGAGTGACACAAAATGGGAGATGATTTTTGGTGTCGATACATACTGAGTTGAAGATTACACAAAAAGGCAAGATAAAATACAAATATTGAGGTTGCAAGTACTAGGATTATCAAATCCACCACTAGTTCAAAGTTATGTGATTCAACTAATTTGAATGTTCTTGTTCCTATGACAGTATATGATAAAGTGTCAAGTTTGTCACTTATCTAAGGAGTTTCACCAAGTGAGGTGTCAATTATCAAATAAGAATACTACTTGTGAGCATTAGATGTCTAGTTAAGCACAACTAATCAAAGAATTAGCAATAATAATTAAAGTGAATGAGTCAAACACACTCAACACAATGTTATCCTAACTACAATGGATGCATGACATTCATTGTGAGAGCAGTGGCATTGAGGTGTTAGAATTGAACTTCTTATACATTAAGCATGCAAAAAACAATTCAAATAGAGTTGAACAACAGAAACACAAAACTAGGGTTTCATTTTAATCCTAGCTAAGTAATTTAACATCATAAACATGGTAACAGGACTTAAAATTGAAATTGTAAACTAAACTATGAACCCTGTGGGTTGACTCGACTTTCTTCTCAAGAACCTCATTTATATCTCACAAAACATTTCAAAATACAATTGTACACCGACCCAAACTCTATCTTGTGCTGAATCCACCATGCCTCGGTTGTTGGTGAAACCCTACTAATCATCTCAACCTCAGCTTCTAGGTTACAGGGTAGAAGCTATGGATGGAGAAGGGTGAAGCAGGGTGGCGAGCGGTGCATCGATGGAGTTGTCAAGATTTATAGGAGATGGAGTGGTGGTGTGGTGATGATCTCCAGATTTGCATGGGAGGAGAAGAAGAAGTACGGGTTTTTCTCTCAGGAGTCGGGAGAGGAAAGAGAAGATGGAAGAAGAAATGGGTTTGCTCGACTGGTATATAGGTATAGGGCGATTCTGTGTTGAGCTGCACGAGAGAAGATGATGCGAAGTCAAGCGAGCATCGATCTAGTCGAGGAGATCTCGAATCTGGCCAGTGGAGAATCGTGGTGATTTGGTGTTGAGCGAGCAAACGAGAATCGATGAGTGAAGGAGCGACCCGTAGATGTAAAGGGCGAGATCTCAACGGTCTTGGTGATGGGCTCGGATCCGGTCATGGCTAGCCAAGCCCATGTCTGGTGTAAGTCGGGTTGCAACCCATGC
>JAJJWW010015500.1:0-196434 GCA_023531295.1 Papaver armeniacum | reverse complement strand
AGATTAATTAGTTGGGTGAGAAGAAGGTTTTTTTTTTTTTTTTTAAAGATGGTTGATTTGGAAATGAGGGTTTTGGGTACTTAGGTATACTTCAAATTTACTTAATCTTGCTTGAATTGGCATAAACTTTCGAAAAAATGAAAATTTTATAAACTGATTTCGGTCATGACAGTAGAGTTCGGCTACGAAATCTGAAGAACAAGTAGCCGAACTCTTCTGCTAGTGTAGTTCGGCTAATGCTTCTGAAGACACAGGTACCCGAACTCATCTTTAATGGAGTTTTTGCTTTCAGAGAAAAGTTCGGTTAGGAAAAAAAATTGCGAGGTAACCGAACTAAAAGTTCGGCTAGGAAAAAAAATTTACGACGTAACCGAACTTAAAGTTCGGTTAGGAATTTTTTTGAAGTAACCGAACCAAAAGTTCCTACTAGGAAAAAAAATGACGTGACCGAATTTTTTTTTCTCAAAGCAAAAACTCCAAAGTAAAACTAAGTTCGGCAACTTGCGCCTAGAAATTTTTTTTTTTTCGAAATAGCCGAACTTTCCTTCATGTTCTTCGTTTCCATCAGGTTCAGCTAATTCGACAAAATTTTTCCCAAAATTCCTAGCCGAAGTTCTCTCTGCGACTTCTATTTTCAACTCATTTTGACGATTACTTCTCATTTTTTCAACCAAAACGAATGAAAAATAATGGGTTTGTTATGATTTTGATTTTGTTTTGTTAATAATTTAAATTAAGCTATATATAGAGGTGGCGGCAGTGGTGGTTTGAGGTGGTCGGTGGCGGTAGCGAAGTTGGTAGGTGGTGGTGATGGGAGATGGGAGGTTATATATATATATATATATATATATATATATATATATATATGGTTATTAGGTAAGTTTTAAATTGAATTAGGTTAAGGGTAGGTTAGTCATTTCTACACTTTAGGATACCCCTTATAATTATAGGATAGATATTCCTATCACAAAGTAGTCCCCCACCATTTTTGAGTAGTCCCAAAAAACGGTTCTAAAATAAATAGAGAGCCCATAATCTTTAGTTGGTTTGGGGCCACATAAATGCAATACAAGGCCGGCCCAGCCTTTTCCCCCTAAAATCTACAGAAACCTACTTCGTCTAACAAATTGCAACATTAACCATTAGGGATTAGTCCAGTTGGCCAGGAGCGTGGCTCTCAAGTAGGAGGTCAGCGGATCAAGTCTCCACTCAAGAGTTTGGAGATCTCATGAAATACTCCTCTAATGTAATTTGAAGTTTAAGTTCTTAATGTATGTTCTTTCCTATTAAAAAAAAATCTGTTAAGAGTCGTTAATTTTTCTAGGTTCTTTTTCATTGTGTTAAGTGTCGTTTATTACTCCCGAACCTCTTATCAAATAAGGAGTAAATTCTAGTAATAGTAATGTTACTCATTTCATGTGCATCGCTCTTTCGTCATCAAGTGTAGCATATATGAATGTGAATTACATAAAAGTGCCTTGTGTCCCAAAAAAAAAAAAAAGAAAAAAAAAAACTCATGTTGGTTGTGGAAAGATCGTTTCGAACGGCTAGACATACCTATCAAACTGAGTAGCGTTGTTTATGGTTCTTTTATGTCTTCCAAAACTTTATCACAACTCCCGAACTACGGTTGTTTTGGGGCTTCGTATTTCCCTAGTTTAGATTTAAATGCATAATAAATTGTCTATTGGTGTTTTATTTTTAATCATCTAGGTTATAGTAAAAATATTGATAAGAGGCTCCTTATTTGTTGCTTATGCAACACTAAGTCTCCGTGTTAATAGAAAGAAAAAGAGAATAATGAGTAATGCTGACAAAAAGGATATCAACCACCAAGTGGTCTGATGGTTGGCATACTCCATCTCATTGTGGAGGTAGGGGTTCAAACCCTGTAATTGTCAGAAATAACTCCTTAAAGAGTTAAAGGATGTAGTCCAAAATCACTGTTCAATCTTCCAGTATTAGGCGCCCATATGAAAGTTGCTATGTCAATTTGAGTACCAATAATGCCATGATATATAATATAATTTATAATTCTTGAAGCGGTTATAGTACACACCTCAATAGAAAATGAAAAAATATCACTCTTTCCAAATAGGTGTACGGATTACAATCTTAAAATGACATTTTCTTGTAATTGGGCCGACCGAGCGAAGCGAGGGAGGACCTTATATGGCCACTTTTTTGTCAAATCTAAGTGATCAATTATCACAAAAAGATTGAGGATGGTCCATGCTGAAAAACCAAGAATACCCCTGTTGTGGCTGGATTTTTTTATCAAAATGAACTAAAGGTCGCGTGTTCGAATCTCGCGCACCTCAAAGTTTTTAGTTTTTTATTTTTTTTCGTTTATCTTCCTTCAAGTTCATATCGAAACTGCTCCCGTCTTATTTATTCTTCAGTCCACCATCACCATCTCCACCACTATCACCATCACCATCAACATCCACAATTAGTATTGAGGAACATAGTGAACAAATTTGTTCAATTTCAGTGTGTTCCGTCGATTTTTCTTTCCTCTCTCCATTCTCGATCTTTTTCCTTCCATCGAACTCTTCTTTCTTGGAGAATGTATCATTTTCATCAAGTAACAGTACTGATACCAGGCCAACCAACACAAATTTAAACTGAAGTAACAACTGATTCTCCATTTTCAGCGATGAATTAGTGAATTAGGGTTTTCAAAATTAATTAGAAATTCAATTAGGGATTGGATATTGAGAAATTAAAGGATGGGTTTGCATGATTTGAAGACCTGAATTGAGATTTGAACTCGAGCAAGGAAAAAGAGAATTTAGGGTTGTATTTTAAGGTTTCTGAGAATCAGTGATGGCGATGAAGAATTTATTAGGTGTTGGTTAATTTGAAATGCGAAATTGTTGATGGTCTTGAGATGGGTAGCTGATTTGAATCAAAGTGAATAAGCAATTGATATCAGTTGCTTGAGTGGAACTAATTTGAGGTAGCGGTTTTTCTTGGTTAACTAAGTAAAGTTATATATATTCAGTTCTGAGTTTACATGAATTGTTAATGAAGTTGTAGTTGTAGTTAAATTTGTGAATTCAAGGGATTGGTACATATTTGAGATGAAACAGGAATTGAGTTTTGAGTTTTGGAATTGATAATGAATTGCCTTTGCATCAACACTTAAGAGTAAGGGCTTGATAGTGTTTGTTAGCTGTACTGAAATGGAAATGAGTTGCAGGGGGTGTTTACAAGATATCAATATTATGTAATTGCAACAATGTAAAATTAAGACTAAGAGAGTAATACAGTGACTGTAATGGAGATACACGTTGATATGATATTGAAAAATGAGCTGGTTCTGCAGGTAATGGTTTTGTTTGTAAGATGATGGTAGCACCTTAATCTACTATTCAGATTTCAGAGGTTGAAAATTGTTAATAAAACTAACCACTTACTTCGTCTCCATGCAGGTCAGCAACCCAATATTCTTGAGCAGCCGTCAATGCTTTCCTAAGAGGCGATCATTACTCTGCCCAAGAACTCTCGTGGAAGGCACATCCAGAGTGGATGACTGCTGAAAGTCTGAAGTTTAAGGCAGCCCAAGAAATTTGAAGTATAAGGAATCACAAAAATGATGCATGGAAGCTAGACCTGCATGGTTTGCATGCATCTGATGCTGTTCACACTTTGAAAGAGCGTCTTTGGAATTGAGACTCAGTTCCCACTTACTGTGCTTCCCAATAAAGTTGTCAAACCAATTGATTCCAGTAGTTGCCTTAGCGTGGACGGACAAACAGAAAAAGAAGAGGGAATGACATCACAGAGAGTCAGAGACCAGGGGTTTTACAAGTTATAATAGATTTTCTTTATTAGGGGAATATTCGAGTAAAACATCTTACTTTAAATTAGATTTTCTTATTTCGTCACATAGATGAGATAGAACAGGGATCCCATTTTTCACTATGTTTTGGCAATATTTACCCAGTAGATATTGGAAAAATAATCACACATTTTATGAATGAACATCCAATCGCTACCCACTTGAGTAGAGTGTCACGTTTAAGAAGATCTCTCTTTCTATACTGATGTGAGATTTTTTCCTTGCGTTCATTAATTATATTGATGCATCTTGTCTATTTAGTTCTGGATTGTGACTGCGTTTTATTAATGCAGATGTTGTTTTTCCTTAATTGGTGTTGGTGATCTTTTCCAATTGCAAATGGTTGTTGTATTAGAACCATTATCAACTTAATACAATTTTGGTGTTGTCTAATAATGGCATCAGGTGGTATTGATTGTTAAATGTCAGGGGAAATTGAGCTCGTTGTAGGTGAACAGGGAAGAATGGATCGATTGCAGGTGGCTGTAGCTGCTGGCTGAGATGCAACAACGAGTGCATTCGTGTTGAAGTTGTTAACGTTTGCAGCCTTGAATATTGTTGGAATCAACTCCATGAACTAATGATTGCATGCACTATACAGTAGTATGTCGGTGGTCACATGGATCGATTTCAAATGGTGGATGTTTGGGTCCATCTGTGGCTAGAGATGCTTATGAGACACCAATAAGAAGTGGAGATATGTGCTGGCTGGATTTTTAAGATATTGCAGGCAACATTGGTTGTTGTTTCAATCGGCTAGATAACATGAATTAAGGTGTTTCGGTCTGTAGTAACTGGTGGGTGACTTATACATGGATGAACATTGGTGATGAAGTTTAGTTCTGCGGACAGGGATGGATATAAGATGGTATGGTCGGATCTTGGGAGGATTTGCCGGAGTTTGTACATCTCGTAATGACGAGATTTAGAAGGTTCAAGTCAAAGAAACTTTAGTTGCAGGAAATCCCACACTACACCCCTCATAAGAATTCACACAATCAAGTCATTTTAAGATGAACAATCATAATATTTATTGATTAATCTCACAAATGTTACAAGATGAAAAGGAAATAAACTATAGAATTAACCACTGCTCTGAACTTTCTCTCTCCTAATGACTTGCTCAACACTCGAAAAAGATCTCTCTTCTCTTAAGCCTGTTCGGCTCTTTATATAGGGCATTACATAGTGGATGACAGCTAAGCTGTCCTTTATTTTCGGATCTGGCTTGCGACATTATCGCAAGTGTACAAATACTAAATCTCGCAACACTCTTAAATCTCGTCAGGTCTTCACATCTTTCTCGTGTTCAGGTTGTCGTCATCCGTTACGTCATTTTTATTACCAATCTGCGATATCTTCGCAGTGCGTCGTTCATGGATTTCGCAAGGGTATTGGTGTTGCGATATTCTGATCCTACATCTTGCCTCTTCTCATGTCTTCTCTGCGAAGGAGAGAATGTCATGAGAACTAGTCCTTTCAAAATGCCGCAATGTTCATTTTATCATATTTTTCTCAGATTGATATGATTCTCGTACTTTTATGCAGAATTTATTACACGTATCTCTTCTTCCATCCATTTCTTGACACGTCTTTTTCAACCACTATTTCTCAACCGTTCATGTCTACTCTTCGCATTAAATGTGTTTGCCTTTTCGAGAAACCTTCTCTCTATATATTTTTTCTTACTCTTCTCTTCTTCTTTTTTACTTTCCTTCTTGTTTTTCTCTCGCAACTTTTATTCAACATCTTTCCATAACTTCCGCTTTCATCAGAAATCTTCTTCTTTTCACTTCTTTTGATCTTCAGTTTCTCTTCATTCCCATACTCTGAAAATGCCTCCAGTTGGTCGTAAATATGAAACTTCTCTGGACAAAGTTCAGAAAGATTTCGATCGAAGAGAAAGGTTTCATATTAACCACCATTCCAAATCAAGAATCTAAATCCATTCTTTCTGCCAAACTGTTTTCTGATCATCATTGTGATGATCAGGAAATCATAATTTCGCTAGGTCTGATTCTCGCTGGCCTTCCCATTCCTCTCTATGACCCTGATCTTCCCTTATTTTATGAAATTCTTGCTCATGCGAAATTCTCGCGAGCCATCTACCAACTGAGCGAGGATTTTATCCACTTAATGCTTGAGTTCGCCAACCGTGGTGCTGGTAAAGGGTCTCTTTATCCCAAAGAAGTCAGGGATCCTAAATTTTAGGACCTAGAGATATTCGCTGAAAAATATACAGTAGAGAGCTTGAAGTAATAAACATGAAGAATGATAGAACTCGCTGGGGTGCTCGCTTGAAGAGGAAAGAAAATTTTGCCAGCGATAAAATACTTATGCAAGACATCGACTGGCATTCAGGCAAGAACAATATTCCTCGTCACTCTAAAGACGACAGGTGGTGCGTCTTTCCGCTAGTTTTGAAAGGACCTTATATTTCAGGTTCACATGTGCTCCCTGCGAATATCGCAAATTATCAACCTTGGGTTTTAACTGGCCTGAAAAAGCAAAAGAGGTATACTTCCTAAATTTCGCTCAATTTATAATCTTCACTCCTTTTTATACCTATTAATCTTGCGAAATTTTCAGATTACCAAGTTGAGAAGAAGCTACAAAAGGACTGCTAAGTCAAATACCCTAGCGGCGCTCCGTTCGTTCACGGATGAAGTAAGAAATACTTTTCTTTATTATTTTTAACAATATTGTTGCCTTTGTTTCTTATCTTCATTTGTGTGCGAAGGTTGGTGTTGAAGAAGAAAGTTCTAAGGTTGCGAAGACTAAAGGCAAGGGTAAAGGTCCTCTTCGCAAGGAGAAGTCCACTGCCCCATCTTCAAAGAAACGAAAGATTCACTCTCCCTCTCCTTCAAATCTTCAATCCAGCGAAAGCTCTGATGATGAAGATAATGATGATGTTGATGCTTCTCTCGCAAAGGAGAATTTTCGAACCGAATCTTCTATGGCACAATTTTCCAGCATCTTCTCTGACCCCATGCAAGGGATTGGAGATGATCGTCTCTCTAGTACGTGCAAATCTCTCGCGAGTATCTACGATGCTCCTTTACTAGAGGGTGATGATTCTCTTCATGGGGTCTCCAGATCAGTGACTCCCAGCTTTCTAAATTCGCTTGGTGTCTTGGTATGTCTTTGTCCCCCTATTTCTTCATAATTTTGATTTCAAGTTATATTTTGATAATTTGTTCAATTTCCTTTACAGACCGGGAGAGAAGGTTTCTGACAGAGAAGGTTGTTAATTGTTCTTCTTTATTTAACTGTTTGTCTTTCATGAAATTTTCGTTAAGTTGCTGATTCATTGTCACATGTTCGCAGGAGCTGAAGAGAGATTTCGTAAAAAGAATTGAAGAACTTGAGTTTGAGAAGGAGCAGCTCGCAAAGAACCTTTCTTCTCGGGATGATAAATATTCTAGATTGAAGAGGCAACTACAGATTACTATTGCGAATTTTAAGAATGATGCTACTCTCTTTCACAATCAGACTATTAAGATGGTCTGCGACGACAACAGTATCCCTCATTCTGCATATCCTTGCCTTCTTGAAAAATCCCCAAGAATGTACCTTCTCTAGATATCTCTGACAGCGATGCTAGTGAAGAAAAAGAATCTGATGGAGATGAAGAAGTAGAAGAATCTGATGAAGATGATGAAGAAGAAGAATCAAACGAGAAATAATTTTGTTTTCTTCTTTCTCTTTTTGTAATATCTGTACATTCATTCTTTTAATATTCTATTTTTGTAATCTTTTGCTGCGAATTTCTTGGATCTTCAAATACAAGCTCTACCTTTGTTGTTCCTTTCTGCACATGTTAAAAGAGCAATTCTTTTTTGCAATATAATTAATCAATATATTATTAACCTTTCATTTTATGAGTGCGTAAATCTATCATATGAAGACAAATAACATGTTCTTGTTCATTCCCATACTTGCCTCTGTTATTTGTATTCAAATGAAAGATTAAGCAAGTTACTTTTGAATAGCAACATGTATTCATGCCTTAATCTCGCAGATGTTTCTGCTCAATTTTCGCAATTAGTCATTTCTTGGTTTTTTCCAAGATTTCATTTTTCTCTTGTGTGGTCTTATTTTTCCTTCCTAGTTAAAGGTCTTATTTTGCCACCTCTTGTTATTGCGACAAAATCGCAGGAAGTCTTTACACTTTCATGTAATGACCCATTGATTTTGTCTTATCATTTCTCTAGTATTGTTGCCTCTGCAGGATATTATTCATGCGACAATATGACAGGCCTAAATATTATTGCGAACGTAAAGCCCCATGACATTGCCGTCTTGCGACGAGATCGCAGGACGTCTTTACATTTGCATGCAATGACCCATTGATCTCGTCTTATCTTCTCTTTTGTATTATTGCCTCTTCAGGATTGTCGCACAAATATGACAAGCCTTGATACTCCCGTGAGTAAAAAGCCTCATGACATTTGCGTCCTAAGACACTTATCAGCTCCCTAATGGAGGGTGCCGCCCTTATCTTCCCCCTGGTTGCCCCTTCAAGGAGGCGTACTTCTGCCATACAAGGCTAGCTCCTCCCATCCGGTCTTAACAACAACCAGTTGTTTTCGCAGCCTCTTATCCCTTTTGCCTATAGGGCTTATGGTTACGAGACTGCACCCTAAGTGGAGTTTTCTTCAGGCCGAGTGCAAAGATAAGCCAAGACTTGCCAAGAATGGCCGAGACACTTCAAATGCCCCAGGCACTCTTGGCTCAACCGTGTACCTCGGCGCCTTGATCAAATGCTGACTCCTTAAAAGAGACCCTCGGTCGTCCAACCTAAGTCATAAGCTTAGATTGAAAATCCAAGGTATCTCTCCTGGATGGGCTTTATTGACCCCAAATCTCCATGACTCAGGTTCCAGGGGCGGTGTAACCTTTTCCCTGATCCTTGCAATAGGTACCCCCTTCTATGACGCACTTTAGGTCTTACATTTGCCTCTTGCGAAATTTTG
Source organism: Papaver armeniacum (assembly GCA_023531295.1). Taxonomy (NCBI): domain Eukaryota; kingdom Viridiplantae; phylum Streptophyta; class Magnoliopsida; order Ranunculales; family Papaveraceae; genus Papaver; species Papaver armeniacum. The sequence goes on along the minus strand of JAJJWW010015500.1, from coordinate 187,611 downwards.
ATTTCGCGAACTAGGGTGTACGCCATAGTAGGTTCGCATATGTCTGATTATTTTGTCGATTCTTCTGCATATAAGCTCTTTTGTAATTTCGCAATCTCATCTTTGTAATTCTTTTGCCAATACAGATTTTTTTTTCTTTTTTTTTTAAAAAAAAAATCAACCATACGTCTTCCCTTCTTCTCAGTCATAAAATAAACAAATACATTCACTCTTTAAGTCTCTTCGCAAGATTCTATATCAATTTCATAACACTTATTTCCTTCAATCCAATCTCCTTTTATGATGCCAATACCAGTGGGATGAGGGAACTTGATACATTGATGGAAAGTCGACGCCACACCTAAAATCTCATGTAACCAAGGTCATCCAAGCAATGCGTTGTATGGTGATTCCACATCAACTACACAGAATAAAACTTCAGAGGACAATCCGTTCAGTGGAATTCGCATATGAGATTCTCCTTTAGGCTTATTTGCAGTACCGTTAAAACCATAGATTTTGTAAGTTGAAGGTATTAGATCTTCATCTTTCCCTCCCATCGTTTTATAAGTATGATAAAAAAGAATATTCACGGAACTTCCAAAGATGTCGATCAAAATTCTGTTGATTGCCCATGAATTCTCGGCTTCATCATCTTCATCCTCGCTAGGTTTTGGGTTAATCTTCAATCTTACCACTAATGGGTTGTCGTGCATTTCTCCACCCTCAGGTACTTCTTCTGCGGTAAAAGAGATAGGCTTCTTTTGCCATTCTTCCAGTGGCGATGTCTTCGCAATGTTCATTACTTCTCTATTATCGGCATCTCTTGCGAAAACCCTACTGAGAGTGTTATCATGAAAATATTCAATTGTCTTTTACGAATGTACGATAGAGTTACAAATCAGATTCTTTGCCTTTGCTCTAACTTCTATTACAAATGTCTCTCCTCCTTTTGTTGTATTTACTCTGCGAATTTCTGGCGGTGGTGGTAATGGTTGAGACTGAGATTGGTTTTTTAGAAAATGATTTAGTTTCCCTTGGTCTATCATTAAAGGATGATTCTTTTATATTTCTGCAATCATTTGTTGAGTGTCCATGAAAATGGTGATAAGAATAAAATTCATGACTTCTGTCGCTCGGAGGTGGTTCACTTCCCATGTTTCATGGCGCGGGTATGTTTTCCATCAAAATTATAGCTTCCCATGTTTTCTCCACACTAGCATTCAGTGGCGGCATCTTGATTTCTTCGCATATTATCCTTTGATTTCGCTGTCCTCTAGGATAGTTTTGCCTCTGACCTCCATAAGTTTCTTGTGGCTGATCAAGTCTTTGAATTTTGTTATTTCCACCACGGCTATAGAAGTTTCTTTCTCTCTCGAATTCTTATTGATCATGACTTCCCATAGCTACTAGTTTCTGCTGGCTATATTCCATTATCCTTTCTTGTTGTCCTTGCGATGTGCTCGCCACTGTACTTATCAACTTAGGTAACAGGCTTGCGTTCGTTGCTTTTGAACTTGTGTTCGCAACTGGGTATGATTCCATCTCATTTTGCTTTTCCTCAAGAGCAATATACTCCTCCTGAAGTTCTCGCAACTTAGTCATTGTGATCGTATTCTTGATTCTGAAAATTTGAATGTATAACAGATCGGTTGCGAACATAGCGTTAATGAATGACAGAATGAGATATCTTTCGTCCACTCGACCAGCCATATCACTACATATTGTCTTCTACCTCTCGGTTAGATGCTTCAAGCTTTCGCCAACCCTTTGCTTTAACCAAAATACATCTTCAATACCAGGTCGCGAGGAATTGTTACTTATATACGCCCCTAAAAATATAGCCTGCAAATGGTTGAAAGATGTTATAGTATTCTTTGGTAAACCTTCAAACCATTTTAAGGCCTCTCCTGTTAAACTTGATGCAAAATATTTGCACAATATAGCATCATGGTTCTCCCATTGTAGCATACATCTCACATAAGCTTTGATGTGTTGTACTGCACAAGTTGTTCCATCAAAAATGCTGGTTAACGCAGGTAAATTGCACTTTGGGGGTATTCCTCCTAATTGTACTTCTTGTGTGAATGGGGTTTTCGCAGCTTCTTCTATAGCTTCATCCAATTGTCTCCTACCTCCTTCTTTTTTATTATTTAACATTCCTATCATTTCCGCTAGCCCTCTCAAGATTTGTTCATTTACATTAGAATTTGGATCCATTGGTCTTTTTAGCTCCGCCTCTCTTTTTCTGCGTTCATATCTGTTTTGACTTTCTTGTTCATCAATTTATTCTCGTCTTTCTCTGCGATCTTCTCTTTCATTTCTTTCATGAATTCGCACGCCATTATATCTCTCATTTTCTCTTCTTTGACGCTCTTCAATTCTCCTTTGTACTCTATCATATTCGTCATTGATATTACCATTATTGCGATTTTGGTCACGCCTCCTTTCTCGATTATCATGATTGTTCTGGAGAATTGCCACTTGTAGCTCTTGTTCCTCCACTTCTGCTCTCAGTCTTTCCCTCTCGTGAGCTAAATGTGCTTGTTCAGTATAGTGTCTTTCAATTTCATCTTCAATTACTCGTTCATTTCTTTGTACTTCTCTCCCATGTAATATGCTCCTTCCTTCTTCCTGATTTTCTTCGCCATCTTGATTATTTCGCCCCTGACGGTGTCTACTTCCCTGATTTCTATCGTTTTTCCCATTTTGAAGAGTTTCAGCACGTTGGATATAACGATCTTCCATTATTTCTCTTCTTTCGCGACATTCTTCGCCTGGATTTCGTACTTCCTCTCGAATTTCTTCATTAGCATTTTCTACAGGCAAATTTCGTCTTATTTCTTCTCTAACTGATCTTGAACTTGACTTTGTAGTGCTTCTTGACCTTCTATTTTGTAATCTCATGTTTTCCATCCTCAACTCGTGATTTTGCCTTGTCAGATTTGCACGTTCTTCTGCTTCTAATCTCCTTTCTTCATGTATTGTTTGCCTCAATGCCTCTAACGCTGCAATCTCTTCATTTCCATGAATTATTCCCCCAATTACTTCTTGGTCTCTCTCCTTTTGTCCATTTCCTCATAATTGCTGCTCTTCTCCCATCTCATCTACAGAATCTGATCGCCAAGTATGTACACTCACTCTGTCATAATCCACAGTTCTATTTTGTATTGGTGTACGTTGAATTGGCGGTTGAACTTGATTTTCTCCATTGTTCCTTGTGTTCATTCATGAAGATTCCTCTATTTCGTCTCTCCCTTCTCCAACAAGTCTCCTACTCCTTCTAACAGTTGTTGGTTGTTTTGATGCATGTCTTCTTCTAGCCATTTTTCAATCTTGATGAGTTGTTGAAAGTTATATGAAATTCTTTATCTACTATTCCAAATTCTTTCCAATCACAATATCAATCTTCAATCCCTGTTTCTAGCGCCATATGTAGTTGCAGGAAATCCCATACTAGAAAAATGAGTTGACTTAGTGAATTTATTTCTTTAGTTCTCCATCTTTCTTTCCAATCTAACCTATTTGATTTTAGTTCTCTGTTATGTAATCAAAAGTTTATCTAGGTATTAATGGTGGATTTTCGACAAAGGTCAAAATCGTAAAATTATGATACTGCATGTTTCTGACCCGGCTTCAGGAACGCACGTGACGATTCATATTTTACAATCCGTGAACCGTTTCACGATCTCTGACTGAGTGAGCGTTCCTCTTAGAGCCATGATGAATATGTTTCTTGAAAGGCCTCACAGCTGAGCGTTCGATGTTGCGCATTTCATCATGACCTCTATGTAGAATCAAATGATTGGGCGGTTCTCTAGACATAATTGTTTGTTAGAGAGCTTAACGCCTATAGGACGTCACGCCGTTCGTTATTCCCTGACTACATAGAGAGACCCACCTCTACATAGAATAATGATTGGACAGTTCTCTAGACATAATCGTTTGTTAGAGGTCTTAACGCCTTCAGGACGTCGACGATGCACGTTGTTCCCTGACTATGTAGAGAGACCGTGTATAGATTCAGGCGGCTCTCTAGACATAATTGTTTGTTAGACGGCTTAACACCTTCAGGACGTCGACGATGCACGTTGTTCCATGACTATGCACCCTTCAGAACGAGTATGATGCTTCAACTATCTCATATATCTAGGGCTGCACATACTCCGGTACGGCCCGGTTCTCTTATGGAACCGGTACCTGTACTTGGTATTGTCCGGTACCTCCTTTTGAGGACCGGTACCTGTACCTGGCGTTGTACCGGTCCGGTACAAGTCCGGCACCGGGATTTTTACCCTAAGTCAAGATAAATCAAATCAGAACTAGGAAGCCATTAACAGGAAACCAAAGAATCAATTTTTCAACTTGAATCCCTGTTAACTCACGGGTTTGAGCAAAACTTAATGTGCCACTAACATAGTGAATAATAATTTCAATTTAGTATTACAATCTTGATCATTCAAGATGCTCTTCAAATCCAACAACAAATACACTTTACTAATCAAGTACTAAATATCAACAATTTCCCATATCTATGTTCTTCTCGACCTAATTCAACACCACCATCAGGTACCCAGGCTTGATTTCCTTCTCAATTTATCAAATCTCATCAATAACAGCAGATCCAATCTCCTCTAATCCCAAATTTCTCCACCATTTCTTCCATTTGATGTGATTCACCATTAATCCATCTTCTCTGTGTTGTTCAATTTAGCACTAGCAACAATATTGGTACACTTCAAGATCGTTAACCCTTTAATTATTTGGCGAATCTAAAAAACCCCTCTTCTGAATTTACCTAAAACAACACCAGATCTACTTCTTGACCGTATCTTTGCTCCAATTCCTTCTTCCACTAATTTCCTCGCTGATTTCTTCATTTCTCCATCTCCGACAAACCCTCAATTCGTCAGCAACATCAACAATGCCTCCATCTCAAATTCTCAGCAAAACCATCTTTACTTCTTTTGATTTGTAGCTTCAGAACTTACAACTCGTGACCAGTAGCCTCCATGGATAAGAAGAAGATCAGTTCATGTGCCATCAAAACCTGACCTTACAACCTTGCCTTCGAAAATCATTCTTTAACATCTCGCCATGGATAAGAAGAAGAAAGAAAGAAAAAGAATGATGAGTGAAATCGGTTTCTCAAAGTTAGAGATTAGCTATTAGGGTTCTCTAAATTGAACGGATAAGATTAAAAATAGTAAAGATCTTAACGGCTAATATCAACCGGTATATATGGTCCGGTTCAAGTCCGATCCCCTCAAGAACCGGTGTCTCATGCCGGTCTATCCCGCTTCTCAACTTCCAGTACGGCCCTCAGAGCCGGCTAGACCGGCCCCGGTCCGGTTCCGGTTCGGTATTTTCGGTTACACTCCGGTCCAGGTCATCTCAACCGGTTCTTGTGCAGCCCTACATATATCAATTCTGCAAATAGATTAATTCTATCGTGATATTTGTAGTTGCAGGAAATCCCACAATACACCCCTCACTTAATTCTACTTGGTTAACACATTGAAAGATGAATGATTAAGAATGTTTATTGATTGATTTCATGAAATGTCCACCCTGGAAGAATAGGATTACACTTAGAATTTAAAACACTCTTAAACTTTTTCTCTCTCCTAATGACTTGCTCAGCAATTCGAAAAAGATCCCCCTACAACAGACTTACTCAACCCTTTATATAGGGTATTACATAATGGATGACAGCTAAGCTGTCCTTTATTTTCGGGAATGACTCGCGAAGTGTCGCAAGTGTACAAATATTCATTCTCGCGACACTTCTTAACCTTCGCCAGGTTCCATGTCTTCTTTGTGTTATGCTTGTCGTTATTTGCTGCGTCGTTTATTTTAGCTTCCTGCGACTCCTTCGCGACGCTGTCGTTTATTAAACCCGCGAACCTTGTATGTTGCGATATTGTGATCCTACATCTTGCCTCTTTTTCCTTGAATATTGCTTAAAGAGCGATTTTGAAGGAAAAATCCATTGTTGTATAATCCTTGGTTTTAATTGGTGAAGGAACGAGCAGAAGAATACTTTTCTTGAAAAGTACGTACTTGCCTCTATTCTTTGGCGAAGTTCCAAAGCTTCTTTGAAATGTATATACAACATCGTTTCCTATCTCACCTCATGTCTCCTTTGCGAGGGAGAAAATGTCATGAGAATCAATATTTTGATGAGCCGCAACTGCTTATCTTTATCTTTTTTCAGTTCCGTACTCTTACACGGACTTTATCACAGATGTCTTTTCTTCCTTTCTTCTCTTGACACGTCTCTTTCAATCGTTTATTCTTGACCGCTCACGTCTCTTCTCGCATTAAATGCCCTCGTTTTTCTCGAGGATCTTTTTCCCTATATATAGTTTCCTTTTCCTTCTCTTTTCCTCTTTTATTCTCCCTCTGCAATTTTTTCTTTAATTCTCTCTTTCCGCAATTTGCGCTCCTGCTACTTCAAGTCCTTTCTTCCTCCATTCTATCGTTAATCCCAATCTTCATCCATTCCCATACTGATAATGGCTTCAATTAGTCGTGCGTATAAATCTCCTTTTATTGAAGTTCAACAGAAGTTGCAAAAGGAGGGTTTTACTCTATCAATCATCCCAGATCAAGAACCTTCATCTATTCTTTCTGCAAAACTGTTCTCTGATCATCAATGTGATGATCAAAAAATCATAATTTCGCTAGGTCAACTTCTCGCAGGACTTCCCATTCCCTTATACAACCCTGAAATACCTTTATTTTATGAAATCTTGGCTCATGAAAAATTCTCTCGGGCTGTTTATCAACTAAGTGGCGACTGCATTCGCCTAATGCTTGAATTCGCCAACCGTGGTGCTGGCAAAGGATCTTTATACTCTGTTGCTGTCAAAAACCCCGAATTCGCAGACTTGGAAATAGCTGCTGAGAAGTACACTGTAGAGAACTTTTTTGAAAATTATGCAGTGATAAACATGAGGAATGCGAAATCTCGCTGGGGCATTCGCCTGAAAAAGAAGGATAATGTCCCTGAGGATAAATTACTCATGCAAGATATTGACTGGCACCCGGGCAATAATACTACTCCTCGCCACTCAAAAGATGAGAAGTGGTGGGTTGTACCCTTGATCTTAAATGGCCCTTACATCGCGGGCTCGAATATTCTTCCTGCGAATCTCGCAGGATATCATCCTTGGGAATTCAAATGGCCTGATAAGGCAAAAGAGGTATGTTTCCCACTTCAAATCTTGCTTTCGCAACTTTCTTTTTATATTTGCTGAGTTTGTGAAATTTTTCAGATCGCCAAATTGAGAAGAAGCTACAAGAATAATCCGTTGGAGAGTACTCTGACGATACTTCGATCGCTTACGGGTGAAGTAAGAAACATTTCCTTTGTTATTTGAAACAATATTGTTGCCTCTGTTTCTTATCTTTAACCGTATGCGAAGGTTGGAGTTGAAGAAGTCTGTAGCCAAGAAGATTAGAAGTAAGGGTAAAACCGTCGTTCGCAAAGATAAACCTTCTGCTCCATCATCCAAGAAGCGAAAGACTCAGTCTTCTTCTCGCCTTAGCTCAAGCTCCGAATCTTCTGACGAGGATAACCATGATTCGAATCCTTCTCTTGCTAAAGAGAATCCGTTGACTGGTTCTCCTATGGATCAACTGTCTAGCATCTTCTCAGATTCTTTCCAGGGAATGGGAGATGCTCCCCTAGCTTCCCTTTGCGAGACTCTCGCAAAAGTGTGTAATGCTGCTATACTAGAAGGCAATAATTCCTTCAACGGAGTCTCTAGAATTGTGTCTCCTAGCTTCCTGAATGCGCTTGGCTCTTTGGTATGTATGCAGTCATACTTCCCTGTTGACTTTAATTTTAATTACATATATATTAATGGCTTTTCTGTCTTCTTTTATAGGTTGGAAAAACTTCTTTTGTAGTTGCCTCAGATCTCGGGAAGAGGTATAACACTCAGCTTGAGAAGAACTCTCAATATTGCGCGAAAATTAAAGAGTTAGAGATTGAAGCTGCGAGGTCTCGCGACAGAATCCAACAACTGGAGGTTGAGTCTTCTACCCACAAGGATAAAGTTGCAACTCTTCAAAGTGCCAATCAGCAACTTTATGGTATAAAACTCTTCTTTTCTTCTTATTTTTACTGTCTCAATTGCATACTGTTATCTGACTTATCACCTTCGCAGACATATATAATCTCTCCGAAGAAGCCATTCTTCTTCATTCATTCCCCGAGCCTATGGATAATAACCTTCTTCTTACTCACCTCAACAACTCTTTGAGTAGTTGGTCTAACGATGTTAATTCCCTTTCACTGAGTGAACTTCAAGCCAAATACCGCCTCTTAAAAATTGAGCATAGGTCCAGTTTAAGTTCAGCCAACCAATTTAAGCAAATGTATCTCGATTCCCAAAAGAAAACCAAAGTTTTAAGAAAGAAAATTAGCGACCTTATAGATGAAAAAGATCGCATTGCTAACAATGGTGCGAGGGCCTTGGACGAATTTCATAAGTCTCTACTCGAGGTACAAATTGAACGGGACGAATTACTTCGCCAGAATTCCATACTTAGCGAACGGGAGAACCAAATTCGCTCACTTCTTGTTATAAATAATAATGATGAATTTGCTTGGGCTGCGAAGGTCTTAGACAATGCCAGAAATGATTTAGGTGTTGATGTTAGCCTTCACACTGAGCATACTGCCTTGGTTAAGGATATGATATTTGACAGGGAAGGTTGTTCATTATTCCTTTCTGTTTTTTATTTCCGTGATATTGTTGTCTAATTATTAACACATCGTTGCTTATTTTGCAGAATCTGAAAAAAGACTTCACGTGAGGATTGGAGAGCTTGAGTCTGATAAAGATCAACTTGCTAAGAATCTCGCCCTTCGCGAGACTAGATATTCCAGGTTGAAGAAACAATTTCAAACCACAGTAGCGAACTTCAATAATGATGCCATTCGTTTTCGCAATCAAGCTATGGAATATGTTTGCAAAGATCAAAAGATCCCTCTTAGTTCATATCCTATCCTTGCCAAAGAAGTTCCTGAAAATGTGCCTGTCTCAGATGTTTCTGATAGCGAAGCCAGCGAAGAAGAAGAATCATCAGATGAAGAATCTGGCGACGAAAATGATTGAGTCGAAGAATCAGATGAAGAAGAAGAATCATCAAAGAAATGATATCTCGTACATGTATATATTCCATTTTTGTAAACTTCTTGGATTATCAATCATGAATTCAGTCTTCCATTTTTTTTTTTTTTTTTTTTTTTTTTTTTTGATCTGACCAACTTTTCCTTATAATACAATTGGCTAATCGTTTTGGATGCATATCTCTGTCATATGAAGATGAATAACCATATTTTATACGATCCATTCCCATACGTGCCTCTGTTATTCATCTTTAAATGAAAGATGGATCTTCTGATGTCATTTTTTTTTGAAATGTATTCTTCTTCAATGTTGAAGTTTAATATTGCGACGAGGTCGCAGGTATCTCCATGAATGAAGAAACCTACTTTTCTCGTCTTATCATTTTGGGTGGTCTTTTAAGTAAGGCCTTCCTAATTAAAGGTCTTACTTTGCCATCTCTTATTGCGACAAGATCGCAGGACGTCTTTACACTTTCATGTACCGACCCATTGACCTTGTCTTATCTGAGTATTTTTGCCTCTGCAGGATGTTTTGTTTGCGACAATATGATAGGTCTACATTTCCTTGCGAGAACGTAGTCCTATGACATTGGCGTCTGTGCGACGAAATCGCAGGACGTCTTTGCACTTGCATGCAAAAACCCATTGATCTCGCCTTACCCTCGTGTTAGTATTGTTGCCTCTTCAGGATCATTGCACAAATATGACAAGCCTAAGTTTTCTTGCGAAAACAAAGCCTCATGACATTTGCGTCTTTTTTGGCACTTCCCTAATGGATAGTGCCGCCCTTATCTTCTCCCTGGTTGCCCCTTCAAGGAGGCGAAACATCGGCCATACAAGACTAGCTCCTCCCATCCGGTCTTAACAACAACTAATGTTTTCGCAGCCTCTTATCCCTTATACCTATAGGGTTTATGGTTACGAGACTGCACCCTAAGTGGAGTTTTCTTCGGGCGAGTGCAACATATGCCAAGACTTGCCAAGAATGGCCGGGGTAGGTTCATCCATCCCGGCACTCGGCTCAACCGTGTACCTCGGCGCCTTGAGCATACACTGACTCCTTGGAAGAGACCCTCGGTCGCCCAACCAGGGTATAACCTTATATATATAGTTGGGAATCCAAGGTACCTCTTCCGGATAGGCTTTCATGGGCCCCAAATTTCCATGACCCAGGCTTCAGGAGCGGTGTAACCTTCCCCCTGAGCCATGTCAAGAGATGCCCCCTTATATGACGCACTTTAGGTCTTACATTTGCCTCTTACGAAATGTTATTCGCGAACTAGGGTGTACGCCATAAAGGTTCGTCCCATTCTTTTGCTCATTTTTGTGGAGTCATTCAAGCATTCATGTTTCATTATTTGTTGATATTTGTTTGCGAAGCATTCGCATAATTCCATTTCATTTGTTGTATTTTCATTTTTCTTTCTTAATCAAATTCTCATATACTCTTGACTGCGAGATCCTCTTACATCATTTCTTCAACTGCTACTTTTCCTCCTGCCTTTGTTAATTACTCACTTCTTATGCCTTTTGTTCCTCCTATCCTTCGCCTCTTTGTTATCACAATATTCGCCTGTCTCTAGGCATTCACTTCGCGAGGTGTGTTCAGTCCTCACTTCTATAACATCTACCATCAGTTTTTCTTTTCTCTGTTCGTTTCTCACATGTTGCTTCCAACCCTTCCTTTTGGCATTTCTCTCTTCGCAGCTTTCTACATCAACCTCGTGACATTGTTGTGACTCCTTCCAATCTCCATGTATAATACCAATGCCATTGGGATGGGGAAACTTTATACATTGGTGGTATGTTGATGCGACTCCCAAGATTGCATGAAGCCATGGCCTCCCAATCAACGCATTATACGGAGACTCCACGTCAATTACACAGAATAAAATATCAGTTGATAGTCCTTGTAGAGGTATTCTCATGTGAACCTCTCCCTTTGGCTTGTTTGCAGTGCCATTGAAGCCATATATTTTGTATGTCGAGGGGATCAAATCCTCATCCTTTCCTCCCATCGTCTTGTAAGTGTGGTAGAAAAGAATATTCACCGAACTTCCGGTATCGATTAGGATGCGGTTGATCGCCCAGCAATCTTCTGCTTCATCCTCCTCTCCATCGACTGGTTTTGGGTTAATCTCTAGTTTCACAACCAACGGGTTATCATGTGTTTCTCTTCCTTTTGGCACTTCATCTCAGAGAGAAAGAAATAGTCTTCACTGCCACTTTTCTAATCAAGCGTCATTCTCGCTGTGCTCATTATTTCTTTATCATTAGCATCTCTCGCAAAAACTCTACTGAGCACGTTGTCGTGAAAATCTTCGATTGTACGATATGAGTGGACAATAGAATTGCAATTCAAATTTTTAGCTTTTGTTCCTACTTCTATCACAAATGTTTCTTTTCCCTTTGTTGAAACTGTTCTGTGCATTTCTGGCGGTGGTGGCAATGTCTGACCTTTTTCTTCATCTTTTAGAAAGTGATTCAGCTTTCCCTGATCAATCATTCTAAGAATAATTCTCTTTAGGTTTCTGCAATCATTTGTTTTATGTCCGTGAAAGCGGTGATAAGAGCAAAACTCATGGCTTCTCTCTCCCGATGACCGTTCCATCCCCACGTTCCAAGGTGCCGGTACATCTTCCATCACAAGTATAGCTTCCCAAATCTTTTCCACACTAGCATTCAGTGGTGGCATCTTAATCTCCTCCCATATTATTCTGCGACTTCTCTGCCCTCCGTGATTATTCTGTCTTCGCCCACCGTAGGTTTCTTGCATATGATCTAGCCTCTGAATCTTATTGTTATTGCCACGGTTGTAGTAGTTTCTTTCTTGTTCAAACTCTTCTTGGTCGCGACTTCCCATAGCTACTATCTTCCGCTGCCCATCATCAGCCTTCCTTTCTTGCTGTCCTTGCGACGTGCTCGCCACTGCATTTATGAATTTAGGTAACAATCTTGCGTTCGCAGCGTTCGAGCTTGTGTTCGCGATTGGATAAGATTCCATTTCATTCTGTCTTTCTTCCAAGGCAATATATTCTTCCTGTAGTTCTCGCAGTTCTGCCATCGTGATTGTATTTTTGATTCTAAGAATTTGAATGTATAGCAAATTAGTCGCGAAGAGAGCATTTACAAATGAGAGAATAAGATATCTTTCCTCAACTCGTCCTGCCATTTCGCTACACATGGTTCTCCATCTTATTGTCAACTGCCTTAAGCTCTCTCCAACTCTTTGTTTCAACCCGAATACGTCTTCAATTCCTGGTCGCGTGAAGTTGTTGCTTATATATGCTCCCAAAAATGTAGCTTGCAAATGGTTAAACGACGCGATCGTGTTCCTGGGTAAACCTTCAAACCATTTTAACGCTTCTCCCGTTAAGCTTGACGCGAAGTACTTGCACAATATAGCATCATGACTCTCCCACTGCAACATACACCTCATATAAGCTTTAATGTGTTGTATCGCACAGGTTGTTCCATCAAAAATGCTGACTAATGTAGGCAAATTGCATTTGGGAGGTATCCCTCCCAATTGTACTTCTAACGTGAAAGGATTCTTCGCAGCTTCTGCGATGGCTTCGTCCAATTGTCTCCTTCCTCCTTCCCTTCTATTATTCAAGAATCCTCTCATTTCAAATGATTCTCTTAAGATTTGTTCATTTGCCTCAGAATTTGGTTCTACTGGTCTTTTTAGTTCTACCTCTCTCCTTCTACGCTCGTGCCTACTTTGACTTTCTTGCTCGTCATTTTCTTCTCTTCTTTCTCTGCGACGTTCTTCTTCGTTTCTTTCTTCAATTCGCACGCCATTATATCGGTTGTTATCTCTTCTTGGCTGTCTCTCAGCTCTCCTCTGCACCCTCTCATATTCTTCATTAATATTTCTATTGATACGATTTTGTTCCCTCCTTCTTTCCCGGTTGTCGTGGTTATTCTGCCGGATTGCCTCTTCCATCTCTTGATTTTCTACTTCTGCTCTTACCCTTTCTCTCTCGCGAGCTAGCCGTGCTTGTTCAATGTAGTGCCTCTCAATGTCATCCTCAATCTCTCTGTTTCTTCTCAATGCTTCTCTCCGTGCAAGATTACTCTCCCTTCAGCAAGAACCTGGTCATTCGGCCCTTGGAGTTGCATGTTTCCTTGGTTTTCCTATTCCGCTCATCTTGAAGATTTTCTGGTGAGGAATATAACGATCTTCCATTTCCCTCTTCTCTCGCCATGCTCGTGCTTGGATTTTGTGTTTCTTGTTGGCTTTCTTCCTCGGTACTTTCTGTTGGTAAAACTCTCCTTCTTTCTTCCCTAATCGATCTTGAACTTGATCTCGCACTACTTCTTGATCTTCTATTTTGCAATCTCATATTTTCCATCCTCAACTCATGATTCTGTGTTGTCAAGTTTGCTCGTTCCTCTGCCTCTAGTCGCCTCTCTTCATGTATTGTTTGTCTCAATCTTTCTAACGCCACAATTTCTTCATTTCCTGGATTCATTTCTCCATTCATTCCTTGCTCTCCTCCTCCTTGTCCATTGTTCACCAATTGCTTGCTCCTCTTCCCTCTCGTCTTCGAATCGACCTCCAAGTGTGTACACTTACTCTATCATAATCCACAGCTGCGTTTGCTACTGGGGAGATCGGTGGCTGATTTTGATTTTCTTCATCATTTCTCATATTCATCCTTGATGATTCTCCTGTTTCATTCCTCCTTTCTCCAGCAAGTCTCCCACTTCTTCTCACGATTGTTGGTTGCCCTTGTGCGTTTCTTCTTCTAGCCATTTTTCTTTTTCAATGAATTCTTGAGAATCACTTCAAATCTTTTCTCTGATAATCCAAATTCTTTCTAATCTCTCTGTCAATCACTGCTCGTCCCTGTTTCTAGCGCATATGTAGTTGCAGGAAATCCCACAATACACCCCTCACTTAATTCTACTTGGTTAACACATTGAAAGATGAATGATTAAGAATGTTTATTGATTGATTTCATGAAATGTCCACCCTGGAAGAATAGGATTACCCTTAGAATTTAAAACACTCTTAAACTTTTTCTCTCTCCTAATGACTTGCTCAACAATTCGAAAAGATCCCCTACAACAGACTTACTCAACCCTTTATATAGGGTATTACATAATGGATGACAATAAGTCGTCCTTTATTTTTCGGGAATGACTCGCTAAGTGTCGCAAGTGTACAAATATTCATTCTCGCGACACTTCTTAACCTTCGCCAGGTTCCATGTCTTCTTTGTGTTATGCTTGTCGTTATTTGCTGCGTCGTTTATTTTAGCTTCCTGCGACTCCTTCGCGACGCTGTCGTTTATTAAACCCGCGAACCTTGTATGTTGCGATATTGTGATCCTACAATATTCATCCACTGAATTCCTAGAAAATAATCTATTATATCTCATTACTCCGTTCCCTAAATTCCCCGGCTGGATTCATGGATTAGTAATAGATAATCAATTCATTTTATTACTCTGTTTCATGAATCATTCTCCGCTGAATTTCATGAATTAGTAATAATTACTCAACAATCGTGCATCTGGAATATCACCGAGTAAGCCCCAAGAAAATGGTGCAAGTGTACTCAATGATAATGCACGAACGAGCACCCAAATGCACGAACGAGCATTCAAAAATATGGACAAACGAGGAAACCTACGCAAAACAGGAGAGAGAAAATAATAATAAAAAATAAAAAGAGGTGCCTAGGGACCGGGGGTGGCCGGCCGGTCATGCTTGCCGTGGCTCGGTCCCTCACGCCTCTTCCTTTATTTTTCTTATTTTTATTATTTTCATGATCTCATGAAAACTCCTTCATTCGAGCAAAACTCACGGTTTCTCCATATTCTCTTTCAAATGATGATAAATAATAAAAGTAGGGGAAGGTGTCACGGGACCGAGCCACCTAGTCGGCCGGCCATGCCCTAGTTGTGGTCGGTCCCACACCTTGCAATCCCTTGTTTTCATAATTATTATTTCCCTCATCTCATGAAACTCCTCTCGCTTTGAGCAAAACTCGGTTTCTCCATATTTTCTCAAATATTGCTCAAACCATGAAAAAGCCAAAAGGCCAAATATTCACATGACCGACTAGGCTATTCACGAAAAATATTAAAATATTATTATTTTAATGTTCTCAAAATTTTGATTAAACGAGCAAAGTCTTACTTGCTCATTCGAGCAAAATCAAGAATTTCAGTCAAAGATCAAACTCTTCTGAAAATCCAAAATATTGCTCAAACGCACGCCAGAAAATACCAAAACTCTCAGGACTGATCCACGGACATTATGGTGACACCGGTATGCAACCTTGACCGACCAAGGCCGCCCCTAAGGCTTGCAAGGATCCGGTCCCACACATCTTCGTAATTTTGACCTAATTTGCTCAATTGCTCATATTCGGTCCAAACTCTTTCCAACCAACTTGGAATTTGCTCAAACGACCATCAGATGGTCCCACGACCACGTGTTGGTTTTCCACGACAATCTCCTCCTGGATATATCAACAACAATCATTATTATTTTATTCAAGAAGTATCATGGTTGATTATACAAAGGAATACTTATATCAACTTCATCTTCATCGCATGAGTTGTTGCCTGAGCAAGATGAAGACCGTCAATACTTGATGGAGAAAAATTCTGGAACAACAACAAACATTGGCCTCATGATCCTAATTATGCGGACAAAGAAAAGTCACGGTAGAAGGAATATTAACAACTCACCAAAGAAGCGACTGGGGACTGCACATTATTCGGTATCATCCTATAATTCCTCCTACTTCTTCCTTCTCCACCCTGGGGACTGTCTAGCACTTCTGAGAAGTCTACCTGAATTCGAGATCTCACAACATGGTCAACCTACAATAAAGTTAATGAAATAATTAAGATGCGATTATCTTGTCTTTGCTAAAATCATAAGGAGAATACTTACCTGTGAACATTCTGGAGGCGTTTTTCTTTTATCACCACTAGAAAGATGCTTCAATCTTGGTCGATCGGAGATCATGTCAGCATAAGGAAACTCTCGTACCAGAGACTTAACATCCATCGCAAACTTATGCAAACGCTCAAGTTGTTGGCGCCAGAAGTCTATATAACCTGGAGTTACATAGGTAGCTCGGTCGGAACAAGGAAACAAGTAATCATTTCCTTCCACATGTGTGCAATCTAAATGAGCCTTCAGATGCTCAAACGATGGCTTATTTATTCGATAATCTGGAGAACACTGATCGAGACCCATTTGTCGAGTTGTTCTGTCGATGTTGTATTCTTCCACCTGGAACTTTCCGTGCATTACTGACACTAAATAACCAGGAGTGCAACTAAGTATAAAAGATTTCTCTCCATCATTCAGACCGATGCCAGATTTTAACGTGGCATTTTCTTCAGCAGCATTGAAAGTGATCAATTGTGAGAAGAGAGGAGGAACTGACACCCAGGGGCGAAAATTAAACTTAGACTCGTTGTCTAAAACACTGGTGAGACGTGCCTTGTGTCTTGGCTGCTTTGTGGACCAACGCATAATCCTGGCATTATCTTTCTCAAGGAAAGCATGACGAGTGTCAACATTTGGTCCTTGCAAGACGCTACGAGGAATCAGAGCATAATTCTCAAAGTGCTCCCACACCAAAGCTTGAGAAACATTGTATTAGCATAAGTTTCAATTTTCATGAAGTCATTAGAAACGCTGAGTCTATGACTAAGGAGTCTAAATTGGAAAACAAATAACCCAAGAACAAACTACCGATACAAAGTTTCTCACCTTTAGCCATTTTAATAGCAAAAGGAATCACAAATGGCTTCAACAAATGTCCATTATCCTCAAGAACGTCTCTGGTGAGCCACAAGCATAAGAAAGCAGTAATGGTTAATGTACCATCAACAAGTTCTTCAAGAATACTATCTCTCGGCCACCAGTGCTTCAACCATCGAGCATATCACAATTTGGGTGACTTGTTGAAATCATGCATCGTAGCTTTCAATACGCTCGGATATTGCAGCTTTCCTACTGAGAGCTCTTCAGGAAATTACCAAGAATCGGAGATGCGATAAAGCGACTACATCTTCCAAGGTGATGACGAATTCTTCCCATCTGTATATGAAAGTATGAGTAGAAATGCACCAACGAGCAAGCAAAGCCACCATACCTCGTATATCATGATGAATGGTTAACTCTCCAGCTGCTTAAATAGCTCGTGTCACCTGTGCACGATCCAGCATATTCCTTACATGGCTATAACCCAGCATATGTCTTGCCCATCCAGAAAAATCCGTCAAAGGCTTTCGGGAAAGCTTGAATTCCACATGTGAAGCCGAATAATGTTTCCTTTGCAAACAAAACCGAGTTATCGCTTGAGGAGATACCAATTTTTTCTGAGTAGTACTTCTGGGATTTATGAGCAGCCAAACGAGGAACCCGAGGGACGTTTTTCGGTTTATGCATAAACACGATGAATTCATCGTCGTATTCTAATGTTCTTAATTCTAGGAGTTTCTTCTTCTTCCCCGAAGTCGCTAATCATCATTTCTGGAAGATGGTCTGTAGAAGCGTCCTCACTGGAAGTTTCCTCCCTAAAAATATCATCTTCAAAAGTGACATCACGGGAATCAGTCATCTACGCAAAGTTGCGGTAACATCCATATGCTCACATCGTGTCTACAAAAATGGTAATTCTCAACTCTTACCTATTTACTAAGCCATGCTTAGTTTGTAGTGATAATAACATAAAACTTCAAAAACTTGCTCGCTCCTTCAAACCTGCGAAGACGAGCAAAAAATTCATTATTTAGAAGTCGACACCTGACTTTTCACGAAATTATGCGTAATTCACATAATCTCTTCATGTGAACATTCACTGATTTTCTACCGTGTGTACACACACTATAAAATCACAAAATTCATACAGACATTGTTTCATCACGTACAATTGTTTGCTTCCAACAATTACTCAAAAATCAAAATTTGATTTTTAACAAAACTTTTAAACTCATGTACACAAAAAAAAAAAAAAAAAAAAAAAAATCTCTTTTTTACGTGAGTTATTGTAAACAAAAATTGTTTTGCTCAAACGAGCGTTCATCTATGAAACGAGGGTCTTTTCTATTTTCGTAAAGGTCCATATATTCCAAATAAAATTTCGAAAGTTCACAAATAAAATTTTATCATGAGACGAAAGTATATTTCAAAAATCTCTAATACTATTGCTTTAACTACTTAACGAACATACGTTCCTAAAAGTATTTGTGTGAAAGTTCACGCTTTGAAAATAAAATTTGGATTTTCATGAAACCTCATAAAAAAAAATTTCTCTACTGCAACTAGACCATGTCTATTCGAGAATATATGTATCTCTTTCATATTAGGGATTATTTCTCGTTTCTTAAACTAACGAACTGACGGGCGTATGTTTTCTAAAACAAATTTTCATAAAACTCACGCATACACATACCCATATGGAATTTTGTTTTATGAACTATTCATGAATAACACACACATACACAAAAAAAAAAAACGAACTTACCTGGGTCGGGCCGCCGAACTTGGCCGGACGATGGTCTCAGTGACGCCGCGGCGACTTTTTCCGGCGAAAATCTTCCTCCTCCGCTCTCCGCTCGGATGTGAAAGGGTGAAGGGGAGAGTGGTCGGTCAATCAAAGAGAAATAAAAAAAATTAGGGCTTCTTCCCTTTTATATCATTTTTATTTCCAAAAACCTAATAAAACAAGGATTTCCTTTTTTTGGGTCGGGCCCAGTAAACGCTAAACCTACTAAAACTGGACGTCCGACCGTCCAAATTAGCAGTGCTTCATCTCTCCATGCTCACGGGATGACACTCTATCATACTGCCAGGGTCGTTACCTAAGCATTTGCTCGTACATGACACCTTTGGAGCAAATCGGGATTCTCAAAATACCTTTGTACGAATGAGTTTAATTGCTTATCTCGTCAACTGGAAAATCACCATCTAATGCTTACTGCGGAACATGACTGTCCCTCACTAAGCAGGGGACTTAATGTTGATGGTGGATTTTCGACAAAGGTCAAAATCGTAAAATCATGATACTGCATGTTTCTGACCCGGCTTCAGGAACGCATGTGACGATTCATATTTTACGATCCGTGAACCGTTTCACGATCTCTAACTAAGTGAGCGTTCCTCTCAGAGCTATGATGAATATGTTTCTCGAAAGGCCTCCCAGCTGAGCGTTCGATGCTGCGCATTTCATCATGACTTGTATGTAGAATCAAATGATTGGGCGGTTCTCTAGACATAATTGTTTGTTAGAGATCTTAACGCCTCCAGGACGTCATGGTAGGCTTTGAAAGAGGTTTCCTACATGTTAAACTGCAAGTGCACAGTGTCTATTGGAGACAAGGCAAGTATAGGTCGATCCACAGGGAAATGGAGGTGCTATAAGTTGATCTAAGGCTTTACTCTACTGATTTCTAAGAAGTGACAGAGTTGTTTTGGTGTTGTCGATACGACTGACTTGAATTGTTATGACTCTAACCAAGCAAAGACAATAGATTGTGAGGTACTAGGGCAGTGAATCCACCCTCTAGTTCTAAGCTAAGACAAGGCAGCCTTCTCATTGTGTCTTGAGCCTTCCCTTGAAGGTCTCGTAGATTTTTGGTTAACTAAATCACTAATTCTCCCCTAGTATAGAGTGTCTTTTACAAAGACACTCTATCACAGGATTATTTGATCAACTAGCTAAGCATTAATCCTAACATAATTCAAGCACATCAAGAACAACATGATTACTGGATGTATTAGCATATGAACTAGGGGTTTCATCACACCCTAGCAATTTACTTAGAACATGATTAACATACAAATTATACTAAAGTTGGTGCTCTGGCTATCCCAGGCATGAGTTCTAACACACACCCAAAAGCCCTATTTATACATGCAATTCCCAAACCCTGATTTACTTCAAAAATAGAAATTAAACAATACCCTTTCGCCCATACCCTCCGAATCTGCCTGCTTTAATCCGGCTCTCGAGAACTCCTTACTTTGATTTTCCCAAATATTGATGAAACCCTAACCTAATTCTTTCTATGTCTCACTTAGCTTCTAGGGAAGAAGCTATGAGTGAAATAGAAAGCAAGTAGGAGGTAGTGGCGGAGGCGGCTGCGCTGTTGGAGGTCATTGTTGTCGTCGGCGGTGAAGAAGATGGCTCGCCATTTTTGGTCTGGGAGAAGAGGAGAGGAAGAGCTCTGCAGCTGTCGGGTGAAGGGAAGAGAAATGAAATTAGGTTTGGTCGAGGGATAAGGGTATAGGTGTCTTCGGTGTTGAGCGGGTGCAGCGAAGGGTCGATGCGATGGGAGGAGCGACCGTTGGATGTAGATGGAGCAAATCTCACGGTTCAGAGTAAAACGGGTCTTGGATTTGGATTATGGGCCGGGTCTTGGACTACTCAAGCCCATGTCTTGTAAATGGGTTGCTACTTGTTGGGTTGCAACTGATGCGCGCGCGGGCTTTGGCTTTCTGCTCCATAGACGCTTGTCTCCAATTTTCTGCTCTTTGGCTCCTCAATTTCTCCGAGCTTTATTTACTACCTAAAAACACAAAATTAATTAGTACAAATATTTATTCTTGAAAACAAAGAAAATACAGAATCTGGGATAATATATGATTTCTGAACACAAAAGATGAGCTAAATGCCAATAAATAGATGTAGAAATATGCAATATTTGGCACTCATCAAATACCCCCAAACCTGAATTTTACTTGTCAACAAGTGAAACAGAAATTAAGAAATCCTAACTATACCACTGTCGCGGGTCTCTCGAGTGCATTTAGCGTATGCACTAAGCCTTTAAACCCCTAGGTGTCCCTAGTGGACGAGTTGTAGTCTCGTGAGGGTTTACCAGAGGTGTACCCACAAAACCTTCTCCAACTTCAGAGTGTAAAAGAGTCTCAAGCATCCAAGGAGCTATGAGGACATAGAGTTTCTGCATGCTAGTAACAAGAAGTTAGAACTACCAAAGAACGCATTCTCATCCTTAAGTGATGAGCGAGAAATAACCATACCATATGAAAGAATTCGGATTCGATTGTGATCATAAGCCTCGACTTCTGCCTCACCAATAGGGTTTTATGAAAATTGCACTCAAAAAGATCGCTTTTTAGTCTCTCATGTGTGCAGGCAGAATAAAGAGAGAAATCCCGCACACGTTGTAGGTAAGAAGGATAACCTTCCGAAATAATTTCTGAGACTCCACGTAGTGTGGAAAAAAAGAATCTTTTCTCGATGATCTCTAAGAAAGGAAATCAACTATTAGCAAGGGTGGGAGTACTCACTTACCTTCTCACCCGATCGGCAATTAATATCACTCTCTCAGCATTCATAGAAACGTCTTCAATCTTCGGTCTTCGGTCTTCAAATGTTGATGACGAACTTCTGAACTTCACAAAAACTTGACAAACATTTTATTTTATTTTATTTTTTTATTTTTTTTTATTTTATTTTTCAATATGGTGTTAACTAGACTCAGAAAATAAACTACAATTTTTTTATTTTTTTATTTTTTTATATGAGTACATGAAATGAAAATAACAATAAAACAATAAAACTTGTATTGTCTTGATTTCACAAACTTCATTAATTCTCATCATATTTTCTTTTCTTTGTTGCATGTGAACCTTGGACTATCTCAACTTTTCTTCAAATATTCTGATGATGCTCCGCTTGCTGACGATGATGTGTTTCTATGAATGTGTTGATGTTGTTGAGAGGGAGAGAGAGTGATGCTAACTGCAAATCGATATTTAGAAGGAGTTTTCATCTTTAAACGTCACCCTCATGATTGACAAAATTAGCACTCAAGAGATCAAAAATAGTGCTGAAAGTGGTGCGAAGTTGGGTAGCTCACCATTCCTACCCGGAATTGACGTACGGTGACACACACTCTAACAGCTTTTCTAGAAAGTCACAAAAACTGAAGGTCGGTGCCTCGCTTGATGTAAAATGGGTAGTCTCCACTATGGGTGATCACAATTCTACTACCGAATATCTAAACAGAGACTTCCAATTCGCCCTCCTCCGTATGGTTAAATCCATCTTTAGCGCTCTAATCAACTAAGAAACCCGATTGTGTTTTCCAAGACTTCCAAGTTCTCGTTATTTCGGTCGACTCTCTATGTAAACACAGCTAGAAGCATGCTAGTGACTCTAAAATCTCTAAAAGTTGGAGGTTTTTATGCAAGTATTTACAAAGAGTTTTGATTTTTTTTTTTTTTTTTTTTTTTTTTTTGTAATAAAAGACTAAAAACTCTATATGCAAATGCACCCCCAAACCTAAATCAAACATTGTCCTCAATGTGTCAACAGATGATAAGAAATTAAACAGTCACATACCATGAGAACTATGTTGAGTAGAGAAAAGG
Organism: Papaver armeniacum; assembly: GCA_023531295.1. Taxonomy (NCBI): domain Eukaryota; kingdom Viridiplantae; phylum Streptophyta; class Magnoliopsida; order Ranunculales; family Papaveraceae; genus Papaver; species Papaver armeniacum. The sequence goes on along the minus strand of JAJJWW010015500.1, from coordinate 165,104 downwards.
GAAGAGATTACCGGATATCGGCGAAAGCAAGGTTAGAGCTTCATTAGTCAAGGCTAGAATCCAACATTCTTAGCGGAGATCATATCGGATTAGCACAATATATACAAAAGGAGGCTCAACCGATTCAAGATAGAAAATTTAACAAGCCCTACTGGATTATATACAAGAAAAATTCACCATATACCAACAATCTAAAGAGTTGAGGATCAACCCAATAGAAAATATGTACAAACATCAACAGCCTTACACATATATAACATGAGAGTGCAAGTAAGACTGCATATGAGAATGATTTTCCCCAATCCTAAACTTGTCAATGATGTGTTTTTGAGCACAAAATCTTGCAAAATTAAAGGTACATCATGCACAAGGTCTAACTCAAAATGAGTTTTGCTAAGAACACGCAGACATACATATTCTAACTGTGGCTCCTTAAAGGTGTTATACTTTGATGCAAAATTGTCCAAGAGGACTTGGGAAGCACAAAGCTCTAGGCCTAGATTAGGCATTTTCAGAAAAGTTGGTTTTGCAATTTTGTTACAAACTACACCTAGGTTTGGTGGAGGAATTTCAATCTGTGCCTTAGGAGAGAGATTAGGTACATCTAAGTTGTTTTCATGTATAAGATCATTTGCACCATCACACACTTTCCTAAAGTCAGAAAAAGGTAAATCATGTTCACCTGCATAGAACAATTCATCAATCTCCATGTCATAATCATCATTATCCAAAATTTCAACCTCATGCATAAGATAATCAGGAGAAACAGGTGATATAGCATGCTCACTTTCACAGGACACTTGTTCAAACCCCAAATCAGCATCACATGTATGAATATTAGAAGAAGCATCATTCATAAGGTTCACAGAAGAGAAGCTTAATGTCTCTGAACCCAAAGGTTTCACCATATTTTCAGCATACACATGCTCTTCTAACATATCATATTCATCATCATCATAACAAAAATGCATTTCCCTATTCAAAATTGTAGCATTTCTAGTGCACTCATTTACCTCTAGATTAGGTTCATGTTCAGTGTCAGTTGCATGAGTAGGAATAGAAACACTATTTTCAAGATTTACTTTATTAGGGACAATAATCATCCTATCATGAACTTCCTTCCATTCTTCTCTTTGTAAATGAATCAGGTTCATCCTTAAGAACAAGTGAAGCTGTTCAATTGAAGGAAAGTCTTCACTAGTGGGTATGCATGCCTCATATGGATATTCTTCATATGGTTGTGCACTGTGGTTCACTACACAAGGGATACTCAGACATGTTGCTAGATGGATGATCGTGCAATGCATTCAATTCAAACCTAGCATTGTTTTGCTCTATGAGCATGAGGTTTTCTTCCACTGAGTGCATATACGAGGTCGGGGGAGTATAAATTTGTTCAACTCCCCACTGTGGTGAATGATACATCTGTGCAAAATGATTAGGGTACATGCATTCAAGGTCGGGGCCCTGAGATGGCTCATAATACTCTCTAAAATCATCATGGACTGTGGGGAGTTCATACTGTGAAGCATGCCCGTAAGCAAGTTCTCTGATGGATTTGTTTTCATCCCCAGTTGCAGACCAAAATCCTGACATGATCTAGCAACTCAATTTAAACTAAAAAAAGAAGCAACCATAGCTTAGCACACATCAAATCATATCACAGAGACGCAAAAATGATTCAAAAATGGTACCCAATTTTTAGAATTGAGCACACAGGAGTGCTTGGTGTTGCTGCAAATGTGCAGCCCAGGTTATGTGCGGCCCAGGTTATAAGCAGCCCAGCAGTTTGCACAGCCTAGTTGTTATGCAAAGCCCAGTGCACAGTGGGCTTTAGTTTGGTTTAAGTGGGCTGGTTTACGTGCAGAGCCCAGGTCGTGCAAATGCACAGCCCAGTGGTTGTGGAAAGCCTAGTGGTACTGGGTTCTAGCCTAGCTTGGCACAACCCAGTTTTGCAGGTCTAAATGGCAGAGAGCTCAGTGGCTGGGCTTCAGTTTATGAGCAGCCCACTAGTTATGTGCACAGATCAACACAACTATTTGCAATTCAGCTCAGCTTATGATATTAACACAACAGGGGGCTAAGCTTAAAGGGATGACACACCAATTCGTATCCAAAAACACCCAGGAGTGCTTTTATGAAGTGCACAGCACTGGTTAAGCACAGGATAGCTTATTCACAGCACAACACAGAACAAATTTTGTGCTCAGGACAACACAGCTTATGTGGGTGCACAAGAAAGATAGACAATGTGTAGAGTGCATAGGTTAATGAGCATGGATCAAGAGTTGCAGAGTTTGTGTGTGACATACAACAAGTGAGCAGCTAATGTAAAATCAGTCACTCAATCATTCATTCAAGCATCAAGGGTTCTCACTTAAATCGCAGATGCTGGTTCACAGTTGCACAGCAGATGACAAAGTCAATCATTGAAGCAAGCTACTCAAGTTTACAAATCATGTGCGAAGATGCAGGGCAGATACACAGAGTGGTGATGTACAGAGCACAGGCGAGCTCAAGATTTTAGCAGGGTTTGCACAATGAGTAATCACACAAGTTTGCATAGGGGAATGAGCATGCAATGGGTTTTGGAAACCACTTGGCTCAATTGCTCACACTAGGGTGTAGATGGCTCAACAGGGTTTCACATATGTGGTTGACAGAGCAAATTTTTCATGAAGGTGCAGGGCTGACAGCTAACCAGTTTAGCCAGATTGTAACTCAAGCTCCACAGCTACAGGGGCTGGAGTTGAGTACAGAGCAGATGGAAGCTAAGGGCACAGAGCTCACAAGAACAAGGGTTTCAGGCGTGAGCAATACCTAGCAAGGTAGCTAATTTCTCATGCAAGGCACCAGGGCAGCTGGTTTATCAGATGAACAAAGGCTGGCAGATTCAACAGGTCATGAACATGTTTGGCTCAGCTCAAATTTCACAGCAACATGCACACAGAAACCAAATCACAGCAAGTATTCATTCAAATAGCAGCAGATCAGGAATTAATGGCTTATTGGTGCACAAACAAAGATGTTTAGCCCAATTTCACTGCTACACCGATCAGCAGGCTAGCATTGTGCAGAGCAATGAGGTACAACTTATGGAAGTGGTGACAATTTCACATATGCATATGGGTCAACACTAAGAGATATCACATTCAGCTATCATGGAATCATTCAGATGAAAACTATGAATTGCAGGGGTTGATAAGGGTTTTGCAAGTCTCTAATTTATCATGCATTTACCATACAGAGCAAGGTCAGAAGAACGATACCACCGATTAAAAATCGGGTTTAGGCCATTCCACACGTTGTCCTCGCGCTTTTCCTTGTCTGCCTTCCTTGGTTGCACAAGAAGACAAAGAAAATTGCTAGCTCAACAAAGAAGTTTAGTTCTCGACTTGCACAGCTTATATTAACAGTAACCACTACAGAGTCACCTAGCATAGATGAGGGTTTAGCAATGAGTGATTAGAGGTCACAATGAGTCAATCAAGCAAATGTGACAAACTAAGCTGTGCAGTAATGTGACATGATTGAGCCAGATGCTGACTAAGATATTAAATGCAACGCACTATGATCTCACAGCTTCTTTTTCCTTCAATGGTTGTTCACAGATGATAAAAGAAAAACTACAGCATGTGCAAACTAAGAGAACAACACAAGACAACCTATACTAAGGAATGAAACAGCTACAGATGATAACAATGGTGATGCAAAGATGCTACAAAGATAATTACACTAAACTATACTTCAAGGCAATGATGCAAAGATATACACAGTTAAGCTAAGTTACACTAGCAACATATTATGTAGTGAAATTTAAACTAAGCTACAGCTACAATAGCAGAGATGTAAAAAGTTGCAGAAAAAAACTAAACTTCAGTTGAGTTATACTTACTACAAGGCTAAAAACAATAATACAAAGCAAATATGTACAGAGGTAAGCTAGAATTCAGTGAAGCAAACAATAATCAACACAGCACACGCCAAGTCCCCGGCAACGGCGCCAAAAACTTGGTAGGCTTTGAAAGAGGTTTCCTACATGTTAAACTGCAAGTGCACAGTGTCTATTGGAGACAAGGCAAGTACAGGTCGATCCACAGGGAAATGGAGGTGCTATAAGTTGATCTAAGGCTTTACTCTACTGATTTCTAAGAAGTGACAGAGTTGTTTTGGTGTTGTCGATACGACTGACTTGAATTGTTATGACTCTAAACTGAAGCAGCACAATAGATTGTGAGGTACTAGGGCAGTGAATCCACCCTCTAGTTCTAAGCTAAGACAAGGAAGCTTCTCATTGTGTCTTGAGCCTTCCCTTGAAGGTCTCAGTAGATTTTTGGTTAACTAAATCACTAATTTTCCTAGTATAGAGTGTCTTCTTACAAGACACTCTATCACAGGATTATTTGATCAACTAGCTAAGCATTAATCCTAACATAATTCAAGCACATCAAGAACAACATGATTACTGGATGTATTAGCATATGAACTAGGGTTTCATCACACCCTAGCAATTTACTTAAACATGATTAACATACAAATTATACTAAAGTTGGTGCTCTGCTAGCCTGCATGAGTTCTAACACACACCCAAAAGCCCTATTTATACATGCAATTCCCAAACCCTAATTTACTTCAAAAATAGAAATTAAACAATACCCTTTCGCCCATACCCTCCGAATCCGCCGTCTCATCCGTTTAACCGGCTCGAGAACTCCTTACTTTGATTTTCCCAAATATTGATGAAACCCTAACCTAATTCTTTCTATATCTCACTTAGCTTCTAGGGAAGAAGCTATGAGTGAAATAGAAAGCAAGTAGGAGGTAGTGGCGGAGGCGGCTGCACTGTTGGAGGTCATTGTTGTCAGCCATTTCTGGTGAAGAAGATGGCTCGCCATTTTGGTCTGGGAGAAGAGGAGAGGAAGAGCTCTGCAGCTGTCGGGTGAAGGGAAGAGAAATGAAATTAGGTTTGGTCGAGGGATAAGGGTATAGGTGTCTTCGGTGTTGAGCGGAGTGCAGCGAAGGGTCGATGCGATGGGAGGAGCGACTGTTGGATGTAGATGGAGCAAATCTCACGGTTCGAGTAAAACGGGTCTTGGATTTGGATTATGGGCCGGTCTTGACCGCTCAAGCCCATGTCTTGTAAATGGGTTGCTACTTGTCGGTTTGCAATCGATGCGCGCGGCTTTGGCTTTCTGCTCCATAGACGCTTGTCTCCAATTTTCTGCTATTTGGCTCCTCAATTTCTCCTAGCTTTATTTACTACCTAAAAACACAAAATTAATTAGTACAAATATTTATTCTTGAAAACAAAGAAAATACAGAATCTGGGATAATATCTGATTTCTAAACACAAAAGATGAGCTAAATGCCAATAAATAGATGTAGAAATATGCAATATTTGGCACTCATCACGTCACGCCGTTCGTTGTTCCCTGAATACATAGAGAGACCCACCTCTACATAGAATAATGATTGGGCGGTTCTCTAGACATAATTGTTTGTTAGAGGGCTTAACGCCTTCAGGACGTCGACGATGCACGTTGTTCCCTGACTATGTAGAGAGACCGTGTATAGATTCAGGTGACTCTCTAGACATAATTGTTTGTTAGAGGGCTTAACGCCTTCAGGACGTCGACGCTGCAAGTTGTTCCCTGACTATGCACCCTTCAGAACGAGTATGATGCTTCAACTATCTCATATATCGATTCTGCAAATAGATTAATTCTATCGTGACATTCATCCACTGAATTCCTAGAAAATAATCTATTATATCTCATTACTCCGTTCCTTAAATCCCCGGCTGGATTCATGGATTAGTAATAGATACTCAATTCATTTTATTACTCTGTTTCATGAATCATTCTCCGCTGAATTTCATGAATTAGTAATAATTACTCAACAATCAGGCATCTGGAATATCACCGAGTAAGCCCCAAGAAAATGGTGCAAGTGTACTCAATGATAATGCACGAACGAGCACCCAAATGCACGAACGAGAATTCAAAAATATGGACAAACGAGGAAACCTACGCAAAACAGGAGAGAGAAAATAATAATAAAAAAATAAAAAGAGGTGCCTAGGGACCGGGGGTGGCCGGTCGGTCATGCCGCCGTGGCCGGTCCCTCACGCCTCTTCCTTTATTTTTCTTATTTTTATTATTTTCATGATCTCATGAAAACTCCTTCATTCGAGCAAAACTCACGGTTTCTCCATATTCTCTTTCAAATGATGATAAATAATAAAAGTAGGGGAAGGTGTCACGGGACCGAGCCACCTAGTCGGCCGGCCATGCCCTAGTTGTGGTCGGTCCCACACCTTGCAATCCCTTGTTTTCATAATTATTATTTCCCTCATCTCATGAAACTCCTCTGTTTGAGCAAAAACTCTGGTTTCTCCATATTTTCTCAAATATTGCTCAAACCATGAAAAAGCCAAAAGGCCAAATATTCACATGACCGACTAGGCTATTCACGAAAAATATTAAAATATTATTATTTTAATGTTCTCAAAATTTTGATTAAACGAGCAAAGTCTTACTTGCTCATTCGAGCAAAATCAAGAATTTCAGTCAAAGATCAAACTCTTCTGAAAATCCAAAATATTGCTCAAACGCACGCCTTAAAAATACCAAAACTCTCGTGATCGATCCACGGACATTATGGTGACACCGGTATGCAACCTTGACCGACCAAGGCCGCCCCTAAGGCTTGCAAGGATCCGGTCCCACACATCTTCGTAATTTTGACCTAATTTGCTCAATTGCTCATATTCGGTCCAAACTCTTTCCAACCAACTTGGAATTTGCTCAAACGACCATCAGATGGTCCCACGACCACGTGTTGGTTTTCCACGACAATCTCCTCCTGGATATATCAACAACAATCATTATTATTTTATTCAAGAAGTATCATGGTTGATTATACAAAGGAATACTTATATCAACTTCATCTTCATCGCATGAGTTGTTGGCTGAGCAAGATGAAGACCGTCAATACTTGATGGAGAAAAATTCTGGAACAACAACAAACATTGGCCTCATGATCCTAATTATGCGGACAAAGAAAAGTCACGGTAGAAGGAATATTAACAACTCACTAAAGAAGCGACTGGGGACTGCACATTATTCGGTATCATCCTATAATTCCTCCTACTTCTTCCTTCTCCACCCTGGGGACTGTCTAGCACTTCTGAGAAGTCTACCTGAATTCGAGATCTCACAACATGGTCAACCTACAATAAAGTTAATGAAATAATTAAGATGCGATTATCTTGTCTTTGCTAAAATCATAAGGAGAATACTTACCTGTGAACATTCTGGAGGCGTTTTTCTTTTATCACCACTAGAAAGATGCTTCAATCTTGGTCGATCGGAGATCATGTCAGCATAAGGAAACTCTCGTACCAGAGACTTAACATCCATCGCAAACTTATGCAAACGCTCAAGTTGTTGGCGCCTAAGTCTATATAACCTGGAGTTACATAGGTAGCTCGGTCGGAACAAGGAAACAAGTAATCATTTCCTTCCACATGTGTGCAATCTAAATGAGCCTTCAGATGCTCAAACGATGGCTTATTTATTCGATAATCTGGAGAACACTGATCGAGACCCATTTGTCGAGTTGTTCTGTCGATGTTGTATTCTTCCACCTGGAACTTTCCGTGCATTACTGACACTAAATAACCAGGAGTGCAACTAAGTATAAAAGATTTCTCTCCATCATTCAGACCGATGCCAGATTTTAACGTGGCATTTTCTTCAGCAGCATTGAAAGTGATCAATTGTGAGAAGAGAGGAGGAACTGACACCTAGGGGCGAAAATTAAACTTAGACTCGTTGTCTAAAACACTGGTGAGACGTGCCTTGTGTCTTGGCTGCTTTGTGGACCAACGCATAATCCTGGCATTATCTTTCTCAAGGAAAGCATGACGAGTGTCAACATTTGGTCCTTGCAAGACGCTACGAGGAATCAGAGCATAATTCTCAAAGTGCTCCCACACCAAAGCTTGGAGAAACATTGTATTAGCATAAGTTTCAATTTTCATGAAGTCATTAGAAACGCTGGAGTCTATGACTAAGGAGTCTAAATTGGAAAACAGCGAACCCAAGAACAAACTACCGATACAAAGTTTCTCACCTTTAGCCATTTTAATAGCAAAAGGAATCACAAATGGCTTCAACAAATGTCCATTATCCTCAAGAACGTCTCTGGTGAGCCACAAGCATAAGAAAGCAGTAATGGTTAATGTACCATCAACAAGTTCTTCAAGAATACTATCTCTCGGCCACCAGTGCTTCAACCATCGAGCATATCACAATTTGGGTGAATTGTTGAAATCATGCATCGTAGCTTTCAATACGTCGGATATTGCAGTTTCCTCGGCTGAGAGCTCTTCAGGGAAATTACCAGTAATCGGGAGATGCGATAAAGCGACTACATCTTCCAAGGTGATGATGAATTCTTCCCATCTGTATATGAAAGTATGAGTAGAAATGCACCAACGAGCAAGCAAAGCCACCATACCTCGTATATCATGATGAATGGTTAACTCTCCAGCTGCTTAAATAGCTCGTGTCACATGTGCACGATCCAGCATATTCCTTACATGGCTATAACCCAGCATATGTCTTGCCCATCCAGAAAAATCCGTCAAAGGCTTTCGGGAAAGCTTGAATTCCACATGTGAAGCCGAATAATGTTTCCCTTGCAAACAAAACCGAGTTATCGCTTGAGGAGATACCAATTTTTTCTGAGTAGTACTTCTGGGATTTATGAGCAGCCGAAACGAGGAACCTGAGGGACGTTTTTCGGGTTTATGCATAAACACGATGAATTCATCGTCAGTATTCGGAATGTTCTTAATTCTAGGAGTTTCTTCTTCTTCCCTGGAAGTCGCGGAATCATCATTTCTGGAAGATGGTCTGTAGAAGCGTCCTCACTGGAAGTTTCCTCCCTAAAAATATCATCTTCAAAAGTGACATCACGGGAATCAGTCATCTACGCAAAGTTGCGGTAACATCCATATGCTCACATCAGTGTCTACAAAAATGGTAATTCTCAACTCTTACCTATTTACGGTTTCGTTAGCTGTAGTGATAATAACATAAAACTTCAAAAACTTGCTCGCTCCTTCAAACCTGCGAAGACGAGCAAAAAATTCATTATTTAGAAGTCGACACCTGACTTTTCAGGAAATTATGCGTAATTCACATAATCTCTTCATGTGAACATTCACTGATTTTCTACCGTGTGTACACACACTATAAAATCACAAAATTCATACAGACATTGTTTCATCACGTACAATTGTTTGCTTCCAACAATTACTCAAAAATCAAAATTTGATTTTTAACAAAACTTTTAAACTCATGTACACAAAAAAAAAAAAAAAAAAAAAAAAATAAATTTTTTACATGAGTTATTGTAAACAAAAATTGTTTTGCTCAAACGAGCGTTCATCTATGAAACGAGGGTCTTTTCTATTTTCGTAAAGGTCCATATATTCCAAATAAAATTTCGAAAGTTCACAAATAAAATTTTATCATGAGACGAAAGTATATTTCAAAAATCTCTCTAATACTATTGCTTTAACTACGAACGAACATACGTTCCTAAAAGTATTTGTGTGAAAGTTCACGCTTTGAAAATAAAATTTGGATTTTCATGAAACCTCATAAACAAAATTTTCTCTACTGCAACTAGACCATGTCTATTCGAGAATATATGTATCTCTTTCATATTAGGGATTATTTCTCGTTTCTTAAACTAACGAACGGACGGGCGTATGTTTTCTAAAACAAATTTTCATAAAACTCACGCATACACATACCCATATGGAATTTTGTTTTATGAACGATTCATGAATAACACACACACACACACACAAAAAAAACGAACTTACCTGGTCAGCGCCGGCCGGAACTTGGCCGGACGATGGTCGGTGACGCCGGCGGCGACTTTTTCCGGCGGAAATCTTCCTCCTCTGCTCTGCTCGGATGTGAAAGGGTGAAGGGGAGAGTGGTCGGTCAATCAAAGAGAAATAAAAAAAAAATTAGGGCTTCTTCCCTTTTATATCATTTTTATTTCCAAAAACCTAATAAAACAAGGATTTCCTTTTTTTGGGTCGGGCCCAGTAAACGCTAAACCTACTAAAACTGGACGTCCGACCGTCCAAATTAGCAGTGCTTCATCTCTCCATGCTCACGGGATGACACTCTATCATACTGCCAGGGTCGTTACCTAAGCATTTGCTCGTACATGACACCTTTGGAGCAAATCGGGGATTCTGAAAATACCTTTGTACGACTGAGTTTAACTGCTTATCTCGTCAACTGGAAAATCACCATTTAATGCTTACTGTGGAACATGACTGTCCCTCACTAAGCAGGGGACTTAATGTTGATGGTGGATTTTCGACAAAGGTCAAAATCGTAAAATCATGATACTGCATGTTTCTGACCCGGCTTCAGGAACGCATGTGACGATTCATATTTTACGATCCGTGTACCGTTTCACGATCTCTAACTAAGTGAGCTTTCCTCTCAGAGCTATGATGAATATGTTTCTCGAAAGGCCTCCCAGCTGAGCGTTCGATGCTGCGCATTTCATCATGACTTGTATGTAGAATCAAATGATTGGGCGGTTCTCTAGACATAATTGTTTGTTAGAGATCTTAACGCCTTCAGGACGTCATGGTAGGCTTTGAAAGAGGTTTCCTACATGTTAAACTGCAAGTGCACAGTGTCTATTGGAGACAAGGCAAGTATAGGTCGATCCACAGGGAAATGGAGGTGCTATAAGTTGATCTAAGGCTTTACTCTACTGATTTCTAAGAAGTGACAGAGTTGTTTTGGTGTTGTCGATACGACTGAGTTGAATTGTTATGACTCTAAACTGAAGCAGCACAATAGATTGTGAGGTACTAGGGCAGTGAATCCACCCTCTAGTTCTAAGCTAAGACAAGGCAGCTTCTCATTGTGTCTTGAGCCTTCCCTTGAAGGTCTCGGGTAGATTTTTGGTTAACTAAATCACTAATTCTCCCCTAGTATAGATTGTCTTTTTACAGTACACTCTATCACAGGATTATTTGATCAACTAGCTAAGCATTAATCCTAACATAATTCAAGCACATCAAGAACAACATGATTACTGGATGTATTAGCATATGAACTAGGGGTTTCATCACACCCTAGCAATTTACTTAGAACATGATTAACATACAAATTATACTAAAGTTGGTGCTCTGGCTATCCCAGGCATGAGTTCTAACACACACCCAAAAGCCCTATTTATACATGCAATTCCCAAACCCTAATTTACTTCAAAAATAGAAATTAAACAATACCCTTTCGCCCATACCCTCTGAATCTGCTGTCGGCTCTGTTTAATCGGCTCTGAGAACTCCTTACTTTGATTTTCCCCAAATATTGATGAAACCCTAACCTAATTCTTTCTATCTCTCACTTAGCTTCTAGGGAAGAAGCTATGAGTGAAATAGAAAGCAAGTAGGAGGTAGTGGCGGAGGCGGCTGCGTGTTGGAGGTCGTTGTTGTCGCTCGCGGTGAAGAAGATGGCTCTGCCATTTTTGGTCGGGAGAAGAGGAGAGGAAGAGCTCTGCAGCTGTTGGGTGAAGGTAAGAGAAATGAAATTAGGTTTGGTCGAGGGATAAGGGTATAGGTGTCTTCGGTGTTGAGCGGGTGCAGCGAAGGGTCGATGCGATGGGAGGAGCGACCGTTGGATGTAGATGGAGCAAATCTCACGGTTCAGAGTAAAACGGGTCTTGGATTTGGATTATGGGCCGGGTCTTGGACTTCTCAAGCCCATGTCTTGTAAATGGGTTGCTACTTGTTGGGTTGCAACTGATGCGCGCGCGGGCTTTGGCTTTTTTGCTCCATAGACGCTTGTCTCCAATTTTCTGCTCTTTGGCTCCTCAATTTCTCCGAGCTTTATTTACTACCTAAAAACACAAAATTAATTAGTACAAATATTTATTCTTGAAAACAAAGAAAATACAGAATCTGGGATAATATCTGATTTCTGAGCACAAAAGATGAGCTAAATGCCAATAAATAGATGTAGAAATATGCAATATTTGGCACTCATCAAATACCCCCAAACCTGAATTTTACTTGTCAACAAGTGAAACAAAAATTAAGAAATCCTAACTATACCACTGTCGCGGGTCTCTCGAATGCATTTAGCGTATGCACTAAGCCTTTAAACCCCTAGGTGTCCCTAGTGGACGAGTTGTAGTCTCGTGAGGGTTTACCAGAGGTGTACCCACAAAACCTTCTCCAACTTCGAGTGTAAAAGAGTCTCAAGCATCCAAGGAGCTATGAGGACATAGAGTTTCGCATGCTAGTAACAAGAAGTTAGAACTACCAAAGAACGCATTCTCATCCTTAAGTGATGAGCGAGAAATAACCATACCATATGAAAGAATTCGGATTCGATTGTGATCATAAGCCTCGACTTCGCCTCACCAATAGGGTTTTATGAAAATTGCACTCAAAAAGATCGCTTTTTTAGTCTCTCATGTGTGCAGCGGGAATAAAGAGAGAAATCCCGCACACGTTGTAGGTAAGAAGGATAACCTTCCGAAATAATTTCGGAGACTCCACGAAGTGTGGAAAAAAAGAATCTTTTTCTGATGATCTCTAAGAAAGGAAATCAACTATTAGCAAGGGTGGGAGTACTCACTTACCTTCTCACCCGATCGGCAATTAATATCACTCTCTCACATTCATAGAAACGTCTTCAATCTTCGGTCTTCGGTCTTCAAATGTTGATGACGAACTTCCCGAACTTCACAAAAACTTGACAAACATTTTTTTTATTTTATTTTTTATTTTTTTTTTTTTTTTTTCAATATGGTGTTAACTAGACTCAGAAAATAAACTACAATTTTTTTATTTTTTTATTTTTTTATATGAGTACATGAAATGAAAATAACAATAAAACAATAAAACTTGTATTGTCTTGATTTCACAAACTTCATTAATTCTCATCATATTTTCTTTTCTTTGTTGCATGTGAACCTTGGACTATCTCAACTTTTCTTCAAATAATCTGATGATGCTCCGCTTGCTGACGATGATGTGTTTCTATGAATGTGTTGATGTTGTTGAGAGGGAGAGAGAGTGATGCTAACTGCAAATCGATATTTAGAAGGAGTTTTCATCTTTAAACGTCACCCTCATGATTGACAAAATTAGCACTCAAGAGATCAAAAGTAGTGCTGAAAGTGGTGCGAAGTTGGGTAGCTCACCATTCCTACCCTAATTGACGTACGGTGACACACACTCTAACAACTTTTCTAGAAAGTCACAAAAACTGAAGGTCGGTGCCTCGCTTGATGTAAAATGGGTAGTCTCCACTATGGGTGATCACAATTCTACTACCGAATATCTAAACAGCACCTAATTCGCCCTCCGGTATGGTTAAATCCATCTTTAGCGTTCTAATCAACTAAGAAACCCGATTGTGTTTTCCAGTACTTCCAAGTTTTGTTATTTCGGTCAGACTCTCTATGTAAACACAGCTAGAAGCATGCTAGTGACTCTAAAATCTCTAAAAGTTGGAGGTTTTTATGCAAGTATTTACAAAGAGTTTTGATTTTTTTTTTTTTTTTTTTTTTTTTTTTTTTTTTTTGTAATAAAAGACTAAAAACTCTATATGCAAATGCACCCCCAAACCTAAATCAAACATTGTCCTCAATGTGTCAACAGATGATAAGAAATTAAACAGTCACATACCATGAGAACTATGTTGAGTAGAGAAAAGGGAAGAGATTACTGGGATATCGGCGAAAGCAAGGTTAGAGCTTCATTAGTCAAGGCTAGAATCCAACATTCTCAATGGAGATCATATCGGATTAGCACAATATATACAAAAGGAGGCTCAACCGATTCAAGATAGAAAATTTAACAAGCCCTACTGGATTATATACAAGAAAAATTCACCATATACCAACAATCTAAAGAGTTGAGGATCAACCCAATAGAAAATATGTACAAACATCAACAGCCTTACACATATATAACATGAGAGTGCAAGTAAGACGCATATGAGAATGATTTTCCCCAAACCTAAACTTGTCAATGATGTGTTTTTGAGCACAAAATCTTGCAAAATTAAAGGTACATCATGCACAAGGTCTAACTCAAAATGAGTTTTGCTAAGAACAAAGCAGACATACATATTCCAACTGTGGCTCCTTAAAGGTGTTATACTTTGATGCAAAATTGTCCAAGAGGACTTGGGAAGCACAAAGCTCTAGGCCTAGATTAGGCATTTTCAGAAAAGTTGGTTTTGCAATTTTGTTACAAACTACACCTAGGTTTGGTGGAGGAATTTCAATCTGTGCCTTAGGAGAGAGATTAGGTACATCTAAGTTGTTTTCATGTATAAGATCATTTGCACCATCACACACTTTCCTAAAGTCAGAAAAAGGTAAATCATGTTCACCTGCGTAGAACAATTCATCAATCTCCATGTCATAATCATCATTATCCAAAATTTCAACCTCATGCATAAGATAATCAGGAGAAACAGTGATATAGCATGCTCACTTTCACAGGACACTTGTTCAAACCCCAAATCAGCATCACATGTATGAATATTAGAAGAAGCATCATTCATAAGGTTCACAGAAGAGAAGCTTAATGTCTCTGAACCCAAAGGTTTCACCATATTTTCAACATACACATGCTCTTCTAACATATCATATTCATCATCATCATAACAAAAATGCATTTCCCTATTCAAAATTGTAGCATTTCTAGTGCACTCATTTACCTCTAGATTAGGTTCATGTTCAGTGTCAGTTGCATGAGTAGGAATAGAAACACTATTTTCAAGATTTACTTTATTAGGGACAATAATCATCCTATCATGAACTTCCTTCCATTCTTCTCTTTGTAAATGAATCAGGTTCATCCTTAAGAACAAGTGAAGCTGTTCAATTGAAGGAAAGTCTTCACTAGTGGGTATGCATGCCTCATATGGATATTCTTCATATGGTTGTGCACAGGGTTCACTACACAAGGGATACTCAGACATGTTGCTAGATGGATGATCGTGCAATGCATTCAATTCAAACCTAGCATTGTTTTGCTCTATGAGCATGAGGTTTTCTTCCACTGAGTGCATATACGAGGTCGGGGGAGTATAAATTTGTTCAACTCCCCACTGTGGTGAATGATACATCTGTGCAAAATGATTAGGGTACATGCATTCAAGGTCGGGGCCCTGAGATGGCTCATAATACTCTCTAAAATCATCATGGACTGTGGGGAGTTCATACTGTGAAGCATGCCCGTAAGCAAGTTCTCTGATGGATTTGTTTTCATCCCCGCCTTCTGGACTCCAAAATCCTGACATGATCTAGCAACTCAATTTAAACTAAAAAAAGAAGCAACCATAGCTTAGCACACATCAAATCATATCACAGAGACGCAAAAATGATTCAAAAATGGTACCCAATTTTTAGAATTGAGCACACAGGAGTGCTTGGTGCTGCTGCAAATGTTCAGTCCGTGTTATGTGCGGCCTGGTTATAAGCAGCCCAAAGAGTTGCACACCTAGTTGTTATGCAAAGCCCAAAGGTGCACGGTGGGCTTTAGTTTGGTTTAAGTGGGCTGGTTTACGTGCAGAGCCCAGGTCGTGCAAATGCACATCCCAGTGGTTGTGGAAAGCCTAGTGGTACTGGGTTCTAGCCTAGCTTGGCACAGCCCAGTTTTGCAGGTCTAAATGGCAGAGCTCAGTGGCTGGGCTTCAGTTTATGAGCAGCCCACTAGTTATGTGCACAGATCAACACAACTATTTGCAATTCAGCTCAGCTTATGATATTAACACAACAGGGGGCTAAGCTTAAAGGGATGACACACCAATTCGTATCCAAAAACACCCAGGAGTGCTTTTATGAAGTGCACAGCACTGGTTAAGCACAGGATAGCTTATTCACAGCACAACACAGAACAAATTTTGTGCTCAGGACAACACAGCTTATGTGGGTGCACAAGAAAGATAGACAATGTGTAGAGTGCACAGGTTAATGAGCATGGATCAAGAGTTGCAGAGTTTGTGTGTGACATACAACAAGTGAGCAGCTAATGTAAAATCAGTCACTCAATCATTCATTCAAGCATCAAGGGTTCTCACTTAAATCGCAGATGCTGGTTCACAGTTGCACAGCAGATGACAAAGTCAATCATTGAAGCAAGCTACTCAAGTTTACAAATCATGTGCGAAGATGCAGGGCAGATACACAGAGTGGTGATGTACAGAGCACAGGCGAGCTCAAGATTTTAGCAGGGTTTGCACAATGAGTAATCACACAAGTTTGCACAGGGGAATGAGCATGCAATGGGTTTTGGAAACCACTTGGCTCAATTGCTCACACTAGGGTGTAGATGGCTCAACAGGGTTTCACATATGTGGTTGACAGAGCAAATTTTTCATGAAGGTGCAGGGCTGACAGCTAACCAGTTTAGCCAGATTGTAACTCAAGCTCCACAGCTACAGGGGCTGGAGTTGAGTACAGAGCAGGTGGAAGCTAAGGGCACAGAGCTCACAAGAACAAGGGTTTCAGGCGTGAGCAATACCTAGCAAGGTAGCTAATTTCTCATGCAAGGCACCAGGGCAGCTGGTTTATCAGGTGAACAAAGGCTGGCAGATTCAACAGGTCATGAACATGTTTGGCTCAGCTCAAATTTCACAAAGAACATGCACACGTAAACCAAATCACAAAGAAGTATTCATTCAAATAGCAGCAGATCAGGAATTAATGGCTTATTGGTGCACAAACAAAGATGTTTAGCCCAATTTCACTGCTACACCGATCATCAGGCTAGCATTGTGCAGAGCAATGAGGTACAACTTATGGAAGTGGTGACAATTTCACATATGCATATGGGTCAGCACTAAGAGATATCACATTCAGCTATCATGGAATCATTCAGATGAAAACTATGAATTGCAGGGGTTGATAAGGGTTTTGCAAGTCTCTAATTTATCATGCATTTACCATACAAAGCAAGGTCAGAAGAACGATACCACCGATTAAAAATCGGGTTTAGGCCATTCCACACGTTGTCCTGCGCTTTTCCTTGTCTGTCTTCCTTGGTTGCACAAAGCAGACAAGAGAACACCGCTAGCTCAACAAAGAAGTTTAGTTCTCAGACTTGCACAGTTATATTAACAGAACCACTACAGAGTCAGCTAGCATAGATGAGGGTTTAGCAATGAGTGATTGGAGGTCACAATGAGCTGGGCTGAAGCAAATGTGACAAACTAAGCCAGGCAGGCAATGTGACAGACTGAGCCAGATGCTGACTGAGATATTAAATGCAATGCACTATGATCTCACAGCTTCTTTTTCCTTCAATGGTTGTTCACAGATGATAAAAGAAAAACTACAACATGTGCAAACTAAGAGAACAACACAAGACAACCTATACTAAGGAATGAAACAGCTACAGATGATAACAATGGTGATGCAAAGATGCTACAAAGATAATTACACTAAACTATACTTCAAGGCAATGATGCAAAGATATACACAGTTAAGCTAAGTTACACTAGCAACATATTATGTAGTGAAATTTAAACTAAGCTACAGCTACAATAGCAGAGATGTAAAAAGTTGCAGAAAAAACTAAACTTCAGTTGAGTTATACTTACTACAAGGCTAAAAACAATAATACAAAGCAAATATGTACAGAGGTAAGCTAGAATTCAGTGAAGCAAACAATAATCAACACAGCACACGCCAAGTCCCCGGCAACGGCGCCAAAAACTTGGTAGGCTTTGAAAGAGGTTTCCTACATGTTAAACTGCAAGTGCACAATGTCTATTGGAGACAAGGCAAGTACAGTCGATCCACAGGAAATGGAGGTGCTATAAGTTGATCTAAGGCTTTACTCTACTGATTTCTAAGAAGTGACAGAGTTGTTTTGGTGTTGTCGATACGACTGACTTGAATTGTTATGACTCTAAACTGAAGCAGCACAATAGATTGTGAGGTACTAGGGCAGTGAATCCACCCTCTAGTTCTAAGCTAAGACAAGGCAGCTTCTCATTGTGTCTTGAGCCTTCCCTTGAAGGTCTCAGGTAGATTTTTGGTTAACTAAATCACTAATTCTCTCCTAGTATAGAGTGTCTTCTTACAGTACACTCTATCACAGGATTATTTGATCAACTAGCTAAGCATTAATCCTAACATAATTCAAGCACATCAAGAACAACATGATTACTGGATGTATTAGCATATGAACTAGGGGTTTCATCACACCCTAGCAATTTACTTAGAACATGATTAACATACAAATTATACTAAAGTTGGTGCTCTGGCTATCCCAGGCATGAGTTCTAACACACACCCAAAAGCCCTATTTATACATGCAATTCCCAAACCCTAATTTACTTCAAAAATAGAAATTAAACAATACCCTTTCGCCCATACCCTCTGAATCTGCCGTCGGCTCTGTTTAATCGGCTCTGAGAACTCCTTACTTTGATTTTCCCCAAATATTGATGAAACCCTAACCTAATTCTTTCTATCTCTCACTTAGCTTCTAGGGAAGAAGCTATGAGTGAAATAGAAAGCAAGTAGGAGGTAGTGGCGGAGGCGGCTGCGCTGTTGGAGACTGTTGTTGTCGCTGCTGGTGAAGAAGATGGCTCTGCCATTTTTGGTCGGGAGAAGAGGAGAGGAAGAGCTCTGCAGCTGTTGGGTGAAGGGAAGAGAAATGAAATTAGGTTTGGTCGAGGGATAAGGGTATAGGTGTCTTCGGTGTTGAGCGGGTGCAGCGAAGGGTCGATGCGATGGGAGGAGCGACCGTTGGATGTAGATGGAGCAAATCTCACGGTTCAGAGTAAAACGGGTCTTGGATTTGGATTATGGGCCGGGTCTTGGACTGCTCAAGCCCATGTCTTGTAAATGGGTTGCTACTTGTTGGTTTGCAACTGATGCGCGCGCGGGCTTTGGCTTTCTGCTCCATAGACGCTTGTCTCCAATTTTCTGCTATTTGGCTCCTCAATTTCTCCTAGCTTTATTTACTACCTAAAAACACAAAATTAATTAGTACAAATATTTATTCTTGAAAACAAAGAAAATACAGAATCTGGGATAATATCTGATTTCTGAACACAAAAGATGAGCTAAATGCCAATAAATAGATGTAGAAATATGCAATATTTGGCACTCATCACGTCACGCCGTTCGTTGTTCCCTGAATACATAGAGAGACCCACCTCTACATAGAATAATGATTGGGCGGTTCTCTAGACATAATTGTTTGTTAGAGGGCTTAACGCCTTCAGGACGTCGACGATGCACGTTGTTCCCTGACTATGTAGAGAGACCGTGTATAGATTCAGGCGACTCTCTAGACATAATTGTTTGTTAGAGGGCTTAACGCCTTCAGGACGTCGACGCTGCAAGTTGTTCCCTGACTATGCACCCTTCAGAACGAGTATGATGCTTCAACTATCTCATATATCGATTCTGCAAATAGATTAATTCTATCGTGACATTCATCCACTGAATTCCTAGAAAATAATCTATTATATCTCATTACTCCGTTCCTTAATTCCCCGGCTGGATTCATGGATTAGTAATAGATACTCAATTCATTTTATTACTCTGTTTCATGAATCATTCTCCGCTGAATTTCATGAATTAGTAATAATTACTCAACAATCAGGCATCTGGAATATCACCGAGTAAGCCCCAAGAAAATGGTGCAAGTGTACTCAATGATAATGCACGAACGAGCACCCAAATGCACGAACGAGAATTCAAAAATATGGACAAACGAGGAAACCTACGCAAAACAGGAGAGAGAAAATAATAATAAAAAATAAAAAGAGGTGCCTAGGGACCGGGGGTGGCCGGCCGGTCATGCCGCCGTGGCCGGTCCCTCACGCCTCTTCCTTTATTTTTCTTATTTTTATTATTTTCATGATCTCATGAAAACTCCTTCATTCGAGCAAAACTCACGGTTTCTCCATATTCTCTTTCAAATGATGATAAATAATAAAAGTAGGGGAAGGTGTCACGGGACCGAGCCACCTAGCCGGCCGGCCATGCCCTAGCTGTGGAAGGTCCCACACCTTGCAATCCCTTGTTTTCATAATTATTATTTCCCTCATCTCATGAAACTCCTTAGTTTGAGCAAAAACCCTGGTTTCTCCATATTTTCTCAAATATTGCTCAAAAAGTCAAATAGTCAGATAACCGATTAGGCTATTCACGAAAAGTCAAATATTAAAATATTATTATTTTAATATTCTCAAAATTTTGATCAAACGAGCAAATTCCTACTTGCTCATTCGAGCAAAATCAAGAATTTCAGTCTAAGATCAAACTCTTCTGAAAATCCAAAATATTGCTCAAACGCACACCAGAAAATACCAAATCTCTCAGGACTGAGACACGAACATTATGGTGACACGGGAATGCTACCTTGACCGACCAAGGCCGCCCCTAAGGCTTGCAAGGAGCCGGTCCCACATATCTTTGTAATTTTGACCTAATTTGCTCAATTGCTCATATTGGGTCCAAACTCTTTCCAACCAACTTGGAATTTGCTCAAACGACCATCAGCTGGTCCCACAACCACCAAGGGCCGGTCTCATGCCATCTTGGTCGGACCCTCACTTCTCCATAATAAGATTTTATCACCAATGCTCAGACGAGCACTATTCTAATAAATGATTAAACCAGCATTTAATCATCCCTTCACCAATTGGTCAACAAAGGACTTTGGTGCATGCTCACACGAGCACTTGGGCGCTACATGATCGTCCATCATCCCATGTAGCCGGTCCCTCCTTCACCCTGTGATTGATTTTCAATAAATCACCAACTGATCAGCAATCGATCAAAAATTAGGGTTTCAAACTGAATGCTCTGCAAATCATAATTTTGAGCAGGTTTAAACACTAATAATTTTATGTTGATCCAACGATCAACATCTTAATTAATTACATAATATTCGGTCCAGCTACCAATATTTTAATTAATATTTTATTTGGTCATGCTACCAATAATTCATCAAACGAGCAGTATTCGCTCAGACGAGCGATATTTGCTCAAATGAGGAATATTGATCTAACTATCAATGTTCAGTAATTTTACTCAGACAAGTAATATTTGCTTAATCCATCAATATTGATTCAACTATCAATATTGTAGTTGCAGGAAATCCCACACTACACCCCTCACAAGAATCCACACAATCAAATCATTTTAAGATGAACAATTATAAGTTTTACTGATTAAATTCCAGAAATGTTACAAGATGAAAGGGAGATAAACCAAAGAATTACAATCACTCTAAAATTTTTCTCTCTTAATGACTTGCTCAACACTACGAAAAAGATCTCTCTCTTCGTAAGCCTATTCGGCTCTTTATATAGGATGTTACATAGTGGATGACAGCTAAGTTGTCCTTTATTTTCGGGTATGTCTTGCGAAGTATCGCAAATGTACAAATGCCAAATCTCGCGACACTCTTCGATCTCGCTACATCTTCACATCTTTCTTGTGTTTTGGATGTCGTCATCCGTTACGTCGTTTTTACTTCCATCCCGCGATGTCTTCGCAGTATGTCGTTTATGGATTTTGCGAGAATCTTGGTGTTGCGATATTCTGATCCTACATCTTGCCTCTTCTCATGTCTTCTCTACGAAGAAGAGAACGTCATGAGAACTAGTATTTTCAAAATGCCGCAGCTGTTCATTTCTTCATATTTTCTGTATTTGTATGATTCCGTACTATTCCGCGGAATTTATCACACGTGTCTCTTCTTCCACCCATTTCTTGACACGTCTCTTTCAACCGTTATTTCTCAACCGTTCACGTCCCTTCTCGCATTAAATACGTTTATCTTCTCGAGAATTCTTCTCTATATATAGTTTTCTCACCCTCCTCTTCTTCTTTTTTACTTTCTCTCTACAATTTTTCTTCAACTCTCCTCCGTAATTTCCGTTTCTACTACTGTAAATCTTCTTCTTCTTCTTTCTTTTGATCTTCAATTCTTCATTCATTCCCATACTGAAAATGGCTCCCACCGGTCGCAAATACGAAGCTTCTTTTAAAGAAATTCAAAAAGATCTTCAAGGAAAAGGTTTTACTTTAACCACCATTCCCGGTCAGGAATCTAAATCCATTCTTTCTACCAAGTTGTTCACTGATCATCATTGTGATGATCATGAAATCATAATTTCGCTTGGTCAAATTCTCGTCGGCCTTCCCATTCCTCTTTATAACCTTAACCTTCCATTATTCTATGGAATTCTTGCTCATGCGAACTTCTCGCGAGCTGTCTATCAATTAAGCGGGGATTGCATTCGCTTAATACTTGAGTTTTCCAATCGTGGCGCTGGTAAGGGGTCTCTTTACCCAACAGAAGTTAGGGACCCAAAATTTAAGGAATTGGCGATACTCGCTGAAAGATACACAGTCGAGAGTTTCTACGAGAATTATGAATTCATTCCTATGAGGAGGGATAATACTCGCTGGGGTGTCCGTCTGAAAAGAAAAGATGATGTTGCTGACGATAAGCTCCTTATGCAAGACATTGACTGGCATTCTGGTAAAAACAACGTCCCGCGTCACTCTAAAGACGATAGATGGTGTGTTTTTCCATTGGTGTTAAAGGGGCCTTATATCGCAGGCTCGAATGTACTTTCTGCGAACTTCGCTACTTATCGACCTTGGGTATTCAATTGGACCGAGAAGAATAAAGAGGTATGTCTTCCAACTTCGCGTACTTCGTAATCTTTCATTGGTTGCTTATTCCCTTATCCTTTGATTCTCGTGAAAATTTTTAGATTGAAAAGTTAAGATTGAGCTACAATCGGACCGGGAAGGTTAGCACTTTAGCTGCTCTTCGCTCCGTCATGGATGAAGTAAGAAACATTTTATATATATATATATATATATATATATATATATATATATTATATATATATATATAACAATATTGTTGCCTTTGTTTCTTATCTTCATTTGTGTGCGAAGGTTGGTGTTGAAGTTGTTGGAGAGGAAGAAAACCCTGAGGCTGCGAAAGCCAAAGGTAAAGATAAAAATTCTCTTCGCAAGGAAAAGTCTGTTGCTCCGCCTCTGAAGAAGCGAAAACTTCACCTCCCCTCTCCTTCGAATCCTCAGTCAGGTGAAAATTCTGGTGATGAGGAATATGATGATGTGGCTATCCCTTCTTCAAATTCTCCAAATTTGATCTTCTATGGCACAGCTTGTCTAGCATCTTTTCTGATTCTATGCAAGGGATGGGTGACGATCGCCTTTCTAATACATGCAAAGCTCTTGCGAGTATTTGCGATTCACCTTTGCTTGAGAGTGATAGTTCTCTTCGTGGGGTCTCCAGATCAGTGACTCCAAGTTTCTTAAATTCACTTAGTGTCTTGGTATGTTTTCATTCTCTTATTACTATTATTTTATTTTTTTTATTTTTTTTATAGTTTTGATTTTAATTTCTTTGTTTTCTTTTGTAGTCCGGGAGAGCTTCCTTTGATGTTGCCTCAGATCTTGAGAAGAGGCGCAGTATTCTCGAAAAGAAGAATCTTCAGTTTCGCAAGAAAAATGAAGAATTGGGAGTTGAAGCTACTACTCTTCGCGAGAAAAATGAAGAATTAGAAACTGAAGCTGCCATTCTTCGCGAGAAGAACAAGCAATTAGAAGCTGACTCTGCCACTCAGAAGGATAAGATTTCTAGCCTTCAAAGCTCCAACCAACAACTTTATGGTATGAAACTTTTTCCTTTTCCTTTGTTTTGTTCTCTTCTTATCTTCCCTCATCTGACTTATCATTTTTGCAGACGTTTATAACCTTTCTGAGGAAGCCATTCTTCTTCATTCATTTCCTGAACCTATGGATGATGATGCTCTTCTTGCTCATCTCAACGATTCTTTGGATAGTTTTTCAAATAACAAAATTAAATCTCTTCCTCTAAATGAACTTCAATCCAGATTTCGCCTCTTAGAACTTGATCATAGATCTAGCTTAATCTTAGCCAACCAACTTAAACGTCTGTATCTTAGTTCTAAAGAGAAAATTAGTATTTTAAGGAAGAAAATTAGTGATCTCATAGATGATAAAGATCGTATTGCTAGACAAGGTGCTCAAGCATTAGCGAAATTCCAAAAGACTCTTCTTGAAGTTCAAATTGAACGGGATGAATCCATCCGTCAAAATGCTATTCTTAGCGAAAGAGAGAATCAAATTCGTTCCCTTCTTCTCATAAACAATGATGATGAATTTGCCTGGGCTGCGAAGGTTCTAGATGATGCCAGAAATAATTTAGGTGTTAACATTATTCTTCAAGCTGAGCATACGGCCTTGGTTAGAGATATGGTTTCTGACAGAGAAGGTTGTTAATTATTCTTCTTTATTTAATTGTTTGCATAAAATTGTCATCAAGTTGCTGATTCAATGTTATATGTTCGCAGAAGCTGAAGCAAGGTTCCGAAAAAGAATTGAACAACTTGAATCTGAGAAAGAGCAACTTGCCAAAAATATTTCTTCTCGGGATGATAAATATTCTAGACTGAAGAATCAACTAAAGATCACAGTCGCGAATTTTAAGAATGATGCTATTCTTTTTCGCAATCAAACTATTGAGATGGTATGCAATGAAAATAACATCCCTCAGTCTAAGTACCCTTGCCTTCTTGATGAAGTTCCCCAAAATATGCCTTCTCTGGATATTTCTGATAGTGATGCTAGTGAAGAAGAAGAGGAATCTAATGAAGATGAAGAAGCTGATGGATCTGATGAAGAAAATGAAGGGGAAGGATCAAATGAGAAATAATTTTATTTTCCTTTTTCTTCCTTTCTAATACTTGTACAATCATTTTTTCAATCTCCCATCTTCGGGTGTATTCTTTTGCCTGCGAATTTCTTGAGTCTTTAAATACAATTTTTATCTTTCTTGTTTCTTCCTATGTTAGTTGTATTCGAATGGGAGATTAAGCATAGTTTCGCAGATATTTTCTGCTGAACTTTATCATTGCGACAAGATCGCAGGACGTCCTTACATTTTCATGAAATGACCCATTGATCTTGCCTTATCATTTCTCTTGTGTGGTCTTATTTTGCCTTCATAGTTAAAGGTCTTATTTTGCCACCTCTCATTTTTGCGACAAGATCGCAGGACGTCTTTACATTTTCATGTAATGACCCATTGATCTTGTCTTATCATTTCTTTAGTATTATTGCCTCTGCAGGATATTTTTCTTGCGACAATATGACAGGCCTAAATATCCTTGCGAACGTAAAGCCCCATGACATTGTCGTCTTTGCGACGAAATCGCAGGACGTCCTTACATTTGTATGTAAGGACCCATTGATATCGTCTTATCTACTCTTTTGTATTTTTGTCTCTTCAGGATTGTTGCACAAATATGACAAGCCTAAATATTCTTGCGAACATAAAGTCTCATGACATTTGCGTCTTTTTTGACACTATCAGCTCCCTAATGGAGGGTGCCGCCCTTATCTTCCCCCTGGTTGCCCCTTCAAGGAGGCGTACTTCTGCCATACAAGGCTAGATCCTCCCATCCGGTCTTAACAACAACCAGTTGTTTTCGCAGCCTCTTATCCCTTTTGCCTATAGGGCTTATGGTTACGAGACTGCACCCTAAGTGGAGTTTTCTTCGGGCCGAGTGCGGATAAGCCGAGACTTGCCAAGAATGGCCGAGACACTTCAAATGCCCCAGGCACCCTTGGCTCAACCGTGTACCTCGGCGCCTTGGTCAAATGCTGACTCCTTAGAAGAGACCCTCGGTCGTCCAACCTAAGTCACTAGCTTAGATTGAAAATCCAAGGTACCTCTCCTGGATGGGTTTTATTACCCCCAATCTCCATGACTCAGGTTCCAGGGGCGGTGTAACCTTTTCCCTGAGCCACGTTACAGATACCCCCTTACATGACGCACTTTAGGTACTTTGCCTCTTACAAAATTTTATTCGCGAACTAGGGTGTACGCCATGAAGGGTCGTCCCATTCTGATTATTTTGTTAATTCTTTATTATATGTAATATAGGTACCGCCTACTATGACGCACTTTAGGTACTTTGCCTCTTGCGAAATTATGTTCGCGAACTAGGGTGTACACCATAGTAAGTTCGCCTCTTTCTGATTATTTTGTTGATTCTTCTGCCTATATAAGCTCTTTTGTACTTTCGCAACGCATTTGCCATTTGTAAAATATATGTTCTTCTTCTTCATATCAACTCTTACACTACTCAATTTTCACCACTCACGATTTTTTTTTTTTTTTTTTTTTTAAACAACTTACATTTGTCGTCTCCCTCCCCAATTTTTCTTTGACAATCAACAATTACAGTTATTCTTTAAGTCTCTTATTTCTGCTACTTTCTGCCTCTGCATTTTTGAAGTTTCCTGTCGTTTTCTTGTCCAATGAGAAACCTTCGCCACTATCTGTCTTCATCATTTTTTGATTTTGCAGCATTTCTTCCTCTCTTTGCTCTATTACATCTACCATTAATTTTTCACCTCTTTGTTTTTCTTTAATGTTGTTTTTCCAACTCCTCTGTTTCGCAGCTCTTTCTTCACAGGATTCGATATCAACCTCATAACACTTCTTTCCTTCAACCCAATCTCCCTTTATGATGCCAACACCATTAGGATGAGGGAACTTGATACATTGATGGAAAGTTGATGCGACACCTAAGATCTCGTGTAACCATGGTCGTCCGATCAGCGCGTTGTATGGTGATTCCACATCAACTACGCATAATAAAATTCCAGAAGATAATCCTTTCAGTGGAATTCGCATATGAACTTCTCCTTTTGGCTTATTTGCTGTACCATTAAAACCATAAATTTTATAGGTTGAAGGTATCAAATCTGCATCTTTTCCTCCCATAGTTTTGTAGGTATGATAAAAAAGGATATTCACAGAACTCCCGGTATCAATTAAAATTCTATTAATTGCCCATGAGTTTTCCGCTTCATCATCTTCATCATTATTAGGTTTTGGGTTAATCTCCAATCTCACCACCAATGGGTTATCATGCATTCCTCCACCTTCAGGTACTTCTTCCGCGGTAAAAGAAATGATCTACTTCTGCCATTCTTCCAGTTGCGACGTCTTCGCGGTGTTCATTATTTCTTTATCATTGGCATCCCTTGCGTAAACCCTGCTGAGAGTAATGTCGTGGAAATCTTCAATTGTCTTGTACGAATGTACAATAGAGTTACAAAACAGATTTTTTACTTTTGCCCCAACTTCTATCACAAATGTTTCACGTTCTTTTGTTGTGTTCGCCCTGGGAATTTCTGGAGTAGATGGTAATGCTTGAGGTTGAGCTTTTCTCACTAGAAAATGATTTAACTTTCCCTGATCTATCATCCTGAGAATGATTCTCTTTATGTTTCTACAGTCATTTGTTGTATGTCCATGGAAATGGTGATAAGAACAAAATTCATGGCTTCTCTCGCTTGGAGGTGGCTCCTTTCCCATGTTCCATGGTGTTGGTATATTTTCCATCAAGATTATAGCTTTCCATATTTTCTCCATGCTAGCATTCAGAGGTGGCATCTCAATTTCTTCCCATACTATCCTGCGGCTTCCTTGTCCCCTATGATAATTTTGCCTTTGACCTCCATAATTTTCTTGCGGCTGATCAAGTCTTTGAATTTTGTTACTTCCACCGCGGTTATAGAAATTTCTTTCTCTGTCATATTCTTCTTGGTCACGACTCCCCATAGCTACCAGCTTCTGCTGATTATCACCCATTATCAACTCTGGTTGTCCTTGCGAAGTGCTCGCCACTGTATTTATCAACTTAGGTAACAAGATTGCATTCGCTGCATTCGAACTCGTGTTCGCAACTGGGTATGATTCCATCTCATTTTGTTTTTCCTCGAGAGCAATATATTCCTCCTGTAATTCTCGCAGCTCAGTCATTGTGATTGTGTTCTTAATTCTGAAAATTTGAATGTATAACAGATTGGTTGCGAACATAGCATTAATGAATGATAAAATGAGATATCTCTCATCAATGCTACCCGCCATGTCGCTACACATTGTCTTCCATCTCATGGTCAAATGCTTCAAACTTTCACCAACCCTTTGTTTTAATCCAAATACATCTTCAATGCCAGGTCGCGAGAAATTGTTATTTATGTACGCCCCTAAAAATATAGCCTGTAAATGATTGAAGAATGCTATAGTATTTTTTGGCAGGCCTTCAAACCATTTCAAAGCTTCTCCTGTTAAACTTGATGCAAAGTATTTGCACAATATAGCGTCATGATTTTCCCATTGTAACATACATCTCAAATAAGCTTTGATATGTTGTATTGCACAAGTTGATCCATCAAAAATGCTGGTTAATGTAGGCAAATTACATTTTGGGGGTATTCCTTCTAATTGTATTCCCGTATGAATGGGGTTTTCGCAGCTTCTTCTATAGCTTCATCCAATTGTCTCCTACCTCCTTCTTTCTTATTATTAAACATTCCTCTCATTTCCGCTAGTTCTTTCAAAATTTGTTCGTTTATACTAGAATTATCTTCCATTGGCCTTTTTAACTCCGCCTCTCTTCTTCTTCGTTCATATCCGTTTTGATTCTCTTGATCATCATTTTCTTCTCGTCTTTCTCTGCGACCTTCTCTCTCATTCCTTTCATGGATTCACACACCATTATATCTCTCATTTTATCCTCTTTTCCGTCTTTCAGTTCTCCTTAGTACTCTATCGTATTCTTCATTGATATTATCATTATTGCGATTGCGCTCACGCCTCCTTTCTCGATTATCATGATTGTTTTGGCGAATTGCCTCTTGTAATTCTTGTTCTTCCATTTCTGCTCTTAGTCTTTCCTTCTCGCGAGCTAGATGTGCTTGTTCAGTATAATGCCTTTCAATTTCATCCTGAATTGCTTGGTGATTTCTTTGTACTTCTCTCCCATGTAATATTCTCCTTCCTTCTTCCTGATTTTCTCCATCCTCTTGATTATTTCGCCTTTGTCGGTGTCTATCTCTCTGATTTCCATCGTTTTGCCCATCTTGGAGAATTTCACCATGTTGGATATAATGATCTCCTCTTATTTCTCTTCTTTCGCGACGTTCCTCATCTAAATTTTGTATCTCTTCTTGAATTTCTTCATTAGCATTTTCTACAGGCATATCTCGTCTTACTTTTTCCCTTACTGATCTTGATCTTGTAGTGCTTCTTGACCTTCTGTTCTGTAACCTTATGTTTTCCATCCTTAACTCATGATTTTGCCTTGTCAAATTTGCACGTTCTTCTGTTTCTAATCGCCTTTCTTCGCGTATTGTTTGTCTCAATGCTTCTAACGTTGTAATCTCTTTGTTTCCATGAATTATTCCTCCAACCATTTCTTGATCTCTCTCTTCTTGTCCATTACCTCCTAATTGCTGCTCTTCCCTATTTCATCTACAGAATCTGATCGCCATGTGTGTACGCTCACTCTGTCATAATCCTCAGTTCTATTTTGTATTGGTGCATGCTGAATTGGCGATTGAACCCGATTTTCTCCATTATTTCTTGTGTTTGCTCTTGAAGATTCTCCCATTTCATTTCTTTCTTCTCCAGCAAGTCTCCTACTCCTTCTAACAGTCGTTGGTTATTCTGATGTATGTCTTCTTCTTGCCATTCTTTAACCTTAATGAATTGTTGAAAATTATATGAAATTCTTTATTTACTACTTCAAATCCTTCCAAATCACAATATCAATCTTCACTCATCCCTGTTTCTAGCGCCATTATGTAGTTTCAGGAAATCCCACACTACACCCCTCACAAGAATCCACACAATCAAATCATTTTAAGATGAACAATTATAAGTTTTACTGATTAAATTCCAGAAATGTTACAAGATGAAAGGGAGATAAACCAAAGAATTACAATCACTCTAAACTTTATCTCTCTTATTGACTTGCTCAACACTACGAAAAAGATCTCTCTCTTCGTAAGCCTATTCGGCTCTTTATATAGGACATTACATAGTGGATGACAGCTAAGCTGTCCTTTATTTTCGGGTATGTCTTGCGAAGTATCGCAAATGTACAAATGTCAAATCTCGCGACACTTTTCGATCTCGCTACATCTTCACATCTTTCTCGTGTTTTGGCTGTCGTCATCCGTTACGTCGTTTTTACTTCCATCCCGCGATGTCTTCGCAGTGTGTCGTTTATGGATTTCGCGAGAATCTTGGTGTTGCGATATTTTGATCCTACAAATATCCAACAATCCATCATACAAGCAATATTTGCTCAGACGATCAATATTTGCTCAAACTATCATTATGTTGATTCAAGAACTATACGTCTCAACAGACACGTGCAATCCATGAATCACCGAGCATTCGTCAATCATGCTCAATTCAACAAAACTTAGACTCACTGTCTAGTCAAGTCAATGACTGACTAATCAAATACACGTCTGCTTTGCAGACTCCGCGTTCGTGAGACATCAATCACGTCACATGGGGGATATCAATTAGGGTTTTGGTATGGCGGCCTGCAGCACGTGTGTTCATCCACGATGAGAAATATGAGTAAGTCGTGAAAGCGGTTTAGGGAGTTAGGAAAGTAGTAGGTGGACAATCAACCAAGTTTCCACACGACATGGAACTGATTTTACCACGATCTCCCACTTTCCCACTCTTTAACTCAAGAAACCGTCACACTTACTGGGATCAAGGTGTTTACTATTCTGACAATATAAATAAGTCCAAAAATCGATGACTAAGCACAACAATTTTCTCGATTGAAACTTATTTCAGATTCAGCAGTTCATCAATTTGCAGAAACCCACAACACATCCACAATCCTTGATCATCATTAATCCCACACAATTCTCTGCTTCCCTCTTACAGATCAACCCATCTCCCTCTTTGTGACTGAATTGACTCTAGAACGTCCATTGACTTGGTTTAGGCCGGAGTCCTACAGATTGATCTCTCGAACTCAAAACACTCCCATGCAGTGCATCTGTTTGAGGTTAAGCAGTTTTCTCAGTTGAGGAGTCTCGTCCGCATGGTCATCTCTTCACTTTCCTAAAAAAACAGAGTCGTTTTTCCCCATCTACACTAGGCAATCTCTAGCTTTTCCTCCTTCTTCTTGCAAAATCTCCCCCAGTAAACCTTACTTATTCATGTTTTAATTTTAATTTTCTACGTTTCCTTTTCTCTTAATCAGTTTTTTTTTTTTTTTTTGTTATTTTTTAGGTTATATTGATCTTATGTTTTTCTAATTCTTTTAGGGCCTCTATATTCATTTACATCATGGGAAGTATTCAGTGTTGGAAAACATGCTCCTTTATTATCACAAAATGTATTATCGTCATCGTCTGAAGCAGTATTGCAAGCCATCAAAGTCACGGTGGATTTCAATAGTATGTCTCAGTATTTCTCTCTTTATCATGTATATGATTTAGATGATTCCTTCTTCTCAACCTGGTACTAATCAGAAGATCCAATCGGAGTTAAGTTTTTGAAGAATTTGAATTTCAAAAATTCAAAATTTCTCCCTTTGATGCTCCGCAACTCTGGGAAGGCCTAATCTCAGCCGAAAAGCATGCAATCAAACATTATTTTATTTAATGTTTATGATCCTTTTCAAGTATTCGCAAAGATTATGTTACCAACTTTACAGTATAGATATTGTCTCTCAATAACTAATTTTAGTTATTCTAGAGGTGTTGTTTCTCTATATAAAAGTCTGACTTTCACCCCTAGTTTCACTCATAATATTCATTCTCTTTTCTCAAGTTGTGTTTGTTCAGCCATGGCATCATTTTCAAACACTCAAATCTCTGTTATTACTTTAAAGATGCAAAACATAAATATAAGAGACATGAGCAGTGCGAGCTAAATTAGCCATATCTGAAGCTTCAGATGAATGGAGTACTACTTTGATAGGAAAACTTTTTGCAAAAGATCCTATTGAAACTGATCTCATCAGAAAAGAAATCAAGGTTCGATGGAACAGGTACATGATAAAAGAGCTAATACGTCTAGATAGTAATATTTTTCTCTTCAAGTTTAATAATGTGGAAGTCATGAATGCTATTCTAAAGAAGGGCCCTTGGAATCTCCATAAAGCACATTTGAATCTAAAAAAATATGATGCATCAATATCGGTGAAGGATTGGATCTTTGATGAGCAAGAACGGACAGTTCAATTCCAACATATTCTGTTGGTTCATTAACTATCGTGGATGAAGCTATTGAGGAGCTATGGACAAAATTTGGACGGACCCGGTGGATTGTAAACCCACTTATGGTAGTACCATCACTGCAGGGATCAAACTAAACTTATCAAAACCTCTTCACAGAGGTGGTTGGTGAATACGGCGGCAGGAGGTCAAACATGGATTCGATTTCACTGGGAGAGACAACCTCACAACTTATGTCCTAAATGTTTTACCATAGCTCATAATGAGAATGAATGTCTTAAAACT
Source organism: Papaver armeniacum (assembly GCA_023531295.1). Lineage (NCBI taxonomy): Eukaryota > Viridiplantae > Streptophyta > Magnoliopsida > Ranunculales > Papaveraceae > Papaver > Papaver armeniacum. The sequence goes on along the minus strand of JAJJWW010015500.1, from coordinate 132,626 downwards.
GCGGATGATTTAATGATCAAAAGATTCACTAATGAACAGTACGCAGCTTACATCCATGAACTAGCTAAGGCTTATGGAGTAGAGATCATAGAAGACTTGGACCTACTTTTGCAAAAAATATGTGAAGCAAGTAAGAAGCAACTAGAAGCTCAAACTGAAGATGAAGAAACTAGCAGAAGCCATAAGAGATCCAGAGTTGATGAACAAGAAAATATCATGGAGAGAAGTACTGAAATCCACCAAATCTCACTGACTTTGATGGTATGGAACATGACATGATTGAATAAGAAAGGGATGATACAAGGGAGAATTTTCATGAGATGAATGAGACTACTAATCCTTTGGTAAAAAATCTTTCATATCCTTTTTATTTTACCTCAATTACTATTTTAATGTTCCCCGCTTTTTTCATTTCACCTGCATTAATATTTGTTGACCTGTGCCTTTCTATTTTAGCTTTCAATAACCATGAACCTACCATGAAGATTATTATTTGGAATTGTCAAGGTTTTCTTGGTAAAGCTACTAGAGATCATCTCCTTTATTTAAACAATTTGCACTCCCCGGACGTTATTTTTCTTTGTGAGACTAAGATTAATGATGACCGAATAGTTCATTTTACCAATTCTCTTAGATTTCCAAATAATTGTTTTTTTCCCATCTTTAGGTCGTGTAGGTGGTATCACTCTTTTGTCGAAGGATGAATTTAACCTTGAAATTGTTAATTCTTCTAGAAACATGATTAGTGTTATAGTTAATAATAATCCTGCTCTAAGATATTGGTTTGTATCTTGTGTCTATGGGACTCCCTACACAGATGAACAACCAGCGCAATGGGAATACATAAGAAACTTAGTACCTATGTGTCCATACCTTGGGTTCTTATAGGTGATTTGAACATAACTTTGAATGTGAATGAAAGAAATACCAACTCAAATTCTACTCTTCCTTAGGTGTTAGCTTCCATTATACAATCTGACTTACATGATATAAATTATACTGGAAATCAATACACTTGGACTAGTAACAGTCACGACACTGGTAAAAATAAGTCTAGATTAGACAGAGCTCTAGTTAATAGTGAATTCACAATTATCTATCCAAATGCTACTCTTAAACACAACTAGGATCTGATCATGTTTTTATTATGTTATCTTTGTACTGCTCAATGGCTACTTCAGGTAGAAACTGGAATCTTTTTGAACATTAGCCTCATTATGATTCATGTTCAAATGAAATTATAAATGCTTGGAACACTAATACTGCAGGTTCTGCAGCTTATGTTTTACCTGATAAACAAGCAAACATTAGACATCTCTTGTCTAAGTGGAGTAAATCCACTTTTGGGCACATTCCTTCTAGAATCTCTGAGCTTCAACATGATTTATCTGAACTGCAAGCTACTGATGTTCAAGGGAATCATACTTGTCAAGTCTTAGAATTAGAGAAACAAATTGATACTCTAAATGATATCCAAGCCAGCTCCAATAGACAGAAATCTAGAGATAAATTTTACAATGACATGGATAAAAATTCAAAATATTTCCACATAAGAGCAAATCAGAGAAGGGTCAGGAATATGATAGACTCTCTCAGGGCATCAGATGGTACATGGTGTCAATATAGGTATTCTATTCAGCAATTGTTAGTTAACCATGTTATAGCATTGCTCGGTCGAACTCGCAAGCGCTGCTATCTCAAGCTTGTTTGTCAAGTTTAGTTGCCAAAACTATAAGTCTTGATTTCTAGTCTACTTATAGCTAAGTCTTGGATTAGGATAGTAAGTGTAGTTGAGCTCTAGACTCCACGGTGTTCATCAAATGAAGACGACGAACTACTCGAGGGAACTTGTGGAACTTCATCGACAAAAGGTATGTGGAGACTTGAACTTATCTATCACTCAAAAGTCTATCTACTCTATCTCCTATTTGAGACAAAAGTCGTATTGCTATATAGACTTCGATTATACACATTTGTTATTTCGAGTCGAGTTTATCTCGCTTATCTATTTCTCGAAATATGTGTTGGTAAGCTTTCGCTTTGGCCAAGTTCGTCTTTACTCGTGACGAAAGTCATATTGATTATTTCAATAACTTGAAAATCGCTTTGATGAAAAATAGTTTGTGAATAACAACTATATAATATCCTCTAAGAAAGTTTCAATGATTGAAATGAGAGTTTAGAATATATAACCATGATTGGATATAAATATTGTATGAGAACTCATACTTGTGTAAGTCCAAAATCCTTGAACCTAAGTATGCGTACTTTAATGGTTTAGGATCTCCGGAGCTAAGTACGCGTACCAGTACGTGTACTGACATAAGTTCACATCCCGTGAATTTCTGTTGGAGTTTGTGAACCAAAAACAAACTCAATCCGGGTACTTAAGTATGCGTACTTAAGTGGGTTATTTTCTAAAAACGGTTTACTCATGAACTAATACATTTATAAATTAAGGAATGCAATCTTTTGCAAACCGTGGCTATTATGTTCATGAATCAAAATCGTTTTTGCTTCAATTGTGTCTTGTATACTTCTATAAGATCTAAGCAATTGAACAACTCTCTTACTAGTTCATTTGAGTCATTTGAACTAGTTATGGTGAAGATGAATAAGGTTGATATGAAAGTGCTCATATGGCTAACCATTGGTTAACTATTGTTGAACCAATTAAGTGGACACGTTTAGGTACGGTTACTCAAACCTAAATGAAGGTGCATTTCATTTGTGTCTAACAAGCTAAGTTCGATCTAACGGTTGAAAGATATTAGCTTGAATCTAATCAGGTTTTCATCTAACGGTGAATATTGAATGCTTTGTTACCAAGGTAACTTAGATTGCAAACCCTGATTTGAAATCTATATAAAGGAGAACTCTAGCAACTGAAACCTAATCCCCACACCTCTGTGTGATACTAGTTGTATAAGCTAGAGTGATTCTCCTTTAACCTTAGGTTTTTCATGAAACCCTGTAGGTTAACGACTTGAAGACTTCATTGGGATTGTGAAGCCAGACCCAACTATTTTCTATGTAGTTGCGTGTTCTGATATTGCCCTGTTCTACCGTATTGAGTATTATCTTCTTTAAGATTTGCTCGAGATTGATCTCTGATAGGCAAGATTAAAAGTAGTCACAAACATCTTCGTCTCATCGTATGTAATTCCACAATATCTTGTTTCGCTACCATACGATTAAGATTATTGTGAGATGATTAATATTTCTAAGCTGTTCTTCGGGAATATAAGTCCGGTATATCAATTGGTTCCTGTTCACCTTGATTTATCAAAAGACGAGACAAAACTCATAGGTATTTCTGTGGGAGACAGATTTATCTATTCCAATAGACTATTCTGTGTAAGACAGATTTGTTTATCAAGTCTTCGACTTTGGGTCGTAGCAACTCTTAGTTGTGGGTGAGATCAGCTAAGGGAATCAAGTGCATTGTATCCTGCTAGGATCAGAGACGTAAGGAACGCAACTGTACATTGAATCAGTGTGAGATTGATTAGGGTTCAACTACAGTCCAGACCGAAGTTAGTTTGTAGTAGGATAGTATCTGTAGCGGCTTAATACAGTGTGGTGTTCAATCTGGACTAGGTCCCGGGGTTTTTCTGCATTTGCGGTTTTCCTCGTTAACAAAATTCTGGTGTCTGTGTTATTTCTTTTCAGCATTATATTTTGTTATATAATTGAAATATCACAGGTTTTGTGTTGAATCGATCAATTGGTAAATCCAACCTTTGGTTGTTGATTGAAATTGATTGGTCCTTGAACATTGATCTTTGGTACCGTTCAAGTTATTCCTCTCATATTCAATCAGGCTCGCAAATTGTATTTGTTTGATTGCGAATTGAATTGAGAGATTGAGATATAACTCTTTGATATACTTTTCTTGAGATTGAGTCTAACTGTCTAGTTGATTCTCTTGTAAGTATATTGGAGTTAGTTTATATAGATTGCTAAGCGAAATATTAGGTGTGGTTGTTGTACCCCCGCTTTTTCAAATCACTTCAAGAATATTAGTTCCACTGGAAATCCAACAGACAGTTTTCACTTTGTTCAACATATTCCTCTTTGGATCAGCCAACCAGATAATGATGAGTTAGTTGTTATCCCAAATGAGCAAGAAATACATAGTGATCTCATGTCAATGGAGCCATGGACTTCCCCATGACCAGATGGATTTCCACCAGGTTTTTATCAATCTCAATGGAATGTGGTGAAAGATGATGTATGTAAAGTGGTGAAAGCTTTCTTTCATTCAGGTTTTCTCTTAAAGAAGCTCAACAACACCATAATCACATTAATCCCAAAAATCAACTCAACACAAAATCCATAGTACTTTATGAAAAAGCGGGGGTCTAACAACCACACCCAATATTTCGTTCGGCAATCTGAATAAACAAACTCCAATATATTTTCAAGAGAATCAACTAGACAGTCATACTCAATCTATGAAAAAGTATATCAAAGAGCTATATTTCAATTTCTCAATTTAATCTGCAATCAAACAAATAGGAATTTGCGAGCCCGATTGAATAAGAGAAATAACTTGGACGGTATCACAAACCATTCCAAGTTTCAATCATTTCAATCAACAACCCGAAGGTCGGATTCAAGAACTGATTGAACTTAACGCACAACCTGTGATATTTCTATTATATAACAAAATATAATGCGGAAAAGAAATAACACAGACACCAGAAATTTTGTTAACGAGGAAACCGCAAATGCAGAAAAACCCCGGGACCTAGTTCAGCTTTGAACACCACACTGTATTAAGCCGCTACAGACACTAGCCTACTACCAATGAACTTCAGACTGGAATATAGTTGAGCCCTAACCAATCTCACACTGATCAAGGTACATTTGTGCTCCTTACGTCTCTGAACCCCAGCAGGATTCTACGCACTTGATTCCCTTAGCTGATCTCACCCACAACCAAGAGTTGCTACGACCCAAAGTCGAAGACTTGATAAACAAATATGTCTCACACGGAAAAGTTTATTGGAATAGATAAATCTGTCTCCCACAGAAATACCTACGAGTTTTGTTCCGTCTTTTTATAAATCAAGGTGCACATGAACCAATTGATATACCGGACTTATATTCCCGAAGAACAGCCTAGTATTATCAATCACCTCAAAATAATCTTAATTGTATGGTAGCGAAACAAGATAGTGTGGAATCACAAACGATGAGACGAAGATGTTTGTGAGCACTTTTAATCTTACCTATCGGAGATAAATCTCAAGCAAATCTTAGCAAAGATAATACTCAATCACGATAGTAAAAGTAAGATCAGAACACGCAACTACAGAGAAAATAGTTGGGTCTGGCTTCACAATCCCAATGAAGTCTTCAAGTCGTTAACCTATAAGGTTTTGTGAAAAACCTAAGGTTAAAGGAGAATCGACTCTAGTCGCAACTTGTATCACACAGAAGGTATGAGGATTAGGTTTCCCAGTTGCTATAGTTCTCCCTTATATAGTTTTCAAATCAGGGTTTGCAATCTAAGTTACCTTGGTAACAAAGCATTCAATATTCACCGTTAGATGAAAACCTGATTAGACTCAAGCTAATATCTTTCAACCGTTAGATCGAACTTAGCTTGTTATACACAAATGAAATGTACCTTCATTTAGGTTTGAGTAACCGTACCTAAATGTGTACACTAGGTTGGCTCAGCAATAGTTAACTGAGGTTAGCTATATGAACACTCTCATATCAACCTTATTCATCTTAACCACAACTAGTTCAAATGACTCAAATGAAACTAGTTATAGAGTTGTTCAATTATTATATTCTCATAGAAGTATACAAGAACAAAATTGAAACAAAATCGGTTTGATTCACTCGAATCAAATCATGAACATTATTAGCCACGGTTTGAAAAGAATGCATTCCTTATTATATAAATGTATGTATTAGTTCATGAACAAACCGATTTTAGAACTTTAACCACTCAAGTATGCAAACGGGTACGCATACTTAAGTAGCCGGTCTGAGTTTGGGTTCGCCAGTATGCAAACGGGTACGCTTACTTCCAAACACAGCAGAAATTCCCAGACCCAAACCCTTCGCCAGTACGCGTACGGGTATGTGTACTTAGGTACTCGGAATTTCACAACTAACAGGTACACATACGGGTATGCATACTATAGTTTCGGTCATGGATCACATATATGCAAGAACGCATACTATGGTCATAATCCAATGATGGTTAGGTTTTCTAAACTCTATTTCAATCATTGAAACTTTCTTAGAGGATGACAATAGATGTTTTCACGAACTATTGGCATCAAAGCAATTTTCAAGTTATTGAAATAATCATAACAAAACATTCCTAGTCTACATCAAATGATTATATCACACAAACCATATAAGATGTTACTCGTCGATTTTCACATGATCATCTTTTGACTTTCGTCAAGAATATAAGATGAACTTTGTTGAAGCGAAAGCTTACCAACACATATTTCGAGAAATATGTAAGCGAGTTAAACTCAGCTCGAAATCTCAAATGTGCATAATCGAATATTATATAGTAATACGACTTTTGTCTCAATATAGGAGATAGAGTATAAATAGACTTTCCAAGTGATAGATGAGTTTAGTTTCCACATACCTTTTGTTGATGAAGTTCCACAAGCTCTCCTTAGTAGTTCTTCGTCTTCAATTGATGAACGACGTGAAGTCTAATGCTCAACTAAACAATCTATCCTAGTCCGAGACATTACTATAAGTAGACTAGAAATCAAGACTAATAGTTTTGATCACTAACATTGACAAACAAGCTTGAGATAGCAACGCTTGCGAGTTCGACCGAGCAGTGCTCTAACACTTTAGACCTATTGCACTCTGTAATATAGTCTACAAATTAATTTCAACAATTATAGCTCTGAGACTGAAAAAACACATGGTTAACATTACATCTCTCATGCAGTCTGCTTATGTGCCTGGTAGGTTGATTTCTGAATATCTTTGTATGATGCAGGAATTAGTTCAAGCAATAAAGATGAAAAAATGAATAACTGGTTATCTTGCTTTAAAAATGGATATGTCAAAAGCATTTGACAGATTAGAATGGGTGTTTTTGATAGAATTTCTCAAGAAATTTGGGTTTTTTGAAAGAAAAAAAATCAGCTTATTTTTCAATATATTTCTACTACTCAAGTAGAAATCATGATTAATGGTTCTCCATCAGTTTCTTTCAAGCCTACTAGAGGCATTAGACAGGGGGGTCCTCTTTCACCCTATCTAATTCTTTCTAGCAATGGAGGCTTTCTCAAGGAATTTAAATCATTGTGAAACTACAAAGCAACTGACAGGTCCAAAAATTTCAAAGTCAGCTCCAAATATTAATTTGTTGTTTGCAGATTATTGCCTTTTGTTCTGCAAAGCAAACTTAGATCAAACAAGAAAACTACTTCAGTTAATTGAAGACTTTAGTTCTTGCTCAGGTCAGTTGATAAATTTCATAAATTTGTAATATACTTCAGTAGGAATATGAATCCTTCTTATTGGCAGATCATTAGTGGCATTCTTCAAGTTATTGGAAGAAACAAGAGAATTACTTTTTCTATTCTTATTGATAAAATGGATACAAGACTGACAAGGTGGAGATGCATCAATATGTCAGAAGCTGCAAGGTCTGTAACGGTCAGAAATGTCACTAATGCAATTCATGTGCATCATATGACAAGTTTTAAGCTTCCAGATACTACCATAAAAATAAAAATAAATCCACACAACAGAAGTTTTGGAGGAAAAAGAAGACAAACAAAGGCAAACAACTTATAACATGGAAGAATGTTAATGCTCCCAAAGAGGAAGGTGGTTTAGGGTTCAGAGATCTTCACTTGTTTAACAGAGCCCTCTTAGCAAAATCTGCATGGAGATTGTGTACTGATAAAACTTCAATCTGTGCAAAATCTCTGCAAACAAAGTATTTCCCAGATGGTCAGGTCCTCAACATCAAGAAAAGCTCTAATTCTACTTGGTCCTGGACAAGCATCAGTTCTGAATTGAATTTCATAAACAAATACATTTCTTAGAGTCTTGGTAATGGACACAAGATACTGATATGGAAACATAACTGGGTGCAGGGGATTCATGAACCTCCAATTCCCAAAAATGGAGTCACCAATTATGAACATTATAAGTATGTCCATCAACTTTTTGCTTCTGATTTTATCGTCTGGAATTATGATCTGGTTTTTTCTCTCTTTGAAGTGACAACAACAAGATTAATCCTTAGCATCCCCATTTTTCCTAATTATGATGATAAAATGATTTGTACTCTTGAGAAGAATGGTCGATTCTCAGTAAAGTCAACTTACAAGAAGATGTATGAAGAACAAAATACTAACCACACAGTCACTGCAGGAATAAAAAGTATATTCAAAAGTTATGGAAGTTACCCCTCCTTCCAAGATATTAATCAATTCCTATGTAAGTGTGTGAAAGATATTCTCCCTACCAGAGATAAGCTGACTCATGTTATCCAAAACGGAGACTACAGTTGTCCATTCTGTTCACAAGAGATTGAAACTGCTTATCACTATATCTTTGATTGTTCTCTGGTTAAGTTGGTCTGGTTTGCTGTGATGGGTATTCATATTGAACCTAATATTGTTCTTAAAGATTGGATATGCAGTTAGTTTGTCTACTTGCAAGCTGGTCATTTTCAAGAAGATACAATTTGCAGGATGGCAATTGTAGCTTGGTGCATTTGGACTCAAAGATGTGAGAAGGTCTTCAAGGGAATTTCTTCAACTCCAGATATTATTATTCAGAAGTGCATGAAATACTTATCAGACTTTACAGTGATGTCTCGTAGAAAACCCATTAACACAAATAGACAAAACAGAGCTAACTTGCATTGGTCTCCACCTCCTAGAGGATCTTTTACTATATATTCTGATGGATCTTTTCTTAACAATACTGGTGGCATTGGACTCATTGTTCGTGATTTTGCAGGTACTCACAAAGGATCAAAGTGCATCTTCTAGCTGAATCATCGAGTCCAGAGCATGCGGAGTGCAGAGGTCTGTGGGAGGCAGTAACATGGGCAAAGGAGATGGATATGCAGAATGTTTGCTTTGAACTGGACTCTAAGCTGGTGATTGAAGCGGCGAATAATGAAAAGTATAACATTGATTGGAGAATCCATAATCTTATTAGAGATATTAATTTTTTTTCGTAAGTTATATAGCTCTTGGCAGTGTTCTTATGTGCCGAAAGACAAGAATAAAGTAGCGGACGTGTTGTCCAAATTAGCTAGAGTTGATAAATTAAACATAGTATGGTTATGTGATCCCCTAGTATCATTTCTACACAATTAGAGGAGGATGCAAACTATGTAATCTCTTAATTTTTCAATATATTGTTTCTTTCGGTTTAAAAAGAAGATGGGGGAAAGCTCCGGAAAGAAGCTTTCCAGAACAGATAAATAAATAAAACTTGTACATTGTGCCAACATCACTGTACTACAGTGATGATGTTAATGAGTTCAAATCTGTCAGAATTAAACTTTATATCGATCGGGAAAAAAAAGTCTGCACGTTGTTCACTCAGTGAGTTGAGTGAACTATATGAGCTGGGGAGCCATTCCATCTTATACTATAATAAAGAAAAGACCCCTTTTTGGTGAAGCTTTTTTGGTGAAGCTTTTTCACATGACAATAATACCCCCATTAACTAAGCTTTTAGTTAATATTTGTATATTTACAGGAATGCCATTGTTTTAAAAATAAATCAAAAAAATTAAAACTTAGATATCTTTAAAAATACACATCGGATTTTTGCAAAATTGATATATTTGGAAAGCTCTTTAAATTATCTATGTAATGAATATAAACAAGGATATTAAATTTTTATTTTAAAGATTTTTTTTCTCATTATTATCAAATTTGGTGTTGTTAAAAGAATCCAATTCAAACATGTGCATCGCACATGTGGCCTTACTAGTATATAATAATTTAAGTGTCAGTAGTCAGTACTATTTGAAGATGCCGTCATAGTGACATAACAAATAACGTAACGAACTTTGAATTAACCATTTACAAGAAGTCAGAATTGGTGCGCATTTCTGCTTCTATTTATTTTTATTTAGTAAATGACTCTCCATCATTACAGTCTTTGATTTGGACATTATCCAATTAAGTCTAGGAGACAAATGCAGGAAATATCAAGGTGCTAAATCCATCTTTATGTTAGTCCCTGCAGAGAGTGCAGTCGGTGCCGGCTAGTATGATATCATTCTATAGTAAGTAATACGCACCTACTACCAACAATGAATAGCAAAGATAATAAGGATAGGATTTGAAGGTTACTGAAAAATATTATAAAGATATTAAGGACAAAGACGTTAATTAACTTGGTGAGCTAAAGTATGATTAATGGTTTGGCTGTGGCTCTCATGAAATTGACAAGAACTCTATTATTATCATTTTAAAAAAGAAGAAGAAGTAAGGTTAGACATCAAAATCTATATATGTAACCTTCATATTCGATCACTTCACACTGCACCCTCACAGATGACAGGCAGACACCTGTTTATAAACTATTAAGGAATCTAGATACAATACAAAGATGATGATCATCACCACCTAAGCAATAATTTCAGTCAGCTGAAAAATACAAGAAGTTGTTTTCTCAAAATTAGGTAAAATAATTATATAGATATATATTATTGAAAATGGATTGCCAAATATTATTTGACTCTTTAAAACGAAGTAACATATTATATCTTGAAAGGAAAATAAGCACAGTGAAATGAATATTCACATGTTTACAATTAAGCTTGATGAGCGACAACTATAGGAAACCTATCATTGGATTAGTATCTAATCACCAATAAACCATTAATAACACACCACTTTTACTTCTTTGTCATATGATAATCAGTAACAACACAAGTTTAGTCCTTCATCTTCTAAGTAGAATGTCATATTGCAATCGTAGGACTGAAAAAGTTTAGTCCTTCATCTTCTAATTACTTGCATTTGCATTCATATGCAGTACATAAGGACCAGAGCCGGGTGTGCAGGGTGTGCGGCACAGGGCCCAGATCTAGTTAGGGCCATTTTTCTACTAGTGGACACCTTAATACCCAAGCCCATTTCATTTGCAAAATTTAAATTTTGACAAAACAAACCTAGAGAGAGATTCGACCTCGAGAGACCAAGGCTTAGGGGTTGTATATAATTCCAATGCTCATGACTATAATTTTAGTCAGTATAATGTAGAACTTAGTTTAAATTTGAAAACCCTTTTTATAGTTACGAAATGTGAGAGTATAATATAGAACTTAGTTTAAATTTGAAACCCTTTCTAGTTACGAAATATGAGATTAACGTTATATCTATTTTTTAAATTTATGTACGAAAAATAACATCAAATCTTTAATTCACTATTCAAAATGCAATTTAGTATCTAGAATTTGAAAACGAACTAGTTATTTTACGAATGCAAACCATAGTAATGTTCAAAAACATTTTTGCATACTTGTTGAGTGCATTGAGTGCATATCTGTTAAGGACTGGTGATGGACTCATGTGAAGTCAACTTTTAACCTAAAAATACTGATTTATTATTTGAAAAAAAATTATCATTGAAAATATAATTCGACACTATGAAGGCCCTACGATCACGTGCGCACAGGATCCTTCTACGCTCAGGATCGGCTCTGATAAGGACCAGTTTCTCTATTTAAAACTAGCTATAGCTCTGATGGTGAGTGGCTCTTTTTCCAACCACCAGTGGCAGTAGCAATAAGCAGCCCCCACCACACGTTCACAGTATTACATTACCCGATTAGATCAACCAACTTGAAAATAAGAGTGATGTTTATACAACCGATATATTTACAATCTTATATATCTACTCAAAGTTTATGTTATCTTTGCGTATGACCAGATTCAATTTGATTGAAGGGTTGTTGAAATGAGCTGGTAACAAATACTACCCTTGAAAATATTTTGTTATAATCTTGTCTACTCATTTTTCCTTTGCGCATAAGACACATTATGTTGATCCATGACATTATGTTGATCTGACTTTATTATATTCATACTATATATCTACCAATCTATTTGTTATATGATGATTTCGATAGGTGTTGTATATTTGGTGCAATTTATATCTGCCAGAAAGAAAAAAAACATGCACCAAGCGTACGTAATAAATGTTACTGATCAGGGAAGAATACCTTGGTGACTCAGCACCGCAGTTAGATACTCTCCCTGACACTAGAAGATGGACTCTCAATACAACAGGTATTTTTAGTGTCAAGTCTTTATATGCAAAGTTGGTAGAAACTAAAGGCTTGGAGCATTTTCCAGCTCATTTCATTTGGAAATCTGAAATTCCTCCGAAGGTAAAATTCCTGGTCTGGTGCCTGGTTCATGGCAAACTTAACACGATTGATAATCTAAATCACAAGGGAATGGCTCTTTATAACTCTTGCAGCTTATGTGGAAATGCAGAAGAAACACAAGAACATCTTTTCATACACTGTAAAGTCACTTCAAAGTTATGGCAGTCCTTAATTCCACAAGATAATATAGCTTGGGTTTTTCCAAATTCCTTCATAGCGTTAGCTCATAGCTGGGACAACAATATATTTTCAAGTTCCGGTAACTTCATTTGGGGGATGATTCCTGCTGCCATTGTTTGGGTTATTTGGCGTGAAAGAAACTGTAGAACTTTTGAAGAAGACTATAACTATAAGACTGATAATGATTTGGTTGTTGATGCAAAATCATTGCTTCTCAGTTCACTAATACAATCTATTTTCATGTAATTTTGTTCAGAAATTCTTCTTTAATAAAATCTTCACCAAAAAAAAAAGAAAGTCTAAAATCTTATCGAAGACGAGAAGAGTTCACCCGAACTTTGCTTGTACTATCACTAATACCTGGGCATCTATTTTCATGTAATTTTGTTCTCTTCTGTTTTGGTTTTTTGCTACTGCTGGTAGCTCCCTTTGTAAATTCTTCTTTCTAATAAAATCTTCACTTCCGATCAAAAAAAAAAAAGAAGTCTAAAATCTTATCTGAAGACTTTTAACCACTACAAATTAATGTCGGGGCTCTATCCCCAATTACTGCAATTTAGTACAGCTAGAGGAAATCTAAACCCCCGAGTATCAGGCTGCTTTCAATCCCTGTCTTGTTGAGTTGGTAGATTTCACTCCGTCCCTGATTTTAGGAGATCTCGTACATGTAGGGAGTCCGGGGACATGACAGAGGAGATGGTAGCATGTACATGCAATATATAATAATGAAAAATACTACTCCTTATAATATATTCCCTCCGTCCATAATTAGATGAGCTATTTGGTTTTTAGTTTTGTCCACAAATAGATGAGTTATTTCACTAACCAAGGGATATTTCTAAAACTACCCTTTTAATTGATTATTTTTTCTATAAGAAATATGTATAATTTGATAGTCATGTTTATATTCGTTGCATAGGTGTTTTAAAATGCTTTTCAACGGTATAGATTTTATAAAAAACCGTGGTATGGTTTAAGAGATAAATCGTTTCTAAATTTTACTAATTATTGCCCATAAGGGTAATTGTAAAAAATACTTAAATATACTCCACTTTCCTCCTTGCCTTAAAATTTGTGCAAACTACAAGTAGCTCATCTAATTAGGGACGGAGGGAGTATTATAATACATGGAGTATTATAGTATTTTCTAGGACAATATGGTATTTCTTACTATATAATAGTATATATAAGAATCCTATTATTGGGGTTGTAGGGGGCTGAGTTTCTGGGGGCTTAAAATGATAGTTATAGCCAAAGTGTGGATATGGGGGACCTAATCTAGGTAAAATATCAAAACTACCCCACCAAATTAAATATATTACCTTATTATCCAATTTAATCTAATTAAAAAAAAAAAAAAAACTAAATCTATTATCCTTTTCTTTTCTTCTCCTTCATCAATCATGATCAAAATCATGAACCCTTTTTTTTTTTGACGGATCAAAAATCAAGAAATTGAAACAACTAAACAACCTTATAATTTTACATCCATAACTTTTATTAGGTAAGAATCGACAAACCCGTTAATAATTTTTGATTACTAAATACGTTAAAATGATCAAAATATAATTCAGTTTCAGTTTCAGGAGATACTTACGGCTAGGAATTCATCTTTTCCAAGCCGTAAGTAGTTCATTTACGGCTAGGAAGTCGATATTTTCTTGACTTACGGCTGGGAAATGATGAATTCCTAGACGTAGTGATGTTTATGGCTAGGAGTTCATTATTTCCTAGCCGTAAGTTGACCAAAAAATACAGAATGAATATTTGAAGTAAGTTTTATACCCAATTTCAAAATGAATAATGAGTATATGTATCACTTTATAGTCATAGAATATAAGTTATTTCAGAACGGGTATGGTTTTATACAGATTTCAAAATGATACGTTTATACTCTATCTCAAAATGAGTATAAAGCTATACGCGATTTCAAAATGAGTACAAAAGCTATAAACGATTTCAAAATGAGTATAAGTCAATACTCGATTTTAAAATTAAGTGATACTCGATTTCAAAAAGAGTACAAAAAGAGTACAAGGCTATACTCGATTTAAGATCGTGTATGACTATGAAGTGATACTAATTCTTAGGTATACTCATTTTATGAGTATCAATATGTACTCGGCCTTAAAACGAGTTCAACTATATACAAATTTTTTACATTGAGTATAGGCTCATTACGGCTGGAATAATGCTGAGTTTTTAGCCGTAAAAAAAAGGTTACGACTGGGAAATGTTGAATATTATGTGTCGTAAAGAAGGTATGCGGCTAGGAAATGTTAAAATTCAAGCCATAAATATATGTTTACGGTTAGGAATTTCTAGCCGTATGCACTTCTGATTATCATAAAAATGAAAAAAAAAACATAGGTTGTGTTGTACAAGGTTTTCCCATCCGTAAATTATCATACGTATGGGAAACCCAGCCGTAATTTGTTATGAAAATTCAAAAAAAAATATTTTCGGATGGGAGTTCATTATTTCCCACCGTAAAGTGTTGATTTCGGTTGGGTCGACAACATATCCTAACTGTAACCCCTAGAAAAACCCAGAATTTTTATGATTTTTAACTGATTTGAATCAATCAAAACTGTTACCGGGACATGTTTATAAGGTTCTCTTAACTATTTTTTAGGATATATTTCATCACTTTCTTCAAAAAAATTCATCAAAATCCCATTCTCCTTCTTGCAAATCCAAAAAAAAAAAAAAAGAAAACAAATAGTTTTGATTTTCAAAAGTTTAATCTAATGATTAGTATAATCATTTCATTAATCTTAATTAGTTTAGTTAATCATCCTAATTAACACTAATTTAATTAAGGGTACATTAGGTATTATTGAAAATAGGTGGATTAGGGGCTCTATGGATTGTTATTTCATGACCCTATACAGCCCAAAAAAACCCAGCCGTTTAAAGCCCCAATAATAGAATTCATATATAAGCTGACACATGGTTGTGAGCTGCATGCCGACTTTTACAACTATTTAGGATGTATTACGTCCTACTTATAACTTCTTTTAGTTCTGTTCATAGGTGGTAATTAATGAGATTCTGACTTATTACGTGTATATTAGGGATATAATTTGGAACTCATTGGTGACATAATTTCTTCCTTTTTGTTGACAAGGTGTTATAATTTCTATCAACTGAATCTGAATGTTAGTGTCCAACAATTGAATTATGGGTTGTTTTGTTTTTTCTGACTCGACTGGATCTGACTTATTACGTCTTTTTACATCTGCTGTACAACTTATAAAATAGTGGAGTAGTTTTTTTTTATTATTCTAGCTAGATATGTGCCTAATAAATCAGTACAAAATGGTGCTTGACTCAAATAGCCCCGAGTAAAATGTATGAGCGTAGTCATACCTCGAATCATGACATCCAAAAAATAAGAAAACAAACAAATCTGAAATCAGACTCACTCCGAGTTAGATTTAAATTGCGAGTCAGACCCAAACAAAACATGGTATTTGTCCGACACTCAATGGTATCAAAAGGTCTAAAAACTGAATCCCAATCTACTAACTAGATTTCTTACACGGGAGGTTTTGAGAAAAAAACCAAAATTTACCAACTGACAGAAGAAAACACATTTAGATATTGCCCGATGTTTGTTGTGGACGTCGTAATTCATAGGTGTAGTGTAGCTGCTTGATTCACAAAAAATAACTGTTTGCATTAATGAAGTTTGGTTGGCGCATCTCTAACAAAATTTAATTATAGTAACAACTAAGAAGTACATTTTTTAAATCATTTCTAGTAAGCCCCAGCCACATGTTTATGATATCAGCTTGCGCATAAATGATAAAATACTTTTCAGAAATGTATATAAAAGCTTGTGCGCCATAGTATCTAAACACAAACCTAAACCCAACATATCTTTGAGCAGAAAAAAAAAAAGTAGAGTGAGACAGAGATAGGAGAATAGGAAAGCTGTTTGCACGAAAAAAAAATCATGGAGTTCATCTATGGTTTACAACCTATACCCATACTTCTGTACTTTGTTCTTCCTTTATTGTTCTTGTTGAGTATTGTAGTTAAGAAACGTTCGAAACTACCGTACCCTCCTGGACCAAAAGGGTTACCGGTGATTGGAAACATGTCAATGATGGATCAATTGACTCACAGAGGGCTAGCTCAACTTGGTAAAAAATACGGTGGAATCGTTCACCTGCGCATCGGAATGCTTCATATGGTTTCTGTCACCTCTCCTGAGATAGCTCGTCAGGTTCTTCAAGTACAAGACAATATTTTCTCTGATCGACCAGCGAACGTAGCGATTAAATACCTGACTTATGATCGCTCAGATATGGCTTTTGCAAACTACGGTCCGTTCTGGAGACAGATGCGTAAAATATGTGTCATGAAACTCTTTAGCAGGAAACGTGAAGAATCATGGAATTCTGTCAGGGAAGAAGTTGATTCTACAATTCTGACCGTGTTGCCGCAAACTGGGTCACCTGTTAACATCGGGGAATTAGTGTTCATGCTCACTATGAACATAATCTATAGAGCAGCTTTCGGGTCAGACGTGGTTCAAGGTAAAGAAAAAGAACATTTCATATCCATTTTACAAGAGTTTTCAAAGCTGTTTGGCGCGTTTAATCTAGCAGATTTCTTCCCTGGGTTAAACTGGCTTGATCCACAAAGTCTTACCACAAGACTAACAAAGGCTAGGAAGTCACTGGATGGATTTATCGACAAAATTATTGACGAACATATGGAGAAAAAGAAAATTAACGGGGGTTGTCTTGATGGTGACGATGATATGGTAGATAATTTGCTTGCATTTTACAGTGAAGATGGCAAGAAAGATGTTGCTCATGAGGATCTTAAGGTTTCTATCACTCTAAGTCGAGATCATATCAAAGCTATTATCATGGTAAGTCCAGTAGTAACCAAAATAATTAATAAATAATTGATTAGGCCATTTAACCAAACAGCCTTAGAAATCTAAGATTAATTTATATATAATTTAGCTAAAAGTTTAATTTCCTTATGGAGCTATCTTATGTTGACTCTTTACAAGAAAAGGAATCCTCAACAACTTATAAAAAATAATATCACGAAGTACTTAATCAAAGGTTATAACAAAGAATTTTTTATATCAAGAAGTACTTAATCAAAGGTTATAACAAAGAAAATTGTTCATAACTTTATTCATTTTATAATCCATAAGCCTATTGAATTTATGTAATTGTATAAAATTTAGAGGCTAATTATTAGTATGTAACTTTTTAACAGGATGTAATGTTTGGAGGAACAGAAACAGTGGCATCTGCAATAGAATGGGCAATGGCAGAACTATTACATAGTCCAGATGATTTAAAGAAAGTTCAAGAGGAACTAGACAAGGTAGTAGGACAAAACCGTAGGATCCAAGAGAGTGATCTTGAAAAATTGACATACTTAAAATGTTGCATAAAAGAAACACTTAGACTTCACCCACCAATCCCACTTCTTCTCCACGAAAACTCCCAAGAAACTGAAATTGCTGGGTACACAATTCCAGCCCGATCACGTGTTACCATCAATGTGTATGCTATCGGGCGTGACCAAGACGCTTGGGTTGATGCCGATACATTTAAGCCATCCAGATTTCTCAATGAAGGTGCTGCTGATTTTAAAGGAAGTAATTTTGAGTTTCTACCATTCGGATCGGGTAGGCGCTCTTGCCCCGGTATGCAACTAGGTTTATATGGACTAGAGTTAACTGTGGCTCACCTTCTTCATTGCTTCTCATGGAACTTACCTAATGGTATGAAACCTAGTGAGATGAACATGAATGATATGTTTGGGCTCACTGCACCAAGAGAAGTTCGACTTGTTGCAGTACCTAGTACTCGTTTGAATTGCCCTTTATTTTGAGCAGAAAGTTACAAGATGCACAAAATTTGGCATGCTTCTGGATTGCTCTGTTCAGTGTGTTTGTGAGTAAACTGTGTGTTTTCTTCAACTTTGCTAGGCATGAGGTGGTCGAGTCCTCTGGCACACCACACTCACGTACATTTAGGATAATTTAGACAACTGGTATTTCCCTTCCATTTCTGAGTCTCTCATGATGGTACAAATGTAAAGATTTGGAACCAAAAGAAACACTGTAATTGTTGTGTATATATGCTATCTTTTGAGAGATTAATAGTATTATTATGTTTGATTTGGTTTTTCTTTTCTTTTTTCTCCAAAAGTTTTTGAAAGTCCAAAGTTTATCTTTATCTTCGTTACTTTTTGGGTGCAAGAATATTTGTGTATTGTACTTGAGTTACTGAAAATGGCTTCTGGAACCGAGAAAACTAATAAAAAATCGAAAGATTCCATTCATGATCTGAACATTACCTACCAACAATTGACAAGTCAATTAGTGCACCACTTGCGGATTCGGAATGGAAACAGTGGAGACATGGCCCCATTTCTATGCAGTGTGACGACTTTCGCAGTATGCAACTACCATTGTGCCGCCAACCCAATTATTTTTTTCGTTTAGTATCTTAAGATTCTTAGCTATTAGTTTTCAGAATGAGGTGTTGTGTTGAAAGTTGAAACAAACAAGAAATAGAAAACTCAAAATTGTTTTCTTGGTAAGCTATTTAGAATTGAAAACTATTCTGTCTGAACAATTACTCTGAGGGTGATCTCCCAAATTCCCAATCAGTCACTTTCTTGTTTCTAAGCTAAGTTATTGACAGCCAGGAAGACACAAACAAACAAACAAAATATTGAAAGACAGGCCAGATCAATTGAAATCTCAGAAAGAAAGAGAATTGAAGGTCAGACAGCTTTTACTGCAGTAACCTTAACAAGCTACAGAGAAGGATGACACCAAAATTTGAGTTTCCATTTAATAGGAACCTTGACAATGGCATTTCAGCAATCTGACAGTGTTAACAAAGTGAACACAATTAACAAGTGCTCTTGAATTATGATGCAGTGTTTTGCTAATATATCTGATGTAAATGGTCAGAATTCCTAGTACACAGTCAAATTGATGTTGCATTATCTTTAGCCCTTTTCCGACTTACAATGGAAATATAACAAGAAAAATAGAGTTAACCAAGAAAAGTGTGAAGAGCTAGTCAGATGTGTATGTAGCCACAATTTTAATACACATGGCCATCAGATCTTCCAAACTGTCAGTCACTACTCACTACTCAATTTCCTCAAGTAAAAACAATGAATGTACTAAAGTTTCTTTAGATTCCAGTCACCTTCCAATATCAACAGGCTTTATAGAGAGTTTCACATCAAAACACGGATTATAGCAAGACCAACCGCAGAGATAGAGACGAGTGTACCAATGCAATACTTAATCACATCGTACTTTGCTGCTTCCAGTTGAGCCCTCAAGGCATGAATTTCCTGAACGAATAATACTCAATCAATGCCACTAGTCTCATTTCGCAAACACAATCATGTATATGAATGCAGTCATAAACTTACCCGATCAAGCTTGTTTGTCAGGTTAGATGTTTCTGCATTCTGATTCGCCAACTCATCCCGTATTCGTCTGCACCCATCGTTTGCATAATAATAAGGTCAAATGGCCAGACAGATAATGAACATACCTATCTTTAGTACCAATTTATTTTATCTTTATATTTTGATAAGCATAACTAATGCTCCTTCTTACCCTCTTTCAAGATTCAAATCCAGACGTTGTCCAGCAGTGACTTTATCAATTTCATACCTACATTGAAAAGGTGCATTTATTTATATATGGTATTTCTGAAGGAACAAAAAGAAAGTTACATGCATTAACATAATCCAATAATGTAATCCATTCAATTCAACAGCACTGAGAGCAAACCTCAGTTCGCTGCGCATCTTCTCAATATCGCTGCGGAGTTTTTCAGTTTCACGCTGTTGTTGAGAGAAATTGTGCTCCTGTTCTCATATTTAACAGTTAATCAGGAGGTAAAGAACAGTAGACTAGATACAAGTATCAGATGCTTCTTCTATAGCTTAAGGAGGCAATATTTCAACGGCACATTTCAGCGCAAGCTGGGCTGAAGATTGAAACCCTAAAACACCTGGTAGAGGTAACCACATTTACTTGACAAGGTTTCATAGTGATAAATGTCAGTTTGAGGCTGGCCTTCCTATTTGCTGTTAAACTGGAGAGGTATGTGCCATTAGAGGGTATATAACATATATAATGGAGGACGCAAGAGCCGAGAGCAAGGTATGAAACAAACTTATGCCTCAAAACAGAGAATACTCTATCACGCAACTTTCAAATAACCCTTAACCAGGGTGAGAAAAAGCAGCAGCAGTACTTACAATATATATCAATTCTCTAGCGCAACATCGAGATTGAGGAAGTTGCACATGGATCTATAATTTTACAAGTGGACACCTCTACCAAAAATAAAGCAGAAATGGCTGCCTTCTCTGTTACTATTTTTTCAATAATATTTCACCTTTATGTGCAACTATTTAAGTTCCTAGGAGGATATGATTATGACAGCAAACACTTATAATATATGGCAAGAGTCACAAACAAAGAAGAGATGTAATCAATCATTTATTTAGAAACGCATGGATAAAAATAAACAATAGCCCTATGAAGAAACCAAATGAGAGTGCAAATTCTTTTCTCTTCTTTCAAGGACCAGTTCTTCAAAATTTTGAAAGGGATAAGTTCTATTTACTTTTTTACAAATGCATTTATCCTCCTATGCCTAGACAATATGCTCAGTTTTCAAACATAATAGATTAGTGAAAAGATGATTATCTTGCCAAAAAAGAAATGCACAGATCCTCAAGATCGTGCTTCACAGAATCATACTAGAGTTCCGGAGAACACAAAATGTAACATAAACATACTCAAGTTTGATGTTTCTTTAGTTGAATCAGGGAACGGTATAAACTAAGTCAAAATAAAACTATATCCATGTATTCTATCAGCTATATATATAAGCGAAATGTAAGAAACTAAAATTTGCAATAGAAACATTCAGTAAGTACCTGGGAACTGTTAACTTGAGATTTGAATTTGGAGATATCAGCTTCTATGGACATTTGAATCTACAAAAAGAACAAGAACATATAAAACTCAATTATAACATAAAACTTTTACCAATGCTCCCAAGATTTAATGAAGAAAGAATAAACTAATCAAATAAAACCAGACAATGTCTAAACCTTACCTTTTGCATTTCGCCATTGGATACATAGAGCTGAGCCACATTTTCTAAGCTATCACTCAAAACTTGTGTCACAGCATCTGTTATTGCCTCCGCATGCTTTGATTCAAAACCTTCTTTCTCTAATTTCCTAACCTGAATCACAACACAAACATTAAATCAACATAAACACCAAAATCCCCAAAACTATCCAATCTCAAACCCTAACCCAAAAAAAAAACCACAAAAACAAATAAACCAAAATTCGGAAGGAATAATTACCAGAGCTAATGTATCAACAAGAAACGCTCGTTGTTTACCATTATATGTCATCTGAGAAATCTGCCTATAATGAAATCCATTAAAATGAGGACTCAAAGATGGAGAAGACCTGATCGATAATGAAGACGAACAAATTGGGAATCTATCAGCGATTATTGTTGTTGTCGGAGCTAACGAATTAAAACCTCCACCACCACCACCTATTTTATACAAACTAGACCTAGAATTTGTTCCAAATAGAACCGCCCTTCTACAAGCCATTAAAACGAAATTCTTAATCAAATGTCCTAATTAGGGTTTGGAAAATCTTGAAAAGGAGGGTGATCTGATGAAAGCAAATCCTCCTTTTCGTTTATTTGAGAAAAAAAATTGTGAGAAATGGAATCTTGATTTTGATTTCTTGGGATTAAAGAAAATGGAAGAAGTGGGAAAGTAAATGAAATGCGGAAATGAGGGGAAAGGGAGAAATGATGGATGGTCCGAAAGAAACGGAGTTTAGGAAATCTTGGGAATTCTTCTTCTTTTTTTATGATAAACCAGAGAAACTGAATTCTTATTTATTATTGTGATGGAATTTTCGGTATTTTCTTTCCCTGTACGCAAACGCAAAGCATATACATAGGTATCTGATATTGGATGAACCCGATCAGAAAATTCACCTCGTTTATATTGTGCTATAGTCCAATTGGTTTATTTCTCCTACTGTTTCAGCCCAAATGTTGACCTACAGTTGGATAAACTGAAGGGTAAAGGGACGACAAGTCCATTGGGTGGGCAAATAAACAAATTTGCCCATTTTCTCCCTTGTAGTGGAGCAGGCAAAGTGGCAAACTAAATAGGCAAATGCTTAGATATGAGCATTTGTCCATCCAGCCTCAAATTGAATCGACATGTGTTAGGAGAGACATGTGGTTGAAAAAGTTGGAACTTAGTTGATCGGTTCTAGTTGAGACGATCAGCCTAGACTGGCCGAAAATAGCAATTTGTCCGGTTTTTTATCTGTAAATTTAATTCCTTTCGCTTTGAAAATCACACATTCTACACCCACAATCTCAAAGATATCATGATCTCAGACCAATCATTTTCAATCTTAAATTTATCTCTCACCCTCGAATTTTCTTTACATAAATTAAAAAAAAGAAGTTCAGAAAAAAAAAATGGCAAATTCATCACAAACCCAAAATATTCAACAGAAAATGCTTCGTCGTCAAAAGTTTGCAGTCCAAAGTTTAGTCAGTATGAAGATAAAGTTATTTCCAAAGCTTGTGTAGTTTTTACGCTTGCTATCAATGGTGTCCAACAACAACATAACACGCTTTGAAGAATATTAGTAAACAATTTAATCAGGAAACTGGGAATCCAAAAAATCGTGAAGTTGTTGTATTGTAAAATCATTTTAATACAATCAGTAAAGACATGAACAATTGGGTGGTAGATGATGTAAATGAATCGTTGCAAAATGAGTGGTGAAACTAAAGCCAATAACTAATTTGTAAAAATTTCAAACTGCGGCAGGGGAAAACTCGAGAGGAATGGCAAAAAATTAGAAATACTAGTTTCAAGTAGAAGCTTGTTTCCACACCCTCAGAAAACTGAACCAATAAACCCCGATCTATTGACAGGATATCAAGTACCAAAGGAATCACTATACGAGACTTCAAATGTTTCTCAACATTGTGAGTCTCCTTATTATTTACCATAAATAAACTCAAACCCTCAACCCAACACTGGTGAATCCCAGCATGGTGTTTCTAATCTTGATGTGAATAGAAATGCTGATTCATGTGATGTAACGGGTATCAAAAGAAGAATAAAAAAAGAACAAAAAGACAACTCAAGATGTCGCACAATCACCAACTTCAAAGGACTTTTAAAAAAAAAAGAAAAAAACAAGAGTAAACCGATATTATTAGAATAGTATAGCGTAAGAAAATGGCTTCGGAAATGAGGAAAGATCGTAAGGTGGTTGGGAAAAAAAAGTCCTTAATGCGCACATGAGAGGAATCCTGAGAATGGACACACCAAGGAAAAATTTTGCACAACTTTAAGTCTGTAAAGCTGAATATGGTGAACTTCAGGCAGAGAAGGCATGGCTACAACACCTAGCAGCAGTTGACATTGATTATGATCACTTGGATGGAGATGTCAATTATGATATTACACTGGCTTAGTTATTAGTGTTAATTTGGATGTAATAGTTAGATAGTTCGTTTTCTTTTGGATGTAATAGTTAGTTTTAATTTCAATGTAATCCTTAGTTTGAATTTCAATGTATTACGAATGTCTGTTTAGTTCAATTGTAATACTTAAAATTGTTATCTTAGGAAAGGATTGTTTATGACACAAATCAAATTACATTAAAAGAACTAAAATAATTGAAATGATAACTAAAAGTAAAAATAAGAAATAACATGTGAGGGTTTCTTCTTCCCAATTCAGCCTCATTGTGCGCAGTGAGATCATTCCTTGGTCTTAAATATAAACTTATGTTTTGAACTATCTCTTCTACCATTCTATACTCACCTGAGGGAGCCCCATGACGTTGTCGAACATCGTACCTCAAGTATGTATCTTGTCCAATTTTTGTATCCCGTCATCTTTCTTCGATAACCATATTATGTAAAATGATGTTGATGAGCATAACCATTTTCATTTATAATGGTTTAAGTGAACGATATGATATATGATTTAATTGAAATTTTCTCTTAAAAATTCCAAATGCTCGTTCGACATCTTTTTACACCCCATCTGCTCTTATTAAAGTACCTTATATCAAGGTTCTCCTCGTGTTCGGGTATCTCAGTGTCTTGAACTAAATTTGACCATACTGGATAAATTGTGTCCGCCAGAAACCACCCCAAGTTATAGTATTGTCGTTGACGGTGAAATTTTCAATTTAAGCAGTTTCATACTTCAGTTCTTCACACAAACTGTATTAAACCCAGTACAACCAAATCCAGAAATTGAAGGAGAAAAAAAGAAATCTGCAAAAGCAACCTAAATGTTCTTTTATATTGATGATCGATGAACTTACTCTCTCTCACTCTTACACATTTAAAGAAACTCAAATATACATAAAACATGTCCAATAATCCCCTGACATATGGCAACAACCCATCTATCTA
This sequence comes from Papaver armeniacum, assembly GCA_023531295.1. Classification (NCBI taxonomy): domain Eukaryota; kingdom Viridiplantae; phylum Streptophyta; class Magnoliopsida; order Ranunculales; family Papaveraceae; genus Papaver; species Papaver armeniacum. The sequence continues at coordinate 107,526 of JAJJWW010015500.1, read as the reverse complement.
TAGAATCTATAATACAAAACAGAATAGGTTTTTCAGGGTTCGACGGCTAGATAACATTTTGGAGACAAATGAAAGACAAATAATGGTCCAGATTGAAATGCAAACGATTGCTTTTACTCACCTCTCTCCCAGTCTAGGTTGTGCTTGCAATTATTAACTGAATCCCTGGAATTATTTACGTTCGTATTAAATTTACTCTCCACCTCTCTAAATTGATTGTTCTTAATTTCCTTTTCTCAATTCCATAACGGCTCTGGATCTCAAACCCATAAACATCTTACGCTCAAACCCCGTGAATGATTAATCCTCTCATCTCCATGTTATTGATATATTTGGACGTTTAATTAAAACGCTCATCTTTTCCTTTAATGGCTTCCCAATATATAGTGTCTGAGATGAATGGAAAACCACATCGGTTCACCGCTCGCAAAATTAAGTAAGTGTTCTCTTATTCCTCTCTTCAACATTTGCTCCCTACCGAATATTGTATGTGATTACTTAGGGTTCATTTTCGTATATCATAGATGTTTAATTTAAGGTTGAGTACTATATGTTTTTTCTTATCGAATATTACATGTGATTTGTCAATATATTTGGTTTATCTTCTTCTCTCGCCATTTTCCTTAGTAAGTTACATTGTTTACGGCACTGGGTTTGAAACCCAATGTCGAAAAATTTGCACAACAAAATTGTGTTTGTTACATGTTCGACAAAATGTCCAAAACAAATTCAGTTTTACTGAACTTGAAGACCTTGAATCAAAGCTTCAAAATTTGTTTCCGTAAGAATTTGTCCCCTTGACTCTATGTTACTGATCTTCATTCAGGGTTAATACCTGGAAATTAAGGGTTCAGTATTTGTCTTAACCTCTGCAGACCCGTCTAATGATTGGTTATGCTTTTCTATGTCTCTTGCAGATCCGTGAGGGGCGGAACTACCTTGTGACTAGGGCTAGCTTAAGCCAGCCCCAACAAGAAAAATAGTCATTTTTTTCAAAGCCTTTTTTAAGTTGGGCCATAGTTGGTGTATGAATTTTACGCTTAAGCAAGCCCTAAAAAAAGCTAAGCCATCCTTGTATCGAATGTCTAGTTCCGCCACTGGATCCGTCTGATGTTTTTCCAATGGTATCCCATAAGCATCTAGCAGACCCAAATATGGGGTTAGTCCTTTCTTCTTATATTTTTTTAATTTGGCATTTTTTTAATCTTATTTTCGGTAGCATTATATTCATTTTCAATCAATGTGATGTTTGTTTATAGTTGTGTTGTTGAAATACCGATCCAAAGGGTATGCTTAGTTGTTCTTTTATCAGAGGTTATTGATTTAAAATCCGATATATTTATTGGGTGTCTGTACTTTAAATAATAAATTTGTTAAGCTTCTAACAACCAGTTTTGAACATTTTGATATATCAGCTATCATCTAAGAAAATAAAATTTTGATATCCTGTAAAAGATGCTCGGTACCTTAATTAGCAGATGAACTGTAAGAATGTCAATTCTCTAATTCAATGGAGATTCACCTTTGTCATTGGTAGAACTATTGGTCTCAATCCAGTTAGAGTAATACACCCATATGCCATATGGGAATCTATACATCTAAAATCCAAGTCTCGCAAGGTTTTCATTCTCATTTTTCATAAGTAAAGGCAATTATGCTCAATCTCTTACCGTTTTTGTCTTTTACCGGTAAAACTAATTATTTTGAGAGAAATCAGTAGGCTTACTTTTGTGTTTAATAAGTTACTGGCCCTGGATTGCATTTTATGATCAACCACATTAAAACACATGTCAATGTAAAAAATATGTGTTATGTATTTCTGTTCATGTTTAAGATATTTAAAGCCTATTTAAAATTACTAGACTACGAGACTAATAACATCTATGGAATGATACCATGCCTACCCGTTTTTCCTGATTTTGATCAAATTTTGTGTTCTTGAATCTGGGTCATAAAAAAAAGGTATCAGCTTATGAGTTTTGTTATATGGTTTTAGGTTTAGATTTTTGAATTTATATTGGTGCTAACAAGTTTCATTCACGTCTCTCGTGGAAAGTGGAGGAAGTGGAGTGATGGAGTAGTGGAGTTGTGCGCCGACCAGTCTTGCCCACTTCTCCCTGCTCATCTCTAACCGTCCATGACTTCCTAACACGTTCTTGTGATGGCGCGTTGCACGCCGCACTTTACCCGAGATGTATCCCCGGTTTGTGACATGATTGATGTCTGAATGTGCGGATCGTGGATCCACGAAAGATAACATGTAATCTGAATTGAATAATGATTTCACTTGTCGTTTGTTAATGAATACTAGGGTTTTTGAAGAGTAAGGTTGGTGGTTGAGATCGGTTTGCGGCAGTGAATTAGCCCAGGCATGATATGCCTTGGCCGACCGCATGAGGAGATAGATAGGCCCACGGTGATCATGTGTCATGATGGATTGAAACCCTAATTTGGCTTTCAAAGCCGTGCGCCACCTCTTGTTTGGGTGACGATTTTGTCACGTGCCAAACATTGGTCTTGGTCTTGACCGACTGGTCAAGTGTGTAGACTGGTCTCACGGTGATCGTGTTGACATGCTCTGGGCCCTTTGAGTTCATCTAGACCCTCCATCTATACTGCGAAGATGGATGGTTGAGACTACTTTGCAACATATGTAATATGCCGCAAACCCTAATTTAGGTTTTCCGTCCAAAATGCTTGGTATGAACGTCTTTTGGCAAGCAAAGGCCAATGGCCACCATGCGGTTTCGGCCGTGGGTATTCCATACCGCTTGGGGTGATGGAATTGAGATCTTCATCCAATCATGCTTACGGAGTTGGATGAGAATCACTCCTCGTATGCGGGTATTTCAGAATGGTTTCATTATAGTGCTTGAGGTTCGTGTTACTCTATATGATGTTTAAGATATTTAAAGCCTATTTAAAATTACTAGACTACGAGACTAATAACATCTATGGAATGATACCATGCCTACCCGTTTTTCCTGATTTTGATCAAATTTTGTGTTCTTGAATCTGGGTCATAAAAAAAAGGTATCAGCTTATGAGTTTTGTTATGTGGTTTTAGGTTTAGATTTTTGAATTTATATTTGTGCTAACAAGGCTGATTTCAAACTGTGTTTAGGTGTAGTGACGGCACCATTGCTTTCAAATGAAAATCATGTACCCTAGGAAAAAGAGAAAATTGGTGGTTTATCAGTGGAAGAGGAAATACTCAATGAGTCAATGTGGTTAGTTCCAATCTTAATGAAAATGATCCATTCAGTAGGTGGTCGCACGTAAGTCGTTTTTAAAGTTATTTTTATTCATTTCGAGTCCTTTAATTTCTAAACGTTTTGAAACAGATGTGGTTGGTTTTTTAAAAGTGGTCGCCAACACCCAGGTGCTTCAGAGGCTCGGTCAGCAGCCTTGCTGAATATGAGAACTCATAATTGAAAACTTCAGGTATAGATACCTTCCCGCTAAGTTTTTTTTATTTGTCAGGTTACCAAATCTTAATCTCTTAATGCATGAACCTACTAGCCTCTAATCTACTGCGATAAAGTTCCAGTTTACCTATTAATTCATTTGGAGTTTACATCGAGTGGGTTGAGCCTATATTTTTTTACCTATCTCTTTGGTTCATCCAATTCTTTGGCAGAAAGCTTTGTATTTTGGTTATCATCCAATTTTGATGTCATATATCTGATTTAGTCTTGCAGTGTAGACTGGTGTAAGGACAACATTTGGAGAAGCATTGTGCTTTGGTTACTCGACTGAAAATTCTAGAGGTCACTACGACTTGGGTTCAGGTATATCTTTTTCCGTTTTGGAAGGGAACTTTTTAAAATAAACAATTAATTTGTGATTCCCAGCAGTAGCAGTGTAGCATGCTAAAAATGTAGTTTCTTCACTATGCACATTCTTTCCAATCTTAACTATGTTTAAAAGAAGAGTTTTTAATTCACCATTAATAATCTTGGCATCGTAGATTATTTCTTATAAGCTGAATCTATGACTAATATGCTCACCTTGCTATGAAAACGTATTAATACGTATTACTATATGCCTATTATTGAGTTGATTCATATTTTTTATGGGGATGCAGGCAACATGCATTTCCTACCTTTCAGGAATGGGGTTTTGTGATCTACTTTCAGGCAGCCTACGTTTCCTACCTTTTTCAAAACATGGATTGAGAGAGTTGTTTTGGATATGGCAATCTCTAAAGGTCTAAAGGCAACATGCATTTCCTACCTTTCAGGAATGGGGTTTTGTGATCTACTTTCAGGCAGCCTACTTTTCCTACCTTTTTCAAAACATGGGTTGAGAGAGTTATTGGATATATATACAGGTAACTAATATATGTATTGTCGTATCCAATCTTTATATACATTTGACTAAAGCGTGTGACTATAACGGTTGAAAACTGTACTTTGTTGGCATAGCAACTATGGATGTCTTGAGCGAATCTAAGAAGGTACATGCAGGATACTTAATATGCATTGCTGTAGTAATTAAGGTAACGTTAACAATTACAAATTCATTACATGTGTGGTTATGGTGGAACCCACTAGATAATGGTTGAAATATTAGCATTTGTATTTTCTGAACTTTTCTAGCTCTTGAGTATGATTTGTTAAGAGCAGAATGTAACAAAAAAAATCTCATTTTATTTATTGGCTATGAGTATGATTTGTTAAGAGCAGAATGTAACAAAATCTCATTTTATTTATTGGCTAGGATGTGACAAGATGTAGACTTACGCAGAAAGTACCATACAAGGTGCACATACTGTCATTTCTATCCACCAAGAAATACAAAATAAGAGTAAGATTAAGATAGGCAACGGTGAGGATTAGTATGTTCTGGAGTGGATATCGGGGAAACGTTTGTGGCTTGGGAGTTGGGATGTGATAGAATTGAACAATGGCTTAGACATAACTGAGAAATTTTCATGGAAGCTAACACAAGTGGCCATTGGTAATATTGTAACATTAGGTTCTTCTGTCTCAAAGAACAATCGAAATAATTGTATTAATGAAGTAATTAAGTAATAACTTTTCTAGATTGATTTTTCTAACAAGGATTTGGATACACATGCAGATAAGAATTTATGAAAGTTTTAGTTTTGATGATTGTTAAGGGCATTATGAAATATATGATCTAAGTCCTTCAGACGTCCCAAATTTGTAAATTGCAAAGCCTTTCAATTTGTTGAACTAGCTCTGAAGGCACATCTGTGCCGGAATGTAATAATATGTCCCAAAATTGTAAGTTCAAAATGAAAAGAATAACATACACGGGAACCGTTTGAGAATGAGTGGTGTTTAAAGAATGTTTATCCTTGGTCAATCCCAATCCAACTTTAAGAGCTTATGATCCTGGACGAATGAAATTCAACCGTTGTCACGGTTCAGGTTATTAGGAAATGGGAAGAGTTGGTTCCTCTAATCCACGATGCTTAGACTCATACCGTGTCATTACGGCACGGGTTATTTCTAGTAATCTATAAAGAAGTAAAAATACTAGAGCAGACAATTAAACGGATAAGGGCTAACAATTATGGGTGCCCTATCACTAGTAACACAAAGTAATAAGCTAACTCAGTTCCATGACAATACCTCCCCTTGGAAACATCCTTGTCCTCAAGGATAGACATCAGGGAAGTGAGCAGCTATGCTTGTAAAGTCCTCCCAAGTGGCATTCTCAACTGAAGTATTTGTCCATTATATGAGGAGTCGAGGTATATGAACAACATCCATGAGAATAGTTCTAGTATTTAAAATGGCTGCAGGATCCATCACTATTTGGCCCTCATGATCAACAAGTGGAAGCTGCGAAGATGGAGTATGGCAGTGTCCAATCTGTTTCTTCAATTGAGAAACATGAAAAACAGGGTGAATTCTGACACATGTTGGAAACTGCAACTTGTAAGCCAAAGACCCAATGTTCTGCAATACCTGAAATGGTCCATGTTACTTCGCATATAGCTTGAAGTTCTTTCTTAAGGCCATTGAATTATGTCTATAGGGTTGGAGTTTGAGATATGCCCAATCCCCCACTGCAAATTCTCTGTCATACTTATTTTTGTGAACAAAATGTTTCATTCTCTCCCGAGCCTTAATAAATTATCTGTTAGAATTCTCAAAATAACTTCTTTGTGTTGTAAATACTCTTACACTGCATGTACATAAGTAGTAGATTATGCTAGAAAATCTAAGTGTGGTGGTGTGTATCCATATAAAGCCTAAAAGGGACTTATCTTGATGCTAGAATGGTAACTGGTGTTGTACCACCACTCGGCCAATGAAATCCATCGATATTAATGCTTTGGTTGAAACCCTATCATGTATCTGAAATAGTTCTCTACACAGGCATTGACTCTCTCAGTTTGCCCATCAATTTGAGGATGATAAGCAGTACCGAGGTTGAGTTTAGTTCTCAGAGCTTTGAAAAGATCTTGTTAAAAGTTGCTTGTGAAGATCTTATCCTTGTCCGACACTATATATAGATGATGGAAACCCATGAAATTTAAATACATGTTTCATAAACTCTCTAGCAATACTAATAGCCAATAAAGTGGTTGTATTCGGTGAGTCTTTCCACTACCACCAGAATCACAAATTTTTTATTACTCTTTGGCAAGCCCTCAATGAAATCCCTTGATATTTGTTGATATGCTTGGTCAGGTATATGCAGTTGTTGTAAGAGGCATGGAAAATGAGTATGTTCACCCTTATTTCTTTGACAAACATCACAAATACTAACAAGGAGCAAGATAACATTTTTCATGCCATATACCAAAAATTAAAAGTAAGATTTAATTCTAGTGTAAGTGGCATAAGTACCAGAGTGAAATCCAACAATTGAGGAATGAACTGAAACTCTAATATTGTTCCCTTCTCCAATGTATAATCTAGATTTATATCTCAAAATTCCATCAGTAAGTGTGTAACGATGAACACTATTGGGAGACGTCGTAAGTTGACAAATAAGTTGTTGTACCTTCTCATCTGCTTTATAGCCCTCCGAAAACTCATGAGTCCAAGCTGGTGTAGTTACAGTCAAAGAATTATAGGTGGCTTCATATGAACGCATTCTAGAGAGTGCATCAACCACTATTTTATCTCTTCTTATACCGAATATCATAATCAAACCCCAACAGTTTCATTAACCATTTTTGTTGAGGCATATTCCTATGCACCATGTCATATTCTATTTGATATACCATGTGGCATGGAAATGAGTTGTGCCGCTATGGTAAAAGAGTTAATCGATGGAATTCGCAGCGAGTGATATTGTCAATATCGCCATAGATATTAAAAATAATGCAAGAGATATTGACAATATCGCTGGATACAAAGTTAATATCGCTCGGTCTAATGACTAGCACCAACGATTAGTTCTTTCTCGCCTGTAAATAGATAATTTTCAAACTAGTAAATTTTTACACCAAAATTCTTACTCAAAATTATTCTATGTTTCTCTCTTTCTTTCTAAATCTAAGTTTTTTTCGAAATTGTTCAAATGGCAGAGTTTCAATCCCAACTTGATTCGGCAACGCAACTTGATTTCTCTAGAGTAGTGCTTGAAGGTGATATTAACAAGATATGTGATAGTTATAAAGAAAAAGGTAAAAAGCAAAGAAGTCTTCAATTTTTAGATATTAACCAACTCAAACCTGAAACTAAGAAAAAGCAAAGAAGAGTTCAAGGCAAGGAAAATCAAGGCAAAGCAAATTTGAAGCCAAATAAGAAGATAAACAAAGGAAACTTCGTTCATGAGCGCAATGATTGGAAATTATGTGAAATGAAGAAGATAAACAAGATGAAGAACATTGTCCCAGATTTTTATTTTTAAAGTCTATATTTAAATTGTTATTTTCAAGTTTTATGTCTTGTAAAATGACTATTAATGATCAATTCGAAGTTTAATCAATTCGAAAATTTGACTCGTATTATTGAAAATTGAGCTTATATTTTATTCTTAATTCAGTCTTACGTTTTAACTTTAACTAATAAGTAAGAAAAATATTAAAACTTCTAATAAAATTGACATTATAAAATAAACTTCTAATAAAGTTGGCAATTGGGAAATTAAAACATAAACATTGGATTATATTTGGGTAACACTCCAAAAATCTCAAACCAACTTTCGCCACTCCACCCGACACATTTGTTCAATGTCCATCATGGTTTCACCACCCCTCATGTTTCGACCCTCTTGCATTACTAAGGCAACATACTTAATAATTTCCTTGTTGATCACATTGAAGCGGTGACTCAACCCGCTCGCATCTCGATGTAGTTTGAATCGGCTCACATTGATGTAGTTTGAATATATGAAAATGATTAAGCTTATGGTTCAATCGGCTAGTCACGACTAACCGTCCATGAACATTGTCTTTATACACGATTCGGTTACGGTTCATCCTAACCAAGTGTATATCTTGTTGTGTTAATATCATTTCAAAGATTCATCTAACGATGGATATTGTTTGCTTGGTTCCAAAGCTATTTTGGCTTAAACCTAAAGCAACCTATATTTTGAAAGTTTATATAAGGGAGAACCTCAAGCAACTGGTATTTGTGAATCCTAATAAAGTTTTTTAATTTGTTCGTTGTAGTAGTAAAAGGGTTGTCGTTCACTCGGATGTTGTTGAGATTAAATTAAAAGGTTTAACGAAAATAATAAAAAAAAAACGAGAGTCATTGGGTCTAGGATTCCACCGCATTCATATTAATAGGTTCAATTATTATTCTTCAAAGAATTATCGCTCAATAAACAAAACAACAAGGACTCTTATTTTTGCCAATGTAGATTCTCCAAACATTAGTTATAAATCGTAAGCATGGGCCATCAAACATCTAAGCAAGCATGACCCATCTAATAAAATGATAACTAATTTTTTCAAATCATAAAACAATTTAAAATAAATGCAAAAGTCATATAAAGAATTAATTAAAATTACCCACGTATGAAACTTGGCTTCCTCCGTCGACCCAATGTAGGGGTTTAGCTACTCATATTGTAGACACTCTCAAAATATTTTTTTATAGCTCAAATGGTGCTTACAATGAAGAAAAGAAGAGAAAATACACTAAACCGGGAATTTGCAACGGTTAATGGCCGCTACAAACTACCGTAACAGCTTAAGCTTTTGTTACAGAAGAACTATATTTGGAAATCTGTCATGATGAACGGTCGCTAAGATGTGAACATGCGACCGTTGATAAACGACAGCCCTACTTAGTCGTCTGTGTTCTTCGTCTTCTTCTTCTCTGCAGCAGCAGAGAAGTTGCTCTCCGCTCTCTGTTCTTCTCCCCCCGACTCTCTATATCCTCTTCTGTGATCCCAGCAGCATATAAATACCCATTTGGATTGAAAATAAATCCTCTTAACTCCAAATAATCGCGCCAGTCAATAAAAATATTCCCATGCAAGATACGGGAATTTTCTTCCCTGATTTATATCTTCACGCGTTGTTGATCAGCTTGACTTGCTCCAATATGTTTGAAACACGCCCAAAGTAGTTAAGTTTCCCAAAATAGTCTCATGAAATCTTCCCAAAAATACAATAAATCCCGAGATTATTTCTCTGTCAAATATTCCTTCCCTGAAAAGATTTTTATATCCTTCTTCAAGCGTCTGTTGATGTCGACACACTCTCAACTTGCTGAGTAAACAATCAGCACGAGTCCAACTCCGTCCAGCCACAGTTATCACTCCAAAAATAGAAATTCCGCGGATAACCATGTACGTGTGTAAATACTTTGTTTTTCTTCCATTCGAATTGTAGCCAATTTTTATTGAAAAGAAGACCCATACCAGCTCTGTTTAGTCAATCCAAGTCCATTCCAGCCATATTCTCCGGTTGAATCTCCCTAGAATAACTCCAAAACCCGAAACCTAATGCTGGTTCGTTCTTTGCGAAATTCCCGCCAATTTTGTTCTTGTTGTTTTCATCAATCTTTGATTATCCAGAAATATAATCAAACAAAGCACATTACCATCCCTGTCCTAGCAACAAACCCATTTGATTTCAGCCATTGAATCCTTTCCAAATCTTCAACCCTAATTCCTTTTCCCGCCAAAATTCAAAATTCAAATGAAGAAGATGACTGCCCTATCCCGCCCTTTAGCAATTTGGGGTATAAATAACAATTCAGAATAGTAATTATGGGGTACAAAGAGTAATTTTTGGGCTAGTAAAACTAATGAAAACTCCTCCGGTGCCTTTATCACATTATCCAAGATTGGGGTGCCTTTAGTACTTTTCTAGGATCAAATACCACTTTTTTTGAGCAAACTTTCTCCATAAGAGCTTATTTCACAAAAACACCTACAAACAAATTTATTAGTGATAAAATGAGGCCCAGCTAATGTATTTATGGGTGAAAATGCGTCGCACTTTCGTGCTCATCAAATCCGTGACACTATTCTTTGTGTGTCCTAGTTGTAAACTAGAGTCGTTCTCTCCCTCAAACCTTTCTAGGGTTTAGCAACTAAAAAGAGTTCACCCCAGGGATTCGTGAAGCAAGGTCCAATTATCTTTTATCTTGATAGTTTGTGTATCCTGATCTTGTTTGATTGTTGAGCTGCTCACTCGAAAAAGATAGATATAAATCGCAAAGTTCTCTTCGTCTCAGACTTTGTGATTCCATAGGTTTAATACTTCAGAGGTGAATAATAATCTAGGCTGCTCTTCGTGAAGCATAAGTCTGGATTTTGTGGTTAGCTAGACTTTGTCTATTGCTATCGATTTCCAGTCTCAACTTGATCCATTAATCAGAAAGGAAATCACATATAAGATTATCTGTGAGAGGCAGATTGGTTTAAAGTCTTAAATTGTGTTAAAGCAACTTTTAGGCTGTAAAGGACGTTAGCTATGGGAATTATTTGTGTATAGTCTTGTTGGGATTCAAGAGGCTTAAGGAGCGCAACTGCAACTGAATTTCTGTGAGGGTTTAATTTAATTGGTAGTATGCTAGTGTCTATAGAGGTTTAATACAGTTTGGTGTTCAAGTCTGGACTAGGTCCTGGGGTTTTTCTACATGTGTGGTTTCCCCGTTAACAAAAATTCTGGTATTTGTGTTATTTCTTCTCCGTATTATATTGTTTATATTTATAATTGAAATATCACAGGTTGTACCTAAATCAATCAAAGTAGATACATCCATGCTTGTTTGTTGGATTCTTGGAAATTGATTTTTGAGATCGTCCAAGTACTCTCACACATAGTCAAGTTCACGGATTTGGTTCTGTCAACTTTCTGATTGTGAGAGAAAGAGATGTAAGCTCTTCGTATAATTCCTTGATTGAGATTCATTAAGTTGAACTCTCGGAATCATATTCGATTTTAGTCCATACAGGTTGCCTAAGAAAAATTTGGTGGTGTGTTTTGGTACCACCACTTTTTCACTTCTAATATCTCTCCATCACTAATTTTTATTTCAATTAATCTACAGACTTTATCTCTGTCTCTGTTTCTCTCTAGCTAGGGTTAAAGAACCATGAATAGAGAATGGGGTTCTTTGCCATATACAAGGAAGTTTACAAACTTACAGGCATTGAACATAAAATAAACAGTTAATCTTCAGACTTTGCTATCACTAAGCAGGTTGGTAAGTCATACCTTTTTTTCTTTAAGAATATCATCCACCATAATGTAGTGATGCAGCTTCGTTAGTTTTGACCTCATACGGTATGAGAGAAAAAAATTATTATGAAAATACTTTACTTATTTTAGACAATACTAAAATACGTTAGTTTAGTTTTTGCAAAATAATTCTTAAGAACTCAAAAAATGTCGGTCAATCTCATAAGTCAACGAATATGAGTATACATCATCAATGGTGGAGATTGATTTTACATCATCATCCATGATGTAGATAAGTGTAGGAAAGAGTAAAACTAACATAGGAGTTTGGTAAGGCATCTCATTCCCTTTTCTGCTTAAGAATATTGTCCACTATAATGTAATCATGCACGCTTGGTTGGTTTACTTGGTTGTTATTTTTCCTTTGTTGGAAAAAGTAAAAATACAAACCAAAAAAAAAAAAAGGTAAAAAGTAGAAAAGTAGAAAACCAACCTATTTTACGATGCAAATCTTTTGATCTATCTTTTATTTCTATTTCGATGTATCCACTAGGGCAGCACACAAAATTTCACGTGTAAAATCAACCATCTTCTTTTTCTCAGATGGAAAGTCTATCTTTAATGGACTTGTAGGCAAAGAAGGAAATGCATCTTTTTTATCTCAATACTCACAACAACAAAAAAATCCAAAACTCATTTACTTCTAACCATCGCAATTGATCGTTGTGAGTAGGAAAACTCAAAACAAAATAATACTCCATTGGCACTTCTGGTTCTCCATTATAAATACACATCTAACCAGCACCGGCATTATACCACAGTTTCTTACTTGCAAAAAAATAGCATTATAGTTTTCCTCAATGCCTCGTCTTCATTTAGTTCTCCTTTATTTACTTCTGTTATTCTCCTCATCTGGAAAACTACATGATTATGGTCCTTTCTTTTCACATCGATTTCTGTTTGTTTTGTATAGTGGAAACTATTTTCATGTTTGCATGTTTTAACTTGTATGTTAATTTGTTTTCAGGTTATGTTTTTAGGGGAAATGATCCTTCAGACAGTACAGCTGTGTCAATCAATCATACCCAACCGATGAACAACGCTACTATATGTTTTGGTAAGCATCCTATATATTCAACGTGTAACTGATTTCTCCTTCTTCTGTTTTTATGTTTGCAAGTTTTAAACTTATGTATATTAATTTTTGCAAGTTTTAAAGTTGATGTATGTTTCAAACTTTTTTCATGTTTGCAAGTTTTAAACTTGTAGTATGTTAATTTGTTTTCAGGTTCTTCGTGTAACTGATTTCTCCTTCTTCTTTTTTTCATGTTTGCAAGTTTTAAACTTATGTATATTAATTTTTGCAAGTTATAAAGTTGATGTATGTTTCAAACATTTTTCATGTTTGCAAGTTTTAAACTTGTAGTATGTTAATTTGTTTTCAGGTTCTTTTACGGGAAATGATCCTACAAACAGTACGGTTGTGTCAGACTGTCAGTCAATCATACCCAACCGAACACTGCTACATCATCTTTTGGTAAGCATTGATAACGTTATAATAAAAATTTGTTTTAGAGATTGATGTTGATTCCTTTTAAACATTTGTTGGAACACGAAATATCATAGAATGGTAGAATTCATTTCCATGATATTTAATATTGTTGTTAACAAAAGAACATATCTGGTTAATTAATGATTTTTACGGAACGTACACATATCATTATGTATGTTAATTGTTGCAAGTTTTAAACTTGATATATGTTTTAAACTAATTTCATGTTTGAATTTTTCAATAAACTATTAGCAATTCAACGATCAAATTCTACAAATCGCTCTTTCATTCTCATGCCTAGATAAGACACTATAGGAATTCAATGATCTAAATGTATTAATGTGTGTAACTTTCAGACAGGTAAGCTTCTTAAACATGGCAAAAATGCCTGGCCATTGAGTTTTCATTCAATTAAAATAATCATATAGGTAGGACTCACAGCAGATGGCAGTAACTTCCGGCCTTTGTGCTTGGTCAAATGTCAAGCATCGCCTGATGAAGTTCTGATACATTATAATCAATAAACTCATTAGAAAACATGACACTCAGACAAGCATCGTATGTAACAAACTCATTAAGAAGCATGATATGCATAATATGTTGGGAGTGTATTATTACCTTTATGTCACTTGACACATCAGGCATGTTAATTTCTGCAAGTTTTAAACTTGATATATGTTTTAAACTATTTTCATGTTTGAATTTTTTTCAGGATTTAATGGACACTACGACTGTGGAGGATGACACCAATGTGTCGGTGAATTCCAGCAACCCTAATGTGTCAGCGAATTACAGCCAACAGATTAACGCTGCTACATCTTTTGGTAAGCATCCTATATAATTTTATTTTCAATTTCCATATTCTAAATCGGATCATGTTAACTTGTATCCAAATATACATGTTAGGTAAAGTAATAATTATCGGTATAATAACAATCTTTTATTTAAGATAGTTGTATTTCCATTGGTACCCTCGAAATTATTTATAAATATATTCCGGTTAATATTGTGGTCGTAGCCCACCTCTTATTTCGGCACTGGGATGTCTTTAGTCTTATGTATTTAATAATCTTCTTAAATTCTTACATCCCACGGTGGTATAATATTGATTAATTTTTTTATCATATATATATAACATCAAAAGCATTCCTTACCATAACAGATTGATAGCTTGTTTTGATCTTCATCATAATACGTATCTACAAATGGGCAAGTTTATATTCCTTACTCTTATATATTACCATCATTGAGTTTCTTCCGTCACTATTAATCATCATGAGCTTGTTTCACATTAGTAATAAAAAATATAAATTATAATTACTAACAAAATGCATAGTTAGATAATTAGGGTAACAATTAGGCGGTATGGCATTTGTTTCACTACTAATCTTCCTTGTATTACTGTAATCTTCAAAGGTAACAATTAGCAAAAAAAAAAAAAAAAAAAGTTAAAAGACCGAAAGAAGAAAAAATCAGCAGAATGATTAATAAAGCCAAGATAATTAGGGATCTCAATTGCAGGTATAAATTATCCTTCAGATTAAAAGGTAACCACGAAATTAATGATCTATTATAATTTTTGTTTACTAGGAGACCTCGGGTCCCACTATAATAAGAGTCTAAATCCAACTTTTAATAAACCATCAAGGATAATAACGTAAATGGAAAATCTATGTTTATTTTAAACTAATTACACCGGTTCTAATACAAAATTATGAAATCAGTGCATTAAATCAATTGTTTACTATTCCCTAACATGTATACATGGATACAAGTTAACAAGATCCAAATAAATCATATTCTTAACCATCTGTTTATGCAGTAGATTCAGCCGACATACCAGGTGTTCTAGTTAATTATACCGAGAATATAACCAACACAAATTTTTACCTTCAAGGCAATCCTGAGAGCCATTGTTACAGAAATACCAGGTTCGTGAATGAGACGGATTCTGAGGTCTTTCCTCACAAAAACTCATCATCAGGGAGGTCCCCACGTTAGGTTGTTGCTGGGGTTCTTAGTCTTAGATAGTCAGAGAAATAAATGGTACAATAAACGTTGTTGGATGGAAAAATAATTCCATTATAACTTATAATGGATTGCTTAGGCCTTAGAGCTTCTTAAAATCTTTACCAAGTGGGTATATGTTCATTTGTCAAAGGATACAAATGATGCAGTCGATTGTTTGATAAAAGAAGCTAGACTTTGCAATAGTGCAGTGTTCTAGGGAAATGTTTCTCCGGTTTGGTTAAAAACTCTCATACGAGAGAAACTTTTTTTTTCTCAATCATAAAAATTTTATTACCAAATAAGAACACAAAGTTTAGAAAACAGTTAGTCTTGACAGGCCAAGACAAAACTGAAATGAATACAAAAACAAAACTGAAAGAATAAAAACAGGACTATAAACTTTTTTCAGGTAAATTTGAAGTAATGTGCATCATCCTGTTCCATATTGCTCAAAGAATATGGTCTTCCCTCATAAAGTATTGTTACTCCTCTGCCAAGATTTGTTCCATCTTTTGCAAGATGATCAGCTGAGAAGTTTATTTCCCTATATGCATGTCTGAAAGTAACACTTCTCAAAGATTCAATTATTTTCTTCCATCTATTTTTTACTATCCAAGGTATTCTTCCACTTGCGAAAGCCAATATAATAGCTTTAGAATCTAAGATGAAACATATATCAAGTAACTGTTTATTCACATCCCACTCTCCAGCTGTTATCAGTGCCATTACCTCTGCAATATAGTTTGTTGCAGTACCCAATCCTCCACTACCATCTCCAAAGCATGCTCCATCATTTGCTCTTGCAATAAAGCCAATACCTGCAACTCCTGGATTTCCTTTTGCATCACCATCACAACATATTAGAGTTTGGTTAACTTGTGGAAGCTTGAAAAATACTTCTTTCACAGCAGCACATTTGCTCTTTATTCCTTTTATACCAAAACTCACAATAATGTTAAGATCATACATACTATTCTTCATACGAGAGAAACTCAATGTCATGGGATCATAGCTTATTGAAGTGAATGAAAATATCTTTTTCTATTAAAAAATATAAAATACATTAAAATTCCGAGCGTCCATGTCAAAATACCTAGCACGCCGACAGGCCCGTCTGATTTTAAGGTGTAGTTTCTCAACAAAAAAAAAAACAAAAAAAATTATGAGGGAGGTATCCCTTACATGTTTATTCTCACACTATCTCACGCATTATACGTCATTTTTGTGAATAAAAACCTAACAATAATAGTTTCTTATTATACTAAAAATTGTTGGTGGATACATAGACTTCCTCTATCCATTTGACAACGTCAGGAAGGTAATGATCAAATTGAGAAATAGACTTTGCTTCACTTCTAGCTTTTTTTTGCTAGATTGTGAGCAACACTATTACCTGACCTATGAACTAACTTACAAAACTAAAGTTTATTGTTTAGAAATTTATCTTTAACTGAAATAATTAAATTGTGATTGAACCAGTGAACTTGTAAATCATCAATGTGAAGTGATTTCATTACGGCGCTTCACACCCATTTCAAAAACAACTTGTGTAAATCCTAGAGACTCCATCCATTCCACTGCCATCCATAAAGCTTTACATTAAAAATGCTCAGCTCCAAATTCAACAACCATCATCCTCCATTGTCATACCTTTGACACCTAGGCATTTACCTGCAAAATCACGGATAATTAATCCAACTGAACCTTTTCCTGTAGCAGAAATTTAAGATGCATCCATATTAATTTTCAGATAATCCTTATCAGGAGGAATCAATTCTTTTAACTGCAAAATAGGATTGCAGTTAGTTCTGAGAAATGCAACAGAGATATTACATTGGTTGACTAAATTCTGAATTCTTATAATAGTAGCTTGTGCATTTGGTTTGGTATTCTGAAATACCAAATTGCACCTATCTTTCCAAATGTACCAGACTGTACACATTAACTTGCAAATGTAACTTTCTAAAACAGCAACATGGTTATTCTGATTTAGATTATTATTATGAAACCAACTCACAATCCAATCATGTAAATAATTAAAGGATTGTTAAATTTCAGAAATATTAATCCCCAATGCAAGCCAAATTGATCTAGTATAACTACAATCACATAAGAGATGATTAACAGATTCCAAACTATGATTGCAGAAACAACAATGCAACTCAATCTCAGTTTTATAGCTTGCAATTCTAGCCCTAGTAGGTACAATATCTTTCAAACATTTCCAAACAAAGAGTTGGACTCTATGAGGTACTCTAGTGTGCCGTATTTGTTTCCAAACATCTCTAGGGATAGTATCTCCAATAATGGCATTATTCATATAATTTGTGCATAAGGTATTATATGCACTCTTGACTGAGATTTTTCCTTGTCTGTATGGCTTCCAGATTAGGAAATCCTCACTAGTAGTAGGCACAATCATATTCAATATTGCAGTTGCAGTATCATGGTTAAAAAGAGAAGTTACAAGACTAGAGTTCCATGTTCTAGTGTATGGTAGGAAAATATCACACACAAGATTATAAGTAACAATGCTAGAAAGACCCATAATTGGGATAGTTGGACTATCAAGCATGTAATCCAACAATCTAGCCAAATATTGATTTTAGTACCACATTTAACAGACCACATATAATATTTTTGAACTACTTCTAAACCTGCATACATACTTCTCCAAATCCAAGAACAATCATCTTTCATTTTATCCAGATGTAGTAAACTACCACTTTTACCATACTTAGCTTTAATAATTTGCATACAAATAGAATTTTCATCAATGCAGGCTTTCCAAACAAGTTTAGTAAGCAAAGCAGTATTAAAAATTTCAAGATTTCTAAAACCTAGTCCACCCGAAGCTTTTGATATACTAAGTTTAGTCCAACTTATTAAAAAAAACGCCTCTACTGTGTTGATGACCCCACCAGAACTGCCTCTGTATTGAATCCATTTGATCAGTTAAGGTCTTAGGTATCTTGAAACTACCCATTTGGTGTGTTGGTAAAGCATTCAGAACATACTTAATCATTGTAGATCTACCTGATTGATTCATAGTTTTACCTTTCCAAGTTTTAAGCCCAGAGCCAAATGAGTGAATTATAGGATTAAAAGCTTTGGTCTTATTTCTACCAATTAAGAGAGTAACACCAAGATACTTATCAGAATCATGCATTTCAGTCATTTAAAGTTCAGTAGCAAGAGTGTGCTTAGCACATGGACTTAAATTATGGCTTAATAAATACTAGATTTTTCAACATTAAGCATTTGGCCAGAAACCTTACCAAATTGATCTAATGCATTCATAATACCAGCAATATTGTGCATATCTTCTTTTGTAAAAATAACCTGGTGCATTCCTAGCAGTCTTAACACCTGAGATCAAATGATTAGATTCAGCATGCAAAAGTAATCTAGATAGATATTTCATACATATTATGAATAGGTAGGGGGAAAGAGGATCCCCTTTCCTAATACCTCTAGCGGGAGTGAAACTATTTGAAGGAGAAAGGAAAGATTTAATGAATAGCTTTAATGAATTAAAAGCATCAGTAGCTTGTGAAGATCAAAGGAAAGCATTTTTCTTTATCAATTTTGTTAATGGTATGCAGATTGACCCATATCCCTTAACAAACTTCCTATAATATCCTGTGAGTCTCAGAAACCCTCTCAACTTTTTGATATTCTTTGGAATTGGCCAGTTCACTATACTAGAAATCTCAGCAGGATCAGCTACCACCCTACATCTGTGATAATATGACCAAGATACTCCAACTTAGTTTGAGCAAAACTACACTTAGACAAATTTACAAAAAGTTGATGTTGTCTGAGAAGTTGTAGAGTGAAATCCAAATGTCACTAAAAATATCAAAATGAAATGTTTCAAGTATGGATGAAAGATGCCATTCATGAGTGCCTGAAATGTTGCGGGGGCATTGGTGAGGCCAAAGGGCATCAACTTGAATTTACAGGACCATGAAGAGTCTTGAAAGCAGTTTTGTGCATGTGAGGTACATGCATTCTTATCTGATGATAACCAGACTTCAGATAAATCTTAGAGAAAATTTTGGAACCATGAAGTTCATCCAATAACTCATCTATCACAGGAATGGGGAACTTTTCCTTAATAGTAATGTCATTTAGTTTATTGTAATCCACATATAATGACATCAGATAAGAATTGGAGATGCAAAAGGGCGATGACTGGGTTGAACGATGCCAGTAGATAGCATTTCTTAGACAAGTTGTTCAACCATAGTCTTTTGTATATATGGACACTTATAAGGTCTTATGTTAGGCGGTATAGCATTTGGTTTGAGTGGTATAGTATGATCAAAAGATCTATGAGGTGGTAGTACAGATAGGGTGTTGAACGCATCAGAGTAAGTAGTGAGTAGGTTAGAGATAACCCCAAGAATGTCATTGTTTGGACTCGGGGAAGATATGAAGACAATTGTGCCACAACTCCATGAGAATGTTTCCTTAAGAATTCAACAATTGTTGTGTTATCCATCATCATAAGAGAAGGTTTACCTTGAGCAACAACTAGAGTGATCTTCTTTATTTGATGTTCGAGGGTGATACTCAACTTGGAAAGGTTATAGAACAAGACATCTCCAAGCTTCCTAAGACAATCAACACCTAAAACTATATTACAACCACCCAAACGAAATAATTTAATGTCACAAAAAAAAAATTATAACCACGAATTTTCCAATGCAAAGCAGCACACAACCCTGAACTCACTGTTTTATCTCTATTGACAACAGTCTCCAACAAACTAGTAGTAGGTTGTATCACACAATTGGAGGATTTAGCTAAATCACTATACTATGGGTGCTGCCAGTATCAATGACAATAGAAATAATATGTTTCTAGAAATCCAGGAAACTGAATGATGTCAGCACTGAGATTTCCAGTAAGTGCATGTAATGAGATCTCCATGTCACTTTCCACTGGTGAAACATGCATATCTTCATGAAGCACCTCCTCCTCCTCCTCATTGACATCATCCTTTGCATCCTCAAATATTATCCAAAATAATTGTTGATCTTACAGTAATAGACAGGCATGTAAACCTCATCACAATTATAACACAGGCTTAGTCCTTTCTTATTTTCATCTACTCTTGAGTAAGTCGTTTGATGAGAGGGAAAGTGGGATTGGATTTAGGAGAATTTTGGGCTGGGAATTTCAGAAGAATGGTGGGACTGAAATTTTCCTAGGAGGAAATTGTGGTTGATTAGACGACCTTGTAGATGAAAATAACTGAGTAAAAGGCTTTGAAATTGGTTTAACAATTTTCCGTTGGATGTGTAATGTTTGTTCTAGCATCTTAGCAAGTGAAAAAGCTTGTGTAAGAGAAGTTGGATGGAACATGAGGACTGAGTGTTGATCTCTTCCTTAAGACCACCAATAAAACTCATCACAAAATAGTGTTTAGTTAAGAAAGCATACTTACAACTTAAAAAAGCTTTGAGGTGCTCAAACTGCTCAAAGTAATCATCCACAGTAGTAATATGAGACAATTTAATAAAAACCCAGAATATTTTCATGAGTTGGATTTTCAAATCTAATACATGTTTGTTCTGTTAACTAAACCATGAAATAATAGATAGACATGATTGAAGGTTGGTTAACCAATTATCACCTTACCATCTAGATGTTAGAGCACTGCTCGGTCGAACTCGCAAGCGTTGCTATCTCAAGCTTGTTTGTCAAGTTTAGTTGCCAAAACTATAAGTCTTGATTTCTAGTCTACTTATAGCTAAGTCTTGGACTATGATAGAAAGTGTAGTTGAGCTCTAGACTCCACGACATTCATCATGCAAAGACGAAGAACTACTCAAGGAACTGGTGGAACTTCATCGACAAAAAGGTATGTGGAGACTTGAACTTATTTATCACTCAAAAGTCTATCTACTCTATCTCCTATCTTGAGACAAAAGTCGTATTGCTATATAGACTTCGATTATACACATTTGCTATTTCGAGCCGAGTTTATCTCGCTTATCTAATTCTCGAAATATGTGTTGGTAAGCTTTCGCTTTGGCCAAGTTCATCTTTACTAGTGACGAAAGTCATGTTGATTATTTCAATAAATTGAAAATCGCTTTGATGAAAAATAGTTTGTGAATAACAACTATATAACATTCTCTACGAATGTTTCAATGATTGAAATGAGAGTTTAGAATATATAACCATGTTTGGATATAAACATTGTATGTGAATTCATACTTGTGTAAGTCCAAAATCATTGAACCAAAATATGCGTACTTTACTGGTTTAGGATGACCGGAGATAAGTCCGCGTACCTGTACGCGTACTGTCGGAAGTTCACATCCCGTGAATTTCTGTTGGAGTTTGTAAACTGAAAACAAGCTCAGTCCGGATACTTAAGTATGCGTACAGATATGCGTACTTAAGTGGGTTATTTTCTAAAAACAGTTTAATTCGTGAACTAAGACATTTATAATGCAATCTTTGCAAACCGTGGCTATAATGTTCATGAATCGATTCAAGTGAATCAAAATTGTTTTTGCTTCGATTGTGTCTTGTATACTTCTATGAGATCTAAGCAATTGAACAACTCTCTAACTAGTTCATTTGAGTCATTTATACTAGTTATGGTGAAGATGAATAAGGTTGATATGAAAGTGCTCATATGGCTAACCATTGGTTAACTACTGTTGAACCAACTACTTGTACACGTTTAGGTACGGTTACTCAAACCTAAATGAAGTTACATTTCATGTGTGTATAACAAGCTAAGTTTGATCTAACAGTTGAAAGACATTAGCTTGAATCTAATCAGGTTTTCATCTAACGGTGAATATTGAATGCTTTGTTACCAAGGTAACTTAGATTGCAAACCCTGATTTGGAGACTATATAAAGGAGAACTCTAGCAACTAGGAAACCTAATCCCCACACATCTGTGTGATACTAGTTATGTAAGCTAGAGTCGATTCTCCTTTAACCTTAGGTTTCTATCGAGACCTTGTAGGTTAACGACTTAAAGACTCCATTGGGATTGTGAAGCCAGGCCCAACTACTTTCTTTGTAGTTGCGTGATATGATCTTGCTGTTTCTATCGTATTTGAGTACAATCGTAAGATTGGCTTGAGATTAATTTCTCCGATAGGCAAGATAGAAAAGTAGTTACAAACATCTTCGTTTCATCGTTTGTGATTCCACAATATCTTGTTTCGCTAGTCGATTAAGATTATTGTGAGGTGATTGATATCTCTAGGATGTTCTTCGGGAATATAAGTACGGTATATCAATTGGTTCCTGTTCACTTTGATTTATCAAAAGACGGAACAAAACTCGTAGGTATTTCTGTGGGAGACAGATATATTTATTCCTGTAGACTTTTCTGTGTGAGATAGATTTGTTTATTAAAGTCTTCGACTTTGGGTCGTAGCAACTCTTAGTTCTGGGTGAGATCAGCTAAGGGAATCAAGTGCGTAGTATCCTGCTGGGATCAGAGACGTAAGAAGCGCAACTGTACCTTGGATCAGTGTGAGATTGATTGGGGTTCAACTACAGTTCATACCGAAGTTAGTTTGTAGTAGGCTAGTGTCTGTAGCGGCTTGATACAGTGTGTGTTCAATCTGGACTAGGTCCCGGGGTTTTTCTGCATTTGCGGTTTCCTCGTTAACAAAACTTCTAGTGTCTGTGTTATTTCTTTTACGCATTATATTTTGTTATATAATTGAAATATCACAGGTTGTGCGTTGAATCGATCAATTGGTAAATCCAACCTTTGGTTGTTCATTGAAATTGATTGGTCCTTGAACATTGGTCTTTGGTACCGTTCAAGTTTATTTCTCTTATATTCAACTAGGCTCGCAAATTATTATTTGTTTGATTGCGGATTGAATTGAGAGATTGAGATATAACTCTTTGATATACTTTTCTTAAGATTGAGTGATGAGTCTGACTGTCTAGTTGATTCTCTTGAAAGTATATTGGAGTTAGTCCATACCGATTGCTAGGCGAAATATTGGGTGAGGTTGTTGTACCCCCCACTTTTTCACTAGATGCATAGCAACCATTATCAACTTCTGCATTTCGTCCATGATTTTTTTAAGATGAAAAGATCGGTTATATTTTTGAGTTCATCCTTTAGGATTATTACCATCGAAACTCGTAAAATCCAGCTTAAACATTACTCTACCACCAGAATGTGTATTATGGTTTTCAAGATTCGATGGTTTCTGGTGGTAGAGATTTCAACTTAAACTTCGAAATCTGGTGGTATAGTTATGTTTAATATATGTCATGGTTTCTTTTCTTTAATTATGACAGTTTTGTAAATAATGAAAAATTTAGAAAAATTATTTTTTTTTTCAAAAAAAATAAAAAAAATCAATAAATATATTAATAATAAAGAAATTACTCTATAAATTATAAATAATAAGGGCATTACTAACATTATAAAATATGACGGATAAGGGGCTATTAGTTTTACTACCTAGTACCTCTATGTTGTCTTTATTGAGTATGCCGCACGGAATTAAGATAATCAGTACGAATAAAGAAGTAAAAACTGTAGTACTAGGCCAAAAGTAAGAAGAGCACCCATCTGACAATACGGTTCTATATTAAGTTCTAGTCACTTCCTTGACCAAGCACAGGCAATGAAACTTGAAACTGCACACCCTACAAAAGATTTCTATACCAACATATATTGAATGAGATGAGATTTTTAACAATCATACAAGCTTGGCCAGTGTCATAGAGAGTGCACATTGGTTTCTTTTGAGTTTCCGAGTCTTCTGACAACTACTACTGAATTAGACAGGAGGCAATCCAACCAATACATATGTATATATGACATGAGAAACAACTCTAACTAAGCTACTACTTGAATAATCATACAATTTTAACTTTTTTCCAGCAACATTTAGTACATTATTACTTGAACAAAATACAAGGAAAAAAATGTGAAGGAAAAAGATGATGAAGAGAAATTAAGTTTAAGATGGAATGAAATGGACGAACCCAAACTTGGCTTCTTAAATAATACTTTTCTCTTTCTATTATACAATTTCAGCGGAAAGTTGTCATCTGAACTTTAGTTACTTGGGTCTCCTACGGTAAGGGTACATCATATCATCAACGTTAGCCTTGATGTAGTTGCCAACTCTATATACGTTCTTCACTACACCAGACGCCACTATATTTGCATTCCGAGTAAACCTACAACAAGATAACACATTACAACTCAGAAAAAGCTTCAGGTTTTCACGCCATAGCCTCTATATGCATTACATTGACAGAAGAGACACAGTCGTGGTTAAAACTGTAAAGAAAAATAAAATAACTCAATAAACTTGCCTGGGCAAGAATTCCTCTGCTGCTGGCTGTGGTGGCTTGATTGGTTGCGGCTGCGACAAAGGTTGACCATCTTCAAAATAAAACAAGAGACAATCACTAATCAGTTACTAGAAGAAAAAAATTAAGAAGTGCATAAACAGGACCATGTTCTAAAGACTTAGTGGCACATCAAACTCAATTGAATTTTCCGGGGAAGAGTAGCTTATCCGATGGAGAAGCTGAACCTTAAGGCTTAAACATGCATTTAATATGGCAAACTGCAACAGTAGGCGTTCGGATACCCTTATGGGATGAGTGTGCATAATGTTTTCTAACTATGCATGTGCGAAAAGATTACAGTTCCAAGACGAAGAGAATTCAATACTAACAAACAAAAGAGACTTCCTGGTAAATTGTTACATTTTAAGTACTGAATCTAGTTCAAGTTATGTACAAATAGTAATAAAGGAATGAACTTTATATAACACATATAAGAGACGAGTAGAGATGTTTTATGATTGCTGACAGGCATAAAATGTCACTATATCAAATAACCATTTGGTTACCTTCCGTTTTACGAGCATGTGCAGGAGCATGGGCTGGAGCACGGCCTGGAACATGTCCTGGAGCATGCCCTGGAGCTTGGCCTGCTGTTGCTGTTGCTGCTGCAGGTCTTTTATCCACCAAAAGCTGCAAGAAGAATAATCCGTGTGAGAATAACAATAGTTAATACAAGTGTGCTAGTTCCTGTGGCCTGTGTGGCTGCCTGATGATAAACTTAGGAAGCCGAATGAACCCTACCCTTGACCCTTTGACAATTATTCTCGCTCTAAATGCACAAACACTAAAGACAGGCAATTTTTAACATCAGTGCTGGAAACCATTGGAGGTCATGGGTTCTGAACATATAGCATGCCTGAGAGGGTGGTTAACAGTTCAAATTTTTAGACTATAGAGTGAGCAGTTGTCAACAAAAAATGACTCTAGTTTATGTAATCACAACCAAGGACATTAAACTACATAGTAAGTAGGTGTTGAAAACTGACATACTGATTAATAAACCTGACCAAGGCATCCAGAATGAAGTACAAGCTACTATCTAGTTTATCAGTCACAGGAAGGTTAAGATAGTACCCACAAACAGATTGATGAGACAAAAAGCAACATATAAGAAAATCAAAATACTAACTGGATTTGCGAGAAGCAAGCTCCAAGTTTTCATGTGTCATTAATATGTGTAGTCGCTATTGTCACTTGAATTTCAGAAATGATACTTCAGCTGCCACTTGACAATTTGTATAAAGTCGTTTTCAATATAGAGTTGGATAGTGAAAAGATTGTTACCCGCTATAAAGACTACTCATGGGATGTAAGTATAAAACACATAAAGAAATGAACAAATTCTGACCTCAATACCAATACAAAACGGCAATTCAGAGCGTTTCCCTTGTGGATTTGATGGGTTTCTTGCCCCTGCATCAGGATTAGTAGATGGATCTTTATCTTTGTTATCCATGTGCACTGAATAGCCCACACATACATACTTAAAATCTGTCAGCCTTCTTCCCTCTTTAGAAGCTTCCACCTCAGACTCTCCAACAATGTGACTAGGTACTGGCCAAAAACAGAAACTTAACCAAAATCAGAGTCTAGTTTGATAATATCATGAAGCAAAGATGTGTAACTTTATAAGAAAGAAAGTTAGAATTCCACAATCATGAAAACAAAAAAGATTCATTTTTTCAACAAACCCAAATTTTTTAAAAGAACCAAAAACATAATCAAACTCAAAAATCAAAACTTTATCTTTGTAGTTTCGGTGCAACATGAAATAGAAACAACTTTTGCTAAGCATTAAAAAAAAATCACATTTTTTTATAAAAATTTCACAAACCCATAATGAAAAATTCATAAAACCCATGCTAAAATTGAAGAATATAACAGACTTACAGTAATTAGATGGCTCATAAAAATGGGCCAAATAATGAAATCAAACATTTTTTTTCTTCCATAAAACCCTAATAAAGAGAGAGAAATACCTTGAAGAGTTCTACTGATGCCAACACAAAGAGGTTTTCGTTCTTTGGATTTATGAACAGATGAGTAATATAAACATCCCTTACATGACTTCCCCTTAATTCCTCCTTCTTTCACCTGGAGTTTTTCGTTCTTTCGAGATCCCTCCATCACTACCTCTCTGAGTTTTTTTTTTCCGTCTCTTATTCTGTTTGTGTCCTCTGTTTTTTCCTTTTTTGCCCCTCGAGTTATTGTCCCATAATCTTTTCTGTCCAAGCTTTACTTCAACTCTTCAATTTAACAGTGTACATATTATAAGCTCATTCAGGGCCAGGCATTACGGGACAGACCTAATTTTTGTTGCACGAGCACTGAGGGGGGCTGTAATTCATCAATTTACTTTGCCTTTTTGTTTTGGTATTATCTTAGAGAAGCACAACAAGACGGAGAGAAAAATTTAACAATCCATTCACTTTGTTTCTTCTATACGGGTTAATTTGTTTATTATGCTGTGTACAAGTAACAAAACACATCTCACAGGTTATCTCTCTATTACATTTATAGGATTCAACAAAATGTTGATCAAATACAAAGCAGATTTGAATTGACTTATATTTTGTGTTTAACAGCATCAAAGGGTTTGAAATATAGCTCTAGGGTAGTTGAGAAGGATGTGATTATCAGTGGGATGTTGGGGGTAAATACATTGAAGAACTAGGTTGCTGAGCCCTTTACTTCCTCGGGTACATCGGTAGTAGGAAAGTTTAAGCTCTTGAAAACAGGATAGTAAGTGTCCATTTCAAGATGCTCTAAGATTGCTCTTGTCTTCCAAAGGTAGGCGGAGTGACCATCAATAAGTTCTGTAACGTCAACCTGCGTCAACAAACAAAAAGCCATTGAAGTTACAAACTACATATGACCGAAATCGAGGATGGACAGAACAGCAGACAAGTATAGAGGATAAGTGGCTTTACATTCTCAATTCCAGGGACATCAACAGATTGAATTCCAGCTAATCCTTGAGTAAGAAGGCTGAAACCAGATATAGTTCCACAGAAGACGGTGATTTAGAAAAGCAAGAGGCAAGACCCGGAAATCTTTTCTTTGAAATTGCACTGGAGGAGTAAAGAGGGAAGAGAACAAAATTGTTTAATCGGTGCTGAGTCATACCTGGCTCGAAAAGCAATTCCAAGTGTCCAATCGCTAGTAGAATAACAATTCACAAATCTCCCAGAAACCACCTGCATACGAGAAGTAAAGTTCACTAATAGCTCTGGAAACAAAAAGTGAAATGAAAACCTGCTGTTGTTTGTGCTAACCATTCTAACAGCCTTCCAATTTTCATTGTTGATTGAAAGTGGTGCTCCCAGAAGAACAACCCTTTCTACTATTCCAACTGCAAAAAAACAAAAAAAAAAACAATAGGAGGGCAGCATTAGAGTCAACATATTATTCTCCAACAATGAAATGAAGGGATCACTAACAAGTACCATTATCTTCTGATTTAGCCAAAATCTGTAGACATTTGAAAATTACCCGCGCCCCTAATGAGAAGCCTACCAGTGTGACAGGCCTGAAAATTAACAGAAATTCAAGTCAATGTTTCGGAGATGTGATTCACATTAAAAATACAGGGGCCGCGGTATTAGAAGTAATGATGTTAATCTGATACCTGTTTCCCTGCAATCCCTTCAATAAAACTTCTTCAGCAAGAATCTCACCCGCCTTGTCTGACCTGAAAGGGGGAAAGAGAAAAAAGGAATATTAGGCCAAGGGTTCCATGAATTGAAAATCTAGTAGAACACTAATTTCAAAAGATGTTTCTGGATGGAACTGGATTTGAACTACGATAGAAAAAGGGTGGTCCTCCAACCCTGTATAGCCAGGGATAGTGGTTATGCCGTAACTTATATACTCTCCAATTCTAGGTCAAGATCGTTTGGAATGCAACACACTATAACATTAAGAAACGTTAAAAGAGCGGAAGCTGTTATAAATCAGCTGGTTTGGATTATCTGGAACGGACGATCTTGCCGTGAGGGCACTTAAATATGATCCATACTGGTTTGTCTTTTACACAATGTAGATGCCAATATGCAAGTGAGAAATAAACCTGTCCACTGCAATTGACCACTTGCTGTCTATGAAATCAGTAGCAGTAAGTAATGTAGCTGGCCAAGCCAATGCAGCCAAAAGCGTGCTTAACACAGTCATCATAGCACCTTGCTTCATCAACTCGAACGCAATTCCTGCAGCATAAGACAAGTAACGTAAATGCCGGATGCTGCTTCATATAACGAGTTCTACACAATGACCAACCAAAACCACTTACTTGAAGTTAACCAGTCTTGAATTGCAGTGCTGACTGCAATCAAATTTTTGGACTCCCACTGAAGTGCGTACCTGAATGCTTAATATGGAAGAGTCAAAATAACATACAAAATAAACTTGTTTTGCCCCATTTATTTTATATTGATAAGCTTGAGTAGTTGCACCTCTCCAAGTTATCCTTTCCTTCCCATGGTTTTATGAAGTCTTCCTCCTCGAAAACAAATCCAGCGACCAAAATGCCAACTGCTAACCGCTGAAAAAAGTATTTTTCGACAAAAGATCTCAATAAAATTACCAGAGGAAAGACATTCCTTCTCGAAAAGATCTTGATCAATATAATGTTAGAGATAAATTCCAAAAAGTTGAAAAAACTAGACAACTTACTCCTTGATTATGATTGTCTCCAACAGGTTTGATTTCAAATTCATCAACACTCCCTGTCCTCCTGGCCATTTTGACCCCTGAAAGTCCAGCTCCAGCAGCTGGGTAGCACAAATCAAGTGTGAGCTAAAAGATCCAAAAATACTTTCCTGGAGAGTTTACTTATAGTAACATGACATAAAATTGAGCAAGAAAAGATAAAGCAAAGGTAAAGAGATTTAATTTAAGCAACAAATTCGGGAATCCTGACTGAAAGGAGCCGAACAATCTAGCAGCTTAAATTTTTTATGTTGCAAAATACTTTCGGGGAGAGTTTACAGATATAAGACGGAGCAGGAAAAGGTTTCCTTCGCCTGTAGTATATAAAAAATTGCTTACGAAGCAAAAACAAGAAGAAAAAAATTAAGAAAAGATAAAGACAATGGTAAAGATATTTGATTTAAGCGGCAAGTTCGGGAATCCTGACTAAAAGGAGCCGAACAATCTAGCAGCTTAAATTTTTTAGGTTGCAAGTTTAGTGTTAATCTGCTAAGACTTGTGAAAAGTTGTGTTAGACGCAAAAATATAGAAAATGCTAGCCCTTGAAAACACTTAACTCACCTCCAAATGATGCAGCAACAGCAACAGAACCAGCAACTGATCCTGCCGCACCTGCTACTGCAGCAAATCCACCTGCCCCTATGACAGGAACAATAGCGCCCAATGTTGGTGCTAAAGCACCAAATCCCGCAGCGATCGCTGGCGCGGCTAGCCCTATTGAAGATTGAAAACAGAACGATCAAATCTTATATGCCCTCAATAATCGGTTCAAAGCTCTTGCGAAGAAAAATTAAGGATGCCATACCACCAGTAATGGCCAACAAGGTTCCTCCAGTTATTGCAGCTGCACCAATTATTCCTCCACGTTTCCATGCTGCCCATTTCCCTTTTGGGGATTTTGATTCTTGTTCAGCAGGTTCTGCTTGCTTCATGAGAGCCATCGCGGAAGAAGCAACCATTACCTCCATAGCTTCCTGAAAAGATTTCTATTAGATATGATATATATACCTTAACCATAGCTAGAAGTTAATATATATTGGTTTGGCTTACACCCTGCCACAGGCATAAGCAAGACCCATTACGTGAAGTGATGCTTACAAGAAAAAATTAAAACACGGTATAGAAGGATCAATTTCTTCTCACCCCTATGTGGCATCAGTCTCAAATCCAAGAAAAAGATGATGAAAAACTACTACAGAAGGGACAAAATTATGCTTCAAAAAAAAAAAAGGACAAAATCAGAAATAGCTAGTTTGAGTAGACATACCACTTTTATCCACTTAATGTCGAGCCATGTTGCCAGCAACCGTAGAGCCACACGATGCCGGGCATCATAGCCCTTTCGTTTATGAGAAGACCTCTTGTCAGTTTCGTTTGAACTTGCTAAACAAGCAGAGAGAAGCTCATACAGAACAACAACTTTCCTCTGATAGCTAAGCAGTGTAATTTCTTCCACGGGTTCCTCAGTAAAATTGCTGTCGAATTCAGTAGATGAGTCCTCTTTAATGGACGTCTCAGAACACAACTGCTGAAAGGTTTCAGATGCTATATTTCCTGCTTCAGGTGCTGGTTGTTTCTCACAGCTGGAACTATTCTTTGGGAAGTCATTTTCTTGCTTCCGATAGTTTTCCATTGCAGCCTCAAAAGAAGCAGGAGCAGTTTCCAAGCTCATCTCCAGAGCATCAACAGATTTTGTCAAAGCAAGTTCTTGATCTGATCTTTCTGAAGAATTTTCACCACCTTCTTCTGAGAGTAACCTTATGAACTACGGTTTGACGTAGATAATCGTTATGCCACAAAGTTAGAATCTCTCAGTAAGGAAACGAACGAGCAAGTAAAGAGACATACAAACTATTAAAAGGTCTATGTGTTTCATACATAGTCGTTTTCGTATTTTCAGATATCATCATGAATTCTAAGTTAGGGGACAGGATTGAACATCTAAACTCATTCTCCATTAACGTACAGAGCCAAAAATGATTCCCAAGCATTCACACTAACTACACTGGTGTGCAATTTAATTTTTGACAACATGATATTATTTAGTCTAAAGCAGGTGAGAGCTCAGGCAGTTGGGATGACAAATGATAATAGGATTATGATATATTGTAACAATGACATGATGTGAACACATACTCCAGCTCAATTATCTAAGTGTTAGGGGTTTAGGCAGACCCAGTCACCTCTTGGAGTGCACCTATCATAAGGTAAACTATAGTAAGGCTCAGGTTGAACCTGTAACCTTAAAATTTAGTTAAACATAGTAGATAAAATCTAAAACAACAAGGCCCCTCCACAGAAAATAATCCACCAATAGACTACTTTTTACCTTAAACGTAACACCATTTAACTTGAACCTTGATATCTTAACATCAAAGAAATACCGCAAGATGAGCCTATATTCAAACTAGTAGCTGAGATCCTAAACACACAGTTGTGAGCCATGAGTGACACCAGCAATCCACAGTTAAGATCACAAGTGGTTCCTCTTGCAAATGAGGTCAGAATTTACGGTCCAAGTAACTTGTTTGCTTTAGTTTCCATTTTAGTGATTTTTTTTTTCTCGTGATCGTTTGTATAAGTATCAAAGCACAAACATGTACAGTAATGTCTTTTTTTTCTTTTTTTTTTTTTTTTTTTTTTTGACACGCAGTAATGTCTATAAAAGAGAAAACAAACACATACAGCTCCAATGTGATGCTTAGCACAAGTTGAGAAACCAGTTTCTTCAAGTCCATGCCAAGCAGTAGGATCAATCTCTAGAATCCTGTCCGTGACACAAACAATCAATAATGAAAATCAAACCAGAATAACATTCCACAATCCAGTCAGTTGTTATAACCTAAATTTCAATTGCAGAAGCGATCCTAAATTCAAGAAATTAGGAGATCAACTAGATAACCGAACAAGAAATCTTGAAAATTTCAAGTTTCAATAAAATTATAAGAATTACTAAAAGAAAAAGAAGAAAAAAACCTGAAAACTGGTCGAAGTAAACCAAAATTTTCATGAATCCATAGCAAAGGATCTTCTGAAACTGAATCTGTACTGCTACTACTGCTAACACGTTCTTCATTTTGTCCATCATCATCATCTTTAGATGAACCTAATGGACGAGTCTGATGAATCTGCGCCTGATGTAAAGCAAGAGAGAGTAAAGCTGCAGCTGCATATCGATGTGTAGGTAATAATGCTGATATTGCCATTATCGAAACACCTTAATTCATTGAAAATTAGGGTTTCTTGATGGTTTCTGTAACTAAAATTAGGATCTCCAAGATACTATTCCTAGTGAGAGATATTTGGAAACATTCAAAGTATTGAAGAAGAAGAAGAAGAAGAAGAAGAAGAAGAAAGAAAGAAAATGGGTAAATTCTTCAATCAGATGGATTTATTTATTAATTACAAGTCTAAGTTTATACTAAAGATTAAAGAAATTGGGTCTAATTACGACAATGAATGCCTTACATGGACCGAGAATTTGAAGATGGAAATTGATTTTATGATCTCAAGCTTTGGTTTTAATCTTCATGCAGGAGAGTAAAATGTTTGTTGCAAAACCTGGTGGAATCCTTTTTGTTTCTAGAACCGCCCTTAACTTGTAAATGGAGCAAAAGACATGCTGTTTCCGCCCAAATTCTTACGTTTACCGGTCGAGGATGTCCGGGGCAATATAGAGCATAAGGGTCCTGTCGTCCGGATTATTGTCACTGGTCTTGTGTCCAGAGCTAACCGGGTACAGTTGGCGGAGCAGCCATGATTTCGTCGGGCCACATCGTGGAAGTATGTGGCCCCTTTTCTTTCTTTTTTTGCCACGTCTTTAGCTTTTTCTTCTTCTTTTTTTTTGAAGCAGAAAAAAGATTTTATTAGGAAGGAACTTAAATAGTTACATATCGAGCATCTATGGTTAACTGATGCTTAATTCCTCTGGAGAATGAATACCCCAAAGAGTGGGTTACTGCACCTACTCTAGCTAACTTAGAAAGGATATCAGCAACTTTGTTCCTTTCTTGGAACATATTTAAGTTTCCAGGATATAAAACAATTAAAATACTGTTTGATATCTTTAATCAAATTTTCCAATCTCCAGTCGACTGCAACTTGATCTTTATTGACTGCTGTTTATGGGTGAAAATCGTTTCTGCCGATTTCAGTAAATTCGGTGGGTGAGTGAGAAACTGGTTTAAACCCTAAACAAATGTGCTACACGTGAGCACTTTATAGATTCGAGAGATCAATGCATAAAGTCCTACCTAAACCAAGAAATGGCCGTTCCAGACTTGCTTCCTCACAAAGTGAAGGAGAAGGGTTGATTTGAGGAGGGAAGCAAAGAAAGGTGTTGAGACCGTAATAGTTCCTGGAGAGTAGTGTCTCGACTTGTATCGAGAAAGTGAAAGCTTATGAAGCTTGCAAGAGATGAAAGCTTTTTGGAGAGCTTGCAAAGTTGCCTTTTCCGAGAGTGTAGTATTTTCTCCCGACCGAGACTTGTTGTCCGGTGGAAATAGGTAAGACCTATTTATACAAGTCGAGATTGAAACGTGCTGGCCTCATGAAGGAAGAGAGTAAAGGGTGAAATAATGGGAGGAGGTGGTAACCGCATGGTGTTAATGGGTGAAAACGTTTTCACCATTATTTCCTCATTTATTTGACCGCTTTATTCCTTTTCACGCTTTCTTAATGTGAGCGTAGTGTACGCCGCAAGCCAGTGACCGCCAAACCAAAACCCCGGAAAGCATCCCCGCCTTGTGTTGATATCTCGTTGGTTGCACCTTGAGTGCAAGTGGCGCCGCTAGTGGCATGTGCCATTGGCATGTGCGGAATGCCCTTGTTGCGGGTTGTACTTCGAGCGCAAGTGGTAATGCCAGAGCTGCTAGTGGCGTGCGTGGCATGTGCCAATGGCATGTGCTAATGCCTTGGTGGTAGGTTGTATGTTGAGTGTAAGTGGCAATGCCGGAGTCGCTAGTGGCGTGTGTGGCATGTGCCAATGGCATGTACTTAGGAATGCCTTGATGGTAAGTTGCACGGTTTGCAAGTTAGGCTACCAGCGTGTGTGTTTGGCATGTGCCAATGGCATGTGCGGAATGCCTTGGTGGTAGGTTGCACGGTTTGCAAATTAGGCTACCAGCGTGTGTGTTTGGCATGTGCCAATGGCATGCGTGGCCATTAGGCCGTGGCCTTGGTAGGAAAAGCTACCAATGAGCAAGTTGGCATGTGCCAATGGCATGCGTGGTTTACTTGGCTTAGGGTTGCATGATTTGCAAGCCTAGGGCGCTATATTTGGCATGTGCCAATGGCATAGCGGTTTGGAAATATGGCTTGTGGTACGTGTTGGCATGTGCCAATGGCACGTACGGCCATGTTGACCTAGTTGCACGTTTTGCAAGCCTAGGGCGCTATATTTGGCATGCGCCAATGGCATAGCGGCTTGGAAATATGGCTTGTGGCACGCGTTGGCATGTGCCAATGGCACGTACGGCCATGTTGACCTGGTTGCACGTTTTGCAAGCCTAGGACGCTATATTTGGCATGTGCCAATGGCATAGCGGCTTGGAAATATGGCTTGTGGTACGCGTTGGCATGTGCCAATGGCACGTACGGCCATGTTGACCTAGTTGCACGTTTTGCAAGCCTAGGGCGCTATATTTGGCATGCGCCAATGGCATATCGGCTTGCAAATATGGCTTGTGGTACGCGTTGGCATGTGCCAATGGCACGTACGGCCATGTTGACCTAGTTGCACGTTTTGCAAGCCTAGGGCGCTATATTTGGCATGTGCCAATGGCATAGCGGCTTGGAAATATGGCTTGTGGTACGCGTTGGCATGTGCCAATGGCACGTACGGCCATGTTGACCTAGTTGCACGTTTTGCAAGCCTAGGGCGCTATATTTGGCATGTGCCAAAGATAGCGGCTTAGTTTGGCATGGTTGCCAATGAGTGTGATATGTAGTTTGGTTTTGGCGTTGCTGCCATGGTGCGCAGTGTGCGGCTTGGTTTTGGCGTTGTTGCAGTGGCGCGCAGGGTGCGGCTTGGTTTGGCATTGTTGCCATGGCGCGCAGTGTGCGGCTTGGTTTGGCATGGTTGCCGTGGTGCGCAAGTGCGGCTTGGTTTGGCATTGTTGCCATGGTGCGCAGTGTGCGGCTTGGTTTGGCATGGTTGCCGTGGTGCGCAGTGTGCGGCTTGGTTTGGCATTGTTGCCATGGTGCGCAGTGTGCGGCTTGGTTTGGCATGGTTGCCGTGGTGCGCAGTGTGCGGCTTGGTTTGGCATGGTTGCCGTATTGCGCAAAGGCGGCTTGGTTTGGCATTGTTGCCGTGGTGCGCAGCGGCTTGGTTTGGCATTGTTGCCATGGTGCGCAGTGCGGCTTGGTTTGGCATGGTTGTCGTGGTGCCAGCCAGTGTGCGACTTAGTTTTGGAATTAGGGTTTGTGTCGAAAACCCTAATGCAGTATTTTGAAAAATACCCCTATTAATTATTTACACTGAGTTAAATGCTCTTAGTTAATGTGTTGCGGGTAACACTAGGTCATGGGGTTTTACGATTTTACCCCTTGTTTAAAAACCACCATCAACATTAAGTCCCCTTCTTAGCTCTAACAGGGGCTTTGTTGCGAGGTAAGCATAAGATGGTGACAGTATCATCAACAAGAAACCGTAAAGAGAATTGAGGGCTTGTCGACCTTTTATAAATAGGATTTGGAATCCTTGCCTCCGGGAGTTTTGCACAAATCGGGAGGTCGGCATAATTGGTGGGGCCAATTGCGGCTTGGGCGACGTTGGGAAGTTGGCGTGAGTTGGGAAACCGAGTGTGCTAGCCGGGTGAGACCGGCGCAATGTGGAAGTCAGGCGTGCTTGCGGGCGTGACTTGGGAAATTGCGTGTCTTGGCTGGTGGGGCCGGCGCAATGTGGAAGTCTGTGCGTGCTTGCGGCGTGACTTGGGAAATTGCGTGTCTTGGCCGGTGGGGCCGGCGCAAGGTGTGGAAGTCATGTGCGTGCTTGCCGGGCGTGACCGATGTAAACAAGGAGGGAGTTTCTTCAGATAGCAAAGTTTCCTTATCTTGCTTTCCTTCACGTGCGACTTCAATTAGGGCATTATTCATGCTAAAATCTGGAAGCGTTATGTCCCTCATTGCTTCCTTTCCTTTTTTAAGGTTCTGTATTCAAACCCAAAATAATTGCATCGTCTCTCGTTTGAGAAAAGGGCTCTTCTTGTCGAGTTTCTTTCTTTGTCATGTCGCACGTGAGATGAATCATCTCCTAACCAGCCAAGTTCTCCAAGTGAAGGCGCGAGGTCTAATTCTTGCAAAAGCACCCCAACCGGGTTATTCGGGATAAGAAGATCATACCCGGTATGTTTTCGTATTCTTCTCTGCTCGCGTTATCCTCTTTTGCATGTGCATAGATATGGTAGAACTGGGTCATCATTTTTATCTTTTGCGAAGTGTGTGATGGGACCCTCCGGGGGATGGCCTTTAACTCTTCGGAGAAGGATTTCGAGACTTGGTGAAGATCGGTCTTCTTCTCTTGAGGAGGCATTGGTTGGGATCAATCTCCGTTCCACGAAGCTAGTGAAATCATTAAGGACCTCCCTTCCATCTATCCCCACGAAGAACAGGTGCATATTCAGACTTTCTTGGGATCAGTGAGCATGGAGGAGTGCGCCATGATTCTTGACCCTGATGTGGATGAATCAAAAAAACTTTCTCCGAAGTGTCGCTGAGAAAACCTTTGAAGGATCATATGATGGCAGCGGAAATAGCCTTTGAAGTTGATGCCAAAGGTGTTGTTGGTGATACTGGAGGGTTATGGTGGCGTATCTTTGGAATGGTCGTCGGGAGGACATCTGCTTCTTTGTGGGTCGCTTCGGGATGGGATGTTGAGGTTGTTGCTGCTAAACCGTTGAATGGAACCTTTGTTGCCCGAAGGATTGCTTTGGGAAGTGTTTGAAGATAGCTTTGCCCGAGGGGACTTGTGCTTCATCCTTCGAGGGCTAGTTCCTCCCCTTTTGTTATTTCTGTTAGCTGCTTAGTTCCCTTGATGCCTCTTTTTTTTTTTTTTTTTGGTAAACTCATCTTTTCCTTCTTCTTCATCAGTAAACATTTTTCTTCATATATATTTTTTGGAAGAGATGGCTCTGCGGTGGTTTTCTGGGTTTATCTGATGTATTTCTCTGATATCTGGAGAATTTGCTTGGAAAGAGATGTATATATTATTTTATTTTTTGACGGGAAGGGAATCCCCAGGGAGAAATACAAACGGTGTATTCATCTTGGGGAAGTACAGCTACTAAGAGGAATTGTTAAAGGGAATACCGAAAAGAAAAGGAGTAAATGGGAAGTACAAATCCCCCTTTTTTATGGATTGGATTCCTTGAGCCATCGCGAGTGAATTATCACGCCTTCAGGTGTGACTGCATTGATGAGCTTGCAATATCCTCCCAAAAGGGTATCCGCAACCAGATACGCCTGCCTTCTCCTTCACACTGGGCAAATCCATTTTACTTGTCATCTTCCCAACTTGAAACGTGCTTCCTTTGACCACTACATCTCCAATTGAAAACGGGTTCCAGACGTCGTGCGACCGTTTGAGTCTTGGCTTCGTTGGCTTCAATAGAAGTTTCCAAGCTTCTTGCAAAGTGTTCAAGTGGTCCACCTCCCATTCGCATTTCTTGACAGGCGTTCGTGCCGATGTCGCTTGAGTCCCCATGACGGAAAGGGAGAAGGAAAGACTGGTTTGCGAAAAGGTTGCTTGGTCGAGACTTACTTGCATTTGAAAACCATGAGCTAGCGCCAACGGGTCTTCTCCGGATGTCTGGGTTTCTTCAGTAGTTTGTTGACGCGATAACCAGTGGGATGATTTGTTGGAATTTCCTTCGGGCGTGGACGTTGGCGGAGCGCACATCCAATTTCGCTTTGTTGTCGAGCACCCATAAACGTCCCAATATCATGTCGTGATCTAGTTCTTTGACAATATGGAATTTGCTATGTGTTATAGCGTCTCCCATCTCGATCTCTAAGTTGATGTAGCCATGCGCGTTCAAAGCTTCTCCTCTCAAGTCCTTAATCACGGACGGGGAATAGGTAGCGTCTTGTTTTGTAAATCCTGCTGCCTTCGGTGTCTTGAAAGTAATGATGTTGTGGTAGGAGGCCGTGTCGATGAGCGTGTCGTCAAATTCGTTACCTCTTAAACGGGACGTGGTCAGCAGGTCCCCGTTCTCCGCGCTCGCCTGTTTGGGAAGCTTGGGCCCTTGGCGTGGATTCCGAGGAGAGAAAAAGCCGTTTGTCGGATACAACACGATTGAGAGCTGCGAAAATATCTTGGCGCTGAACCTTGGAAAGATAGAGAATTTCGCATACATGTCGCATCATGGATTGTACGGTCTCGTGTACGAGTCCCCAGAGGAACCGCAGCTTCTTATTGGTAGTGGGTCTCGATGCACTCTTTCGTCTCCTAGTTGGAGTTCTCCTGCTTCTATCCTGTCTTTGAAAATATGCTTGATCTGTTGCAATCGCTAGTCGGGTGGTGAACGAACCTGTGGTAATGGCAGTATTTGGGGTTCGCCATCTCGGCCTCGGTTGGTGGCCGTCTGAGCGGTGGCAATCTGATGACATCATCTTGAACCCAGGCTTCTAGGAGGTCAATCACCTCCTCGATGGGGAATGGGAAATCAAGGGTATTTCCTTCGGTCTCACGATGCTGCACGGGAGTTTTAGTGACGATCTTCCGTTGCGAGGGTTCCCGTTGCGCCGGCGCTTCACGTTTCGGCTGGTGGCTCGTAGTTGCGGCTTTCCTTTTTCCCCTTTCGTTTACTATGTTCACGGAGGATAAGCCGGCATTAAATTGTTTGTTGATGAGGCGCCTACTCCCGCGGGTTTCGCGCGCGTCTTCGGTTCGAGTTGGCCTAGTTCTTTCCAGTAATGCTGGTGATGTTGTTGCAGATCGTCTGGCGGCTTCATGGAGTTCGGAGAACGTTTGGAAACGCAAGTTTTCTAGCAGGCGCAGTATATTGGAACCATACCATTGATGCATCGTTCACCAATTGTTGCTCGGTCACGCTTTGGGTCGTGATAACAGTGTTGAACTCTGAACCTTTGACGAAATCATTCGGATGTTCGTTATCCCACTGTACATTCTTCCGAGGTCCGAAAAGGTAACTTGTTCAGACACGAAGAAGTATTTCTTGTAAAACGCAGTGACCATGCTACTCCATTGGGAATGCTGCTCGGTGGGATGTTTGTTGTACCATGTATACGCCCTTCCAGTAAGTGATTTTGAGAATTCCTTAAACGAAGAACGTGATTATATTCATGTTCACCTAGGGATTCCAGAAACGAGAAACATGCTCACGTGCATTCCCGGAACCATCGTGCACAGGTAAATTGAGGAGAAGAGTACCCCCTTGGGAGAGGGATTCTCTGTATTTCGGATGGGTAATGGGGTTGGTGATGATGCACGTCCAACTCATCATTCTTGATTCGGTTGCAGAGGAGTTGTTCCAAATCTTCTCTCGTGACAAAGTTGGGTGGCGATTTCTTTCCAACGGGATTCTAGTGCGAGTTTCCTCATCCATGGAGGCGTGCTCTGCCGAGGTGCTGGCGTCGGGGTTGTTGGAGACGTTCCTAAATGGCTCTGGAGGGCGCGACTCACGTGGTAGTCGTTCTGTCAGGGTCTTGAGAAAGATGAGTACCTCCTTCTGTGTTGAAACCATATCTGTCTGGGCTCTGGCGAGCATCTCTTGTCGTTCCATCAGATCAGCGATGGTGACATAAGGGCGACTTCCTCTTGTCCCTCCGGTTTCTCGTCCCGTTGGCGGGTAGTTGGGATCTTGGTCGTGGACGGAGGCGCCATGCTAGACGGCGCATTTGGGGTCGTGGCGGCGCTCTAGCCCTGGTGATCGGTGGGGCGCGACACCGAAAGATATTTTCGTTGCCGTGATTAGAGGGTTGTGCGGAGACGCTAGAGGAGGCGCGGCTCGGCCCCGGTGATTGGCGGTGTTACACTTGAGGGAGTGCATTCGATGTTCTTTGTTGTCAGCCGTGACGTAACAACGTTATTGGGAGAAATGCTAACATCGGGGATGCGTTATCTTTGGTGTTCTCGGCACGCTCCGGACCTC
The DNA here is from genome assembly GCA_023531295.1 of Papaver armeniacum. Classification (NCBI taxonomy): domain Eukaryota; kingdom Viridiplantae; phylum Streptophyta; class Magnoliopsida; order Ranunculales; family Papaveraceae; genus Papaver; species Papaver armeniacum. The sequence goes on along the minus strand of JAJJWW010015500.1, from coordinate 67,188 downwards.
GAGTTCCACCATGTTGGGATTTGACGTTCGGAAACGAAATCGAGGAGTCGGAGTTGGTATTGTAAATCGATAGATCAATCCTCCCGCTGTGGTCGCCAATTGTTTATGGGTGAAAATCGTTTCTGCCGATTTCAAGTAAATTCGGTGGGTGAGTGAGAAACTGGTTTAAACCCTAAACAAATGTGCTGCACGTGAGCACTTTATAGATTCGAGAGATCAATCTGTACAAGTCCGGCCTAAACCAAGAAATGGCCGTTCCAGACTTGCTTGGTCACAAAGTGAAGGATAAGGGTTGATTTGGGGAGGGAAGCAAAGAAAGGTGTTGAGACCAGAGAATAGTTCTGGGAGAGTAGTGTCTCGACTTGTATCGAAAGTGAAAGCTTAGGAAGCTTGCAAGAGATGAAAGCTTTTGGAGAGCTTGCAAAGTTGCCTTTTCCGAGAGTGTAGTATTTTTCTCCGACCGAGACTTGTTGTCCGGTGGAAATAGGTAAGACCTATTTATACAAGTCGAGATTGAAACGTGCCCTGGCCTCATGAAGGAAGAGAGTAAAGGGTGAAATAATGGGAGGAGGTGGTAACCGCATGGTGTTAATGGGTGAAAACGTTTTCACCATTATTTCCTCATTTATTTGACCGCTTTATTCCTTTTCACGCTTTCTTAATGTGAGCGTAGTGTACGCCGCAAGTCAGTGACCGCCAAACCAAAACCCCGGAAAGCATCCCCAGCCTTGTGTTGATATCTCGTTGGTTGAACCTTGAGTGCAAGTGGCGCTGCTAGTGGCGCGTGTGGCATGTGCCATTGGCATGTGCTGGAATGCCCTTGTTGGGTTGTACTTCGAGCGCAAGTGGTAATGCCAGAGTCGCTAGTAGCGTGCGTGGCATGTGCCAATGGCATGTGCGGAATGCCTTGGTGGTAGGTTGTATGTTGAGTGTAAGTGGCAATGCCAGAGCTGCTAGTGGCGTGTGTGGCATGTGCCAATGGCATGTGCGGAATGCCTTGATGGTAAGTTGCACGGTTTGCAAGTTAGGCTACCAGCGTGTGTGTTTGGCATGTGCCAATGGCATGTGCGGAATGCCTTGGTGGTAGGTTGCACGGTTTGCAAGTTAGGCTACCAGCGTGTGTGTTTGGCATGTGCCAATGGCATGCGTGGCCATTAGGGCCGTGGCCTTGGTAGGAAAAGCTACCAGCGAGCAAGTTGGCATGTGCCAATGGCATGCGTGGCCGACTTGGCTTAGGTTGCATGGTTTGCAAGCCTAGGGCGCTATATTTGGCATGTGCCAATGGCATAGCGGTTTGGAAATATGGCTTGTGGTACGTGTTGGCATGTGCCAATGGCACGTACGGCCATGTTGACCTAGTTGCACGTTTTTGCAAGCCTAGGGGCGCTATATTTGGCATGCGCCAATGGCATAACGGCTTGGAAATATGGCTTGTGGCACGCGTTGGCATGTGCCAATGGCACGTACGGCCATGTTGACCTAGTTGTACGTTTTGCAAGCCTAGGGCGCTATATTTGGCATGTGCCAATGGCATAGCTGCTTGGAAATATGGCTTGTGGTACGCGTTGGCATGTGCCAATGGCACGCATCGGCCATGTTGACCTAGTTGCACGTTTTGCAAGCCTAGGGCGCTATATTTGGCATGCGCCAATGGCATATCGGCTTGGAAATATGGCTTGTGGCACGCGTTGGCATGTGCCAATGGCACGTCGGCCATGTTGACCTAGTTGCACGTTTTGCAAGCCTAGGGCGCTATATTTGGCATGTGCCAATGGCATAGCGGCTTGGAAATATGGCTTGTGGTATCGCGTTGGCATGTGCCAATGGCACGTCGGCCATGTTGACCTAGTTGCACGTTTTGCGAGCCTAGGGCGCTATATTTGGCATGTGCCAATAGCATAGCTGCTTAGTTTGGCATGATTGCCAATGAGTGTGATATGTAGTTTGGTTTTGGCGTTCTTTGTCATGGTCGCGATGTCACGGCTTGGTTTTAGCGTTATTGCGGTGGCGCGCGGAGTGCGGCTTGGTTTGGCATTGTTGCCATGGCGCGCGTGTGCGGCTTGGTTTGGCATGGTTGCCGTGGTGCGCGATTGTGCGGCTTGGTTTGGCATGGTTGCCGTGGTGCGCAGTGCGGCTTGGTTTGGCATTGTTGCCATGGTGCGCATGTGCGGCTTGGTTTGGCATGGTTGCCGTGGTGCGCGCTGTGCGGCTTGGTTTGGCATTGTTGCCATGGTGCGCGATGTGCGGCTTGGTTTGGCATGGTTGTCGTGGTGCGCAGTGTGCGGCTTGGTTTGGCATTGTTGCCATGGTGCTGGGCAGTGCGGCTTGGTTTGGCATTGTTGCCATGGTGCGCAGTGTGCGGCTTGGTTTGGCATGGTTGCCGTGGTGCGCAGTGTGCGACTTAGTTTTTGGATTAGGGTTTGTGTCGAAAACCTAATCTGGTATTTTGAAAAAATACCCCTATTAATTATTTACACCTGAGTTAAATGCTCTTAGTTAATGTGTTGCGGGTAACACTAGGTCATGGGGTTTTACGATTTTACCCCTTGTTTAAAAACCACCATCAACAACTGCATCTATTATTGTCTTCGCATCAAGCTCAAAGATCACCTTGGTAAGCTTTTGTTCTTTTGCCCATTCCACTGCTTCCCAAAGTCCCATACTTTCAGCTTGCTCCGCGCTTCTAATGTTCTTCAGATGGATACATTTTGTTGCTTGTTGTAATCCTGCAAAATTACGCACTATTAGTCCAATACCACCCGGATTATTTACATATTGAAAAGAACCATCACTGTTAATAGTCAGGTAATCAAAAGGAGGGGGAATCCAGTGGATGTTGTTTCTGTTTACTCTAGTAACTCTGGTCTGACAATAGTTTTGAGTTAAAGCCCGATCTTCAAAGCACGCTCTACAGGAACTAACTATTTTCTCCAGGTTTATACTTTTATTATTAAACACCTTATCACATCTGACTGACCAAATAATCCAGGCTACAATAGCACGTCTAATCAAATCCTGTTCTGAAATCTGATTATTATGGAGGCTATCGAACCAACTGCAAATCCACTCTGAGAAGTTATTGTTGTTGCCAGTCATCGAACCCGTTGTTGCAAACCAGATTGCTCTGGAGATATTGCAATTCATTAGCACATGAGCTGTTGTTTCTTCTTCAAGACCACAAAAAGGACACATAACATCTTCTCCAACAGTGGCAGCACCAAGAGCATCTCGTAGCTAGTAGACTAGAGGTAGCTTTCCACAGAAATTGACGAACCCTAAGAAGAGTAGGGAGTTTCCATAATCTCTTATAGATATTCTGCATTCTGGGACCCGCAGTTTCGTATGGATGCGATTCCTCATATATTTTCCTATAACAAGACTTAACGGAGAAGTTACCATTCTTCTCCAGTAACCACACGAGTTTATCAGATTGACTTCTATGGATTGAAAATCAATGATAAGACTAACCATGTTTGCTTCAAAGAGATTATTAAGAAGATTAATATCCCATAGAGAAGAATTATGTAGAAATAGTTGGCTCACAGTGGTTTAATTTCCATGAATCGTACAGCCTTGTTTAGGTTGAGGAGGATTTTGGAGTTCTAGTATCCATCGATGTTTCCAAATCAGAATAGTTTCACCATTGCCTAAATTCCAACAGCTGAATCTTTGAACAAAACCAATTTCAGAACTTATACTTCGCCATGACCATGTGGTATTATACTTCTTTTTAAGATCAAAGATTTCCCCATCTGGATAGTACTTTGCTCGAAGAGATTTAGCCATGATACTAGTTTGATCTGTATAGAGTTTCCAAGCTGTCTTAGCGAGAAGAGCTCTGTTAAAAATCTGCATATCTCGAAAACCCAATCCACCTTCTTTATTTGGTTTACTTGTTCTCTTCCAAGAAACAATATGCCTTCCTTTGTTAGACTTTTTATTCCTCCAGAAAACCTGCTGAGAGGAGTTTATTTTGTTGATGGTGACATCAGGTAGCTTGAAACTAGACATGTGATGAATAGGAATAGCATTGGTGACGTTCCTTATCATCACAATTCTGGCAGCCTCTGACATATTACTAGCATTCCACTTAGAGTATTTATAATCCATCTTGTCTACGAGAATTGAAAATGGAATTTTTTTATTTCTGCCCACGAAAAAAGGAAGTCCCAGGTATTTTTCTTCTTTAATATCAAGTTGGCAAACTTGAAGTAAACCACTAATATCTTGACAATCAAAAGGATCCATGTTGTCACTAAAAAAGACTGCAGACTTGTTAAAGTTGATAAGTTGTCCAGAACAAGAAGTAAACTCATTAATAACTTGCAGCAATTTGTTTGTCTGAGAAGTGTTAGCCTTGCATAAAAGTAGGCAATTATCCGCGAATAATAAGTGGTTTATTTTAGGTGATGAACGGGAAATCTCTACCCCTGTAAGTTGACCATGCCTTTCACAATGAGCCAGATATCTAGAGAATCTTTCCATGGCTAAGATGAATAAATATGGTGACAATAGATCCCCCCGGCGTATCCCACGAGTTGGCTGGAATGGTGTTGAGGGAGATCGATTAATCAGAACTTCAATTTATGTAGTAGATATACACTGAGAAATCAGTTGACAAAATTTGTTGCCAAAGCCGAACTTCTTGAGAATATCAATGAGGAAACTCCATTCAAGCCTATCAAAGGCTTTCGACATATCCATCTTTAGTGCTAAGTTGCCTCCTTTTCCTTCTTTTTTCTTCATGGCCTGAACAATTTCTTGCACTAAACACACATTTTCAGATATCAACCTTCTCGGTACATACGCTGCCTGCATTGGAGAAATAATGTGAGAGATGTGTTTCTTCATTCTTAGTGCAATAACCTTTGAGATGATCTTATACATTGTGTTACACAATACAATGGGTCTGAAATCTTCTGGACTGTGTGGAGACTGAGTTTTAGGAATCAAAGAAACTCTAGTTTTGTTCAATTTCTTAAGAAGAAAACCCGAATGGAAGAAAGACTTGATAGTTTTACAGACATCTTCTTTAACCACCTGCCATTGAGTCTGATAGAAACCCGGTGGAAATCCATCGGGACCTGGAGATGTCCATGGATCCATGGTCATGAGTGCATTATAGATTTCCTGCTCAGATGGGATAGCTTCCAATTCAATATTATCTTCATCAGTTATACACATAGGAATAAATTTGAGAAAATCACCACTGCTGAAAGGATTAGAAGTCGTCATGATGTTCATAAAGTGATTTTTGAGGAGAAGTTCAAGAGACTCCCTATCTCTGCACCAAGAACCATCTGCTGCGAGTAAAGCATCAATTCTATTATGCGCTTTCCGTCTGTTAACCCTGATATGGAAGTATTTAGAATTCATGTCCATTTCATTGAAGAATAAATCTCTTGACTTTTGCTTATTCGAACTGGCTATAATATCAGTTAATTGACTAATTTCTTTCTCTAGATCAATGACTGTTTCCGTGTTGTTACCATTAACGTCAGTAGCTTGAAGATGAGACATGTTTTGGTGCAAATCTAAGAGTCTTCTTCGGATGTTACCAAAAGTGTTCTTACTCCACTTAGATAACACAGTTCTAGTAAGTGATAACTTGTTAGAAAAAACAAAAGCATTAGAACCAGAGTAACTAGCAGACCAAGATTTTTTAATCTCCTCATGACAAGTTTCGTTTTTTTAACCAGTACTCGAAGAATTTCCAGTTTCTACCTTGGAGATGAGTTTCCTTATCTAACTCTAATAAAATTGGGGTATGATCTGAACCTCTCTGGGCAAGATGGGTTAGAATAGAGTTAGGGAAAGCAATAGACCACTCATTATTTATTAAAGCTCTATCAAGCCTAGATTTGTACTTTCCAGTACCGTGTTTGTTACTAGTCCAAGTATAGGGACAACCACTGAATCCCAGATCATTCATGTCAGAGTCTTTTATAAGTTCAAGAATTTCTGAAGGAGTAGTTGGAGAAGAGGGAGAATTTCTATCATATGTGGTCATAGTGATATTAAGATCACCTAAAACTACCCAAGGGATAGAGACAACTTTTCTAAGATCATTTATATAAGACCATTGTTCATTTTGTTCAGTTATGTAAGGAGTGTCGTAGATGCATGAGAGAAACCATTCTCCCTTACTAGGATCGTTGGAAACTATAGCATGGATCATTTTACTAGTTGAGCCAACGATATCTACTAAAAATCCATCTTTCCATAAAAGGATTAGGCCTCCAGCAGCTCCTATAGATGGTACATATAGGCTATTAGGCATGTACAAAAAATTAGTTAACTTAACTATCCGGTTGTCATTTATCTTCATTTCGGAAAGAAAGATAATATCAGGAGAATGAAGGGTGTTAAGCTGACCAATATGATCTATAGTTTTTTTTCCAAGGAAACCTTGGCAATTCCAACTTAAAACTTTCATGGAATCAGAATAATAAGCAGTATAACGATAATAAAACTTAAAGGGAATTAAAATTGACAGGAATAAGGAATTTTCTGAGAGTAGAGAAATGATTACCAAAGCAGCAGAAACTTCATCCACATCATGCGAGTCCTCCTTATCCACCATTACTCCTTCTTCAATCAGGTCATGCTCCATATCATCAGCTTCAGCAGAAGAAGATCTCTTTTCAGTATTATTTTCAGTGGTACTAGCATGAACATCATTGGGAACTTCAGCATCTGAACTCCTAGATCTTTTAGTTTTCCTTTCGCGATCTTGTTGTTCTTCCTCAGCTTCCATATTTTTCCTGTTTATACTAGCTTCACAGATTCTTTGTAGTAACATATAAATGCCATTTATTATCTCAACTCCATAAGCACGTGCTAACTCGTGACAGTATTAAATATACTAATCATTAGTAAAACCTCTGATTCTTAGATCTTCAGCAACATTCTCACACTCTTCATCATTATGGTCGATTGTCCAACATTCCTTACATAGGTTGTGCGATTATTTTTCCCAGTGATATCTCACCCAAGCTACACCTCATGCAGCAGTATTCCACCAACCACCCCTGTGCAAAGGTTTAGTTAAGTCAATCTTAACTCTAGCAGTTATTGTACTTCCATAACATGGCCTGCAATTCTCAGGATTTGTCCAGATCTTCTCTCCCAATTCTACAATAGCTTCATTGATGACAGCTTCAGAGTGATGTTCTAGGAGAAGATGTTTAAATTGAACGTTCCATTCTTGATGAGTAAATGTCCATTCTTTAATAGGGATGCTTGATACTCTTTTAGATTCAAATGACATTTCTGAACATTCCATGGTCCTCTTTTCAGCACTGCAAGCATTGTTTCTTTTGAGAAAAACTTGAAAAGAAAAACATTCCTATCAACAGCACGCACATCTTTGAGCTTCCATCTTTTCCAAAGTAAAACAACTCTTTTTCTAACATCATCAGTTTCGATTGGATCTTCAGAGAAAAGCTTTCCTATCGTAGTATTTTTCCAGTCCTCAGCTGCATCTGCAATTGCTTTTTGTGAGATGGTTTTATTAGGCCACATTCCCTATAGTTATAGGAGGTGTCTTAAAACATTGAAATGACTAACCTACCCTTAACCTAATTTAATTTAAAACCAACTTAATAACCACATATATATATATATATATATGCCCACCACCGCCGCCCACCATCTACCACCTCCGACTACCACCACCACCACCTCTAGATATATAGCTTAATTCAAATCATTAACAAAGATATTCTCACAGACCCATTACTTGTCATTCGTTTTTGGTTGAAAAAGTGAGAAGTAATCATCAAAATGAGTTGAAAATGGAAGTTGAACTCAACTTTAATGGAGTTTTTTTTTCCAGGGAAAAGTTCGGTTACATCGCAAAAAATCCTAGCTAAATTGGGGCCTATGGATTTTTTCATCCACCCCATAGAGAATGATAAGGGGTGTCTAAGTTTGATGACACTACCATTTTACCCTCTATGAAATTTTAATACTACCAATTTATCCTCATTTAATCCTAATAACAAAAAAAAAAAAAACTATATCAAATCAAAATCACTTCCATTTCCATCAAAATAAAGAATTCAAAATCAAACGAAAACATTGTTGATAATCACCAAATTCACTAAAATAGGTAATTTTTCGTTTTAGCTCTGTTTGAGGGTGAAAACGGTTTCTGCTGATTACGGTAATTTCGCGTGAGTGGGTGAGAAACGAGTTTAAACCCTAAACAATGTACTCACTACACCAAATTCTGGGATTAGAAACAGAACCAAGTCGTTACTAAAATGGGTTGTAACGGCTCTCGCCTGTTGCAAAAGTGGGTGTTACATTTTTTTCGTAACGGCTTTGTGGCCGTTACGAATCTGGGTTGTAACGGCCCTCGTAATGAATATGAGCCGTTAAATTTGCCACGTGGTAACGAAATGTGACTGGCCGTTACGAATTTTTTTGTAACATAGTCATGTAATGCCTTTTGAGCCAGTTATTACGTGGCATATTGTAACAGCTTAGAGCCGTTATTACGTGGCGATTGTAACAAATTAGAGCCGTTACGAACTTTTTTGTAACAACAAAAAAATTACTGCCAGTCAACCTAGACCTGGTCAAAATTGGTCAACCAGGTCAAGGATGACCGGCAGTTCATTTTCTGCCGGAAATAAGCCGGAATTTCTATTACCCTGCATCACCTTTCATGCCATCCATCATCCACATTCAACAATCAATTCATATTACATTCAACAATCAATTCACACCATATTCAACCAATTCATGTCAAAAAAGAACACAAATTCTTTTAAGTACAATTTTTTTTTGTTAAGTACACAAATTCTTCTAAGTACCAATTTTTTTGTTAATTGTTCTAAATTTCTAAGGGAATACATAGAAACGTACTAACTTCCTACATAGAAACTTACAAAACTTTGCGTTGCTTTATTCTCCAGCCTTTCGATCAAAAAAATGCATCATTCAAATAACCTGCTAACACAAAATATGTATACTTAGATGTTGGAAGTAAGCAAAAACTAGAAGAGATGACACACCCAATAAACTGGAGCAGTTATGAAGTTATTGTTGCAAGGAAGTAAGAGAACTTAACGCGACAAACAAACCTATCTGTAACTACAACTTCATGACCATAAGCATACCAACCTATGTTAAAAACAAACGAAACTAAGATGTTATACCACATACGGATGAAATTAAAAAAAAAATATATCAATTGGAGAAAAGAAGAATGAGAAATACTTACAGTGGTTTTGTAATAAATAACAAGTCCATGATTTAGTCATCAAGAGCTTCAACTTCAACTGTAACCATTGATCCAGGCCATTATTCCAATTGCACGGTTGAAGACATGTTTTGTTGATCAAATAGTGGAAACACTAATATGAAAAGAAGAGTAGAGGTATGTCAGGCAGAAAGTTATGAGCCAATGACTGAATAACTAACACATATTTTAAGTAGAATTCAGATGCATGGGTGGATCCGCTTTCATCCAGAAGAGGGGTTCCCATGCAGGAGATTTGCTACTCTAACATCCTTAAATAGAGTAGATTTAAGATTTCATTAATTCCAGTTGATTGTCCAGCATAAGATTTCCTTAAATAGCTGCTAATATTATGACAATCAGATTGTAAAAGTATACCTCAGCTCTATATCTTAAGGATTCCACTGCATTTTTAGTGAGCAAAGGAAAAGGGGCAATGAAATTTGAGCTACCCTTGCTGTCATCTTCTTCTTCCCCTAAAGTGGCTTTGATCTCTTCAAAAACCTCCATCTCATCTACGGAAACCAGAGAAAAAAGTACAAGTAGTTCATCATTTAAAAAATATACAAAAGACCCTACAGAACAAGGAAATGACTTTCTACAAAACTGTAGTGTTAGACACGAACCACGTCACTTTTTCAGTTTGATGCTAAATTAATTTTCCTTCACACTGTACTCATATCAAAAGTTTCTTATGACAAAGTTGGTTAAGTCTATATATAAGAAGTTCTCCAACTAATTGCTCTTTTGGTATATACTCAAAAGGACATGACAGGGATATAATTTAGTAACAGATTGTGCGTGCTACATCTACATACCAAATTTAGATAACTTTGATCAGAAAAGAAGCTGATGGTCAGTATTAACATTTTTACCAGTCAAATTGCATATATCTCTAATCAGCATACATCTAGGAATACAAGGAATCATTTGCACTGTTCAAGAGCAAATGGATGTTATACCTTTATGCTGGTATTGGCTTAATTTTCCAGAGTGATGTAGGATACTTCCTGGCTTCAAGAGCAGTAATTATGTTAGCTGCAACTACTGAACAATTGCGGAAAAAGCACTGGCCCTTCTTGAAAGTGGTTTATGCCTGAAACAGATTTCAAAGCCAGTTGGATCCTCATAAAAATCCTCATTCAAGGGAAAGGTAAAAATGTGATCCAAGCTGCGTTTTCTCCTAACTGTGTTCTTAGCCGAGATATCACAACACTAGGGAAAAGAGGGAAATAAATCTAACATTTTGGCCAAAACTACCAGCAAAGAATAGTTTGAAAGTAAGAAAACGGAAACTGTATTTCTAAAGACACGGGACAGTATTACCAAGAAAATTTCATGGCCCAATGAAATTTCCAAGGAATGCGAAAACAAATTAACAATTACATAGTAAATTTTTGTTCAGCCAGTCAATATCTTCATTAGAATTTCCAAATTAAAATAACGAAATATGAAAAATTCTCAAATTTAGTAGCCTCATCATAATTCGAAAATTTAGAGAGAGGCTAAGATAGGCCTAGTAGAGTGAGACAGGGAGAAAGAGAACAATCTCCCACATGGCTGGAGATTTGGTTGCCTAAGCAAGGATGATGATGATACTTACATTTTTCACAAGACCATCCTAAGTTGACGACGGATTTATCCCAAGTCCCAAAACCCAACTCGTACTTTACATGAAATCATCACTGCCTCGTCGGGAAGACTGAAAAGGAAAGAAAATCTATTAAGCTGAGCTTGCGCATATATATGAGGGAGAATATGTGCTGGTGGTGGCGGGGTTATTTGACCATAAAAATTCTAGACCATTAGCGACAGAAGCTAGTCAAACTGGTGACAAATGCATATCCAAGGACTTGGACAATTCTAACATAATAAATCAAGGGGAAATTTAGCATTTACAAAAATGTGGAATTTCCATGAAATCAGACTATTTATAAATGCCGAGAAGAAACAAAAATTCTCAGTAAAGTTAAGAAGAGATGATTCAAAATAATATTGCACATCAAGTATGATCAAACATGGATGGTAAAACTCATGTTGGTATCGTAAAACAAATCAAATTTTGGTCATCAGTGGGGTTTCAATTAGAGAGCTCGTTGGGTCATTTCTACAAACATGGGAAGGTATCACATTTTTACACAATTAGATATTCAAGAAAAGCATAGAGTTTCTGTAGAACAGAGTCGATAATTCATGCGAAAGAAAATATGGCATCAGTTTATGGCTAGTTGTGCTGCATCAGTATTGGATAGGACCCCTTTTTCATAGACAGATGGCACATACGTTAGAAAATCCTATTCAATGATCATTTAATCATCAATGGGAGGTACGGCATACCGCAAATAATAACAACCCATCCAACTCTAACGCTTGGCACGCATCTAGTATGATGTTACTTGCTCTTTGTTCTTATTTGATCATTTGTTCTGCCTCGAAGATATCATAACCACCTACATACACAAATAAAACATGAAGATTTTCAGATGTTACACAAGTTCTTATAAACCAAAAAATCCATCCTGGTCTCTTTTGTTCTTATTTAATCACTTGTTCTGCCCAACCCTTATTGCTAGGAGATCCTTAATGACTTGGGCAAAAGTAGTATCTTTAGAACAGCTTATCAAGATCTGCCCATACACCACCAACACAAAATCCATCCCGATGTCTTTCAACGTCATCGTATTTTCATTTTTGGTGGTGCAACTTAAAACAAAAACATGCATTTAATAGTTGCAGCTTAAAACAAAAAGTGGAAGGAAAAGGCTGTACCAAAGTGGAAGGGAAGGCAATGCTTGCTTCTAGACCATTCTCAGCAGAACCACCATTTCTTTATCCTTAATATCCTCCATCCATCTCACAGCAGCAACTCCACAATTCCATACTTTCTCTGCATTTCAGTTCAGCCGCAACCCAATCATCAACAACTTCTAAATCTTCTCAACTTCACAACTTCTGAATCTTCTCAACTCCACAATTCCATACGGCACATAACCTCAGAACCCATTAAACCAATACCAGATTCCCTTCCTATTCTTCCACCAACTTCATAGCATAACAACACCATCACAATTCCTACTTCATAGCCATTCCACATATTCTTCTATCAATCATAACCCATCTGAAAATCGATCACAAACACCATCTTCATATCAGAAACACCATCACAAAAACAAACCCTGAAATCATAAAACAAGTACCCATATTAGAACAAACCCTAAAATCAGTTCATATTTTGAAACCCTAAAATAGAAATTAACATAAAACCCAAAAACCAGTTTATATTTTGAAACTTATACCTCCTAAGTTGGCATAAATTCTTCAAAGTTATTCAAACCCTAAAATGAAATTAGAAAAAACAAATCGAATTAGATTTATATTAGATTTATAACAAAACGAAACTAAGATGAAACAAATCATATTAGATTCACGGATTAACAAATCGAAGAACTAAAAAATAGATGAAATGAAACCCTAAAAAACAAATCGATTGTAAAACCGATGAAACCCTAAAAATCAAAAAACTTAAGATGATTAAAACTTACACAGATCAATGATTGAAGGTTATTGAAAAGATTGAAGAGATTTCTGTGATGGTTTCTAGGCTAAGTGAAACTAGGGCTTCATCGCCTGAGAGGAAAGAAAAGAGGCAGGAGCAGATGAGAGAAAAAAGAAAAATGAAAATGAAACTCGATCTGGTCGATTCACCAGGATATCATCAAAATCACGCATGTGAATGGCACACGCATGGGAGGAAATATCCTCTAGCATTACTCATCAAGGGTGGAAATATAATGCCACGCATGTGAATGGCACATGCACATTTTAAAGGTGTTACCACCCTGGTGTGACCAAGCGTGTGACTGGCACGCCTTAAAAAATTCGTAACGGCTTAGCCCTGTTACGAATTTTTAAAAAATTCGTAACAGCTCCTGCTTGTTACGAATTTTTTGTAACGGCCATTTGTAACGGTAAATTCGTAACGGCCCATAAGCCGTTACGAATTGCTGTTACGATTCCGGGAATTTGGTGTAGTGACTGCACGGGAGTACTTTAGATTCGAGAGATCAATCTGTACAAATTCGGCCTAAACCAAGAAATGGTCGTTCCAGACTTGCTTCGGTCACAAAGTGAAGGAGAATGGTTGGTTTTGGGGAGGGAAGCGAAGAGAGTGTTGAGACCAGAATAGTTGTTTGACGACTTGTATAAGAAAGTGAAACGCTAGCAATGTGGAAGCTAACAGATGATTTATGAGTGTTGTATGTTCCTGACCAAAACTTGTCCTTTGGTGGAAATAGGTAAGACCTATTTATACAAGTCGTAACAAAACGTACTCTGGTCTCGTAAGAAATGGAAACGACTGAGTAAAGTGGAAGGAGGTGGTAACGGGTAACGCCTGGAATTGATGTTCCATAATGAAAGAACCGTTTCACCATTACTCCTTGTATTTACTAACCGACTCATTCTTATGACACTTTCTTGTAACGGGCGTAGTTGTAGATGGGCAAAACGATTTGCTGGTTTTTACGGAATTGAGGAGACGACCGTACGGAGGAGACTCCTTGAACCGAGCGAAATGTTCAAATTCACACAGATGCACTGCAAGAAGGGAGTGCTTTGAATTTGAGAGATCAATCTGTAGTACTCCGGCCTAAACCAAGACAATGGCCGTTCCAGAGTAAATTCGGTCACAAGAGAGGATGGGTCGATCTGTAGGAGGGAAGATGAGAAATGTGTGGAATCAATGGTAGTCGAAGATTATAGGTGTGTTGTGAATTCTGAATATGATAAGTTCTGAAATATTGAAATTACTCAATTGATGAGTTGTTGACCTCGTGTTGTCTGTGAGACATGAGATTCTTGTTGTTCTTTCAATCATGATTCAGAGAATTATTTATATTGCTGAAACTGTAGACACCATGATTCCATGAAGTGTGACAGTTAATGGAGTCAATGAGTGGGGAAATGGAAATCGTGTTTGAAACCAGTTGCTCATCGTGCGGAGACTTGGTCGATTTTCCATCCACAATCGACCATCCACTACTTTGTTAACTCCTTCAACTGATTGCACGACTTGCTCATATTCCATCGTGTGTTTGAACACACGTGCCGTAGACCGCCAGACCAAAACCCTAGTTAATATCCCCCATGTAACACGATTGATGTCTCGTGTAAGTATGGAGTCTGTAAGGCAGACGTGTATTTAGTTAGTCAGTTGTTGACTTCATGGGATGATGAGTCCTTGTATTGTTGAGTCGAACGTGGTTTGGAAATGCTCTGAGACTCATGAATTGAATATGTCTGTTGAGACAGAGATATGATGTGTGAATAAGTTAACGTGAGAAAATATTGTTGAATATTTGATAGTTGAACCAATATTCTTTGATTTGAGCAAGTATTGCTCATCTGAGCAAATATTGCTCATTTGATGAATTATGGTAGCATGACCAAATAAAATATTTAATCAGAATACTGGTAATTGAACCGAGTATGATAAATAAAATGTTGATCACGGTATCAACGTAAAATTATTAGCATTTGAATCTGGAATCATTAACCTTGGACTCAAAACCCTAATTCTATCAATTGATGATTTATTGATGGTTTATTTGAAAATTAACCATGGAATGAAGGAGAACAGATTTCATGGGACCGTGGGTCGACCACGCGCTCTCATATGCTCGTGTGAGCAAAAACCAACGCCTCTTGAAGAGTTGGTGATTTGTTGATGAAAGAATGATCAAATGCTGGTGTTTATGGGTGAAAATCGTTTCTGCCGATTTCGGTAAATTCGGTAGGTAAGTGAGAAACTGGTTCAAACCCTAAACAAATGTGCTGCACGTGAGCACTTTATAGATTCGAGAGATCAATTTGTACAAGTCCGGCCTAAACCAAGAAATGGTCGTTCCAGACTTGCTTCGGTCACAAAGTGGAGGAGAAGGGTTGATTTGGGGAGGGAAGCAAAGAAAGGTGTTGAGGCCGAATACCCGGGAGAGTAGTATCTCGACTTGTATCGTAAAGTGAAAGCTTGGGAGCTTGCAAGAGGTGGAAGCTTTTGGGAGAGCTTGCAAAGTTGCCTTTCTCGAGAGTGTAGTATTTTTCTCCCGACCGAGACTTGTTGTCCGGTGGAAATAGGTAAGACCTATTTATACAAGTCGAGATTGAAACGTACCCTGGTCTTATGAAGGAAGAGAGTAAAGGGTGAAATAATGGGAGGAGGTGGTAACCGCATGGTGTTAATGGGTGAAAACGTTTTCACCATTATTTCCTCTTTTATTTGACCGCTTTATTCCTTTTCACGCTTTCTTAATGTGAGCGTAGTGTACGCTGCATGCTTGTGACCGTCAAACCAAAACCCTAGAAAGCATCCCCGCCAGTGTTGATGTCTCGAGTGTTGGTTGCATCTTGCGTGCAAGTGGTGCTGCTAGGGACGCATGTGGCATGTGCCAATGGCATGTGCGGAATGCCTTCGGTACAGTTGCACCTCGAGCGTAAGTGGTAATGCCGTAGCCGCTAGTGGCGTGTGTGGCATGTGCCAACGGCATGTGCGGAATGCCTTGGTGGTAGGTTGCACGGTTTGCAAGTTAGGCTACCAGCGTGTGTGTTTGGCATGTGCCAATGGCATGTACGGCCATGTTGACCTAGTTGCAAGTCTTGCAAGCCTAGGGCGCTATATTTGGCGTGGGCCAAAGGCATAGCGGCTTGGAAATATGGCCTGCGATACGTGTTGGCATGTGCCAATGGCACGTACGACCATGTTGACCTAGTTGCAAGTCTTGCAAGCCTAGGGCGCTATATTTGGCGTGGGCCAAAGGCATAGCGGCTTGGAAATATGGCTCATGATACGTGTTGGCATGTGCCAATGGCACGTACGGCCATGTTGACCTAGTTGCAAGTCTTGCAAGCCTAGGGCGCTATATTTGGCGTGGGCCAAAGGCATAGCGGCTTGGAAGTATGGCCTGCGATACGTGTTGGCATGTGCCAATGGCACGTACGGCCATGTTGACCTAGTTGCAAGTCTTGCAAGCCTAGGGCGCTATATTTGGCGTGGGCCAAAGGCATAGCGGCTTGGAAATATGGCCTCGTGATACGTGTTGGCATGTGCCAATGGCACGTACGGCCATGTTGACCTAGTTGCAAGTCTTGCAAGCCTAGGGCGCTATATTTGGCGTGGGCCAAAGGCATAGCGGCTTGGAAATATGGCCTGCGATACGTGTTGGCATGTGCCAATGGCACGTACGGCCATGTTGACCTAGTTGCAAGTCTTGCAAGCCTAGGGCGCTATATTTGGCGTGGGCCAAAGGCATAGCGGCTTGGAAATATGGCCTGCGATACGTGTTGGCATGTGCCAATGGCACGTATGGCCATGTGGACCTAGTTGCAAGTGTTGCAAGCCTAGGGCGCTATATTTGGCGAGGGCCAAAGGCATAGCGGCTTGGAAATATGGCCTGCGATACGTGTTGGCATGTGCCAATGGCACGTACGGCCATGTTGACCTAGTTGCAAGTCTTGCAAGCCTAGGGCGCTATATTTGGCGTGGGCCAAAGGCATAGCGGCTTGGAAATATGGCCTGCGATACGTGTTGGCATGTGCCAATGGCACGTACGGCCATGTTGACCTAGTTGCAAGTCTTGCAAGCCTAGGGCGCTATATTTGGCGTGGGCCAAAGGCATAGCGGCTTGGCAATATGGCCTGCGATACGTGTTGGCATGTGCCAATGGCACGTACGGCCATGCCGACCTAGTTGCAAGTCTTGCAAGCCCAGGGCGCTGGCGCTGGCTATTTGGCGTGGGCTTGGTTTGGCATTGTTTCCAGGCATTTTGGTTTGGCTTGGAAATATGGCTTTGTTGCCATGGTGCGCAGGGTGCGCTTGCTTGGTTTGGCATTGTTGCCATGGTGCGCAGATGCGGCTTGGTTTGGCATTGTTGCCACGGTGCGAGTATGCGGCTTGGTTTGGCATTGTTGCCATGGTGCGCAGGGTGCGGCTTTTGGTTTGGCATTGTTGCCATGGTGCGCAGTATGCGGCTTGGTTTGGCATTGTTGCCATGGTGCGCAGGGTGCGGCTTGGTTTTGGAATTAGGTTCTTGGTTTTGAATTAGGGTTCGTGGTTGAAAACCCTAACTGGGTATTTTGAAAAAATACCCCTATTAATTGTTTACACCGAGTTAAATGCTCTTAG
Source organism: Papaver armeniacum (assembly GCA_023531295.1). Classification (NCBI taxonomy): domain Eukaryota; kingdom Viridiplantae; phylum Streptophyta; class Magnoliopsida; order Ranunculales; family Papaveraceae; genus Papaver; species Papaver armeniacum. The sequence goes on along the minus strand of JAJJWW010015500.1, from coordinate 49,762 downwards.
TTAATGTGTTGCGGGTAACACTAGGTCATGGGGTTTTTACGATTTTACCTTTGTCTAAAAACCACCATCAACATTAAGTCCCCCGCTAGCTCCTAATGAGGGGCTTTGTTGCGAGGTAAGCATAAGATGGTGACAAACTATTAACAAGAAAACGTATGGAAAATTGAAGGAGGCCTGTCTGACCTTTTATAAATAGGATTTGGAATCCATGCCTCTGGTAGTTTTGCACAAATCGGGAGGCCGGCACAATTGGTGGGGCCGGTGCAGCTTGGGCGACGTTGGGAAGTTGGCATGAGTTGGGAAGCTGAGTGTGCTAGTTGGTGGGACCGGCGCAAAGTGTGAAAGTCTTGCGTGCTTGCAGGCGTGACTTGTGCGACCATTGGGAGGTCGGCGCAATTGGTGGGGCCGGTGCAGCTTGGGCGACGTTGGGAAGTTGGCGTGAATTGGGAAACTGAGTGTGTTAGCTGGTGGGATCGGCGCAAAGTGTAGAAACCGTGCGTGCTTGTAGGCGTGACTTGTGCGGCCATTGGGAGGTCGGCGCAATTGGTGGGGTCGGTGCAACTTGGAAACCGTGCTTGCAGGCGTGACTTGGGCGGCATTGGGAAGTCGCACCCTTTGTGGGCCCGTTTCTTACACGCGTGATTTTGGTGAAAGGGAAATCCTTCCCTATTTCAAAGTCTTTCACGCCTATATATGTATATATATATAAAGCCCCTTTCTCCCCATCCTCGCGCTTTATTCTTTCCTCTTTTCATACTAGCGGCAAAGAGAAACCAGCTTCCAGGTATGTCTTCGAGTACTTTTCTCTCTTTTTTTTTTTCTTTTCACGTAGGTGTAAACCTTAAGAGTAGGCGCTTCCACAATCCTTGCATATGATTCCTTGGCGTGCCTCTTGTAGAAAATATTGTATGTATGCAACTAAGGGAATACTGCATATATTGTTTGAACCCGTAGGAAATATTGCATATATGAATTTTCGGTCCTAAAAGAAATATTTGAACCCTGAAGAAAATACTGCGTATGTATTTTGAACCCGTAGAGGATGCTCCGTATATAATTCTGAACCCGAAGAACGATACTGTAGGCGTATTTGAGCCCGTACGAAACACTGCATGTGTATTTCGAACCCGTAGAGAACTCTGTATGGATCTCGAAGAAGAATACTGTGTATACGCTTCATATGACTTCGAACCCGCAGGAAAATATTGTATATATGATTTTTTGCTTCTTGAAAGAAGTACCACGCGCGCAGTTTTTTGAACCAATAGAAAAATGCTCCATATATATTTTTGAACCCGAAGAAGGATACTGTAGACACACTTGTACCCGTATAGAATGCCGCGTACATAGTCTCGAACCCGAAGAAAAATACTGCGTATATAGTCTTGAACCCGAATAAAATACTGTGTATATAGTCTTGAACCCGAATAAAATACTGTGTATATAGTCTTGAACCCGAATAAAATACGTCATCCTTCCCCTTTTTTTTTTTTTTTTGTTGGGTACGATTATGTGTCAGGGAGATAACTTCGTCTTTCTCCGTTTGTTTTGTGCAGATATCTTATTACCAAATTGTTATGAAGGAATTCGATAAGATGTTACCTGAACCATATTTCACTTCGTCGAGGGATGTTCATAATTCCAAACCGAACACAGATGATATATTCTTCACTAGAGCCCTCGCCCCTGCTCGGAAGAATCACCCAGGTTTCGTGCCAATTTTTCTAACCGGTGGTGAGGATGAAAGGAAGACACGTTCGGTTCGCCCAGAGAGCACCATTCGGTTCTGTCTTCATAAAGGGGTATATTCTTCTTCCAACATTGACTTCAGGATGTGTCAAAGCCCATTGCGTTCTTTTGATAGATGGGTTGAGTTCATGGTGAGCAAGGAGCATATAAATACCAACTTGACTCGAGCGCAGTCATTGATGTTGTCAAGACTTCAGTAAATCTCCAGATTAGGAAGGATATCCCAGGCTTGGTTGCTTTCATCTCCAGATGGTGTTCGGACACCCATACAATCATATGTAGATGGGGCGAGATAACTTTCTCCTTGGAGAGTGTGGCTCTCTTGCTGAATCTTCCGGTAACTGGGAATCTTAAAATCCAATTATCTGAAAGTGAGGTGAAGATGCGGGATGACCTTGCCGCTAAGTTGGGGGATTTCGCTCGGAAAGACTCCATTGCGAAGTCGAAGGACTCTACGCCCTAAAGAGGATGAAAGGTGCCCTTACGGTTGGTGGATATCTCAATGGTTTCCTGGACGAGTTGGAGCCCGAATGCAAAAGAAGTGATCTTCATGTCGCGGCATTTTTGGCTCTCTCGGTTGTCTAGAGACATTTTTGATGACGGTTCCGGCAAGAAGGGAATAAGACCGGAGTTGTTAGCGATTGCCGTGAAGTTGGCAAAGGGTGAAGTTCTTCCCATTGGCAAGTTGTTCCTTGGTTCCCTGTATGTGCATATGGATCACCTAGTTGCGAACATGCGAGTTTCGAATGGTTTCATGAAAGTGGATTCATATGTGCACGTTGCTTTTCTGCAAGTCTGGCTATGGGAGCACTTTGAGAAGTATGCTCCGAAACCGTTGCCTTCGCTTCCCGTGAGTTGGGGTGGCTCCCGAATTCTTCGATGGGTGAACAGGCGTCCAAGAGTTGGCGTGAGCTTGGTTAGTTTTCTTGATAAGTTGCATGAAATCAATTTTCGTCCATGGGGGCCGGTCCATAAGTCGCTGACTCAAATTGACACTTTTGCTTCGCTCCGCTCATGTCTTTGTCTTCCGATGACGATTTGAGCGTTGGTGAAAACTCGTTCATTCAAAGCCGCTTGCCTAAGATATGCCGTCTTTCTTCGTAGGGTCTTTCCGAGATAGCTGCTTACAATATTGACCGTGCTGCTTTCGTCACATGGGTTTCGATCAAGGGGTGCCTCTTGTTTACCTACGCCTGATCCCTAAGGATTCATTGCGTGTCGCCCTTGACGCCAGCCTCCCTTAAGCCGGTATCCGTCTTTCCTTCTTTCAAATGGGAAGAGTAACTTGACGACCTTCGGCTATAATGAGTTTTGGTGCGACGAGTTTACTATGATCCGAGATTTTGTGAATAACGTGGTGGAAAACGTTCGTTGCAAACCTTCCCCAAAGAGCTTCAAGGAGTATCCAATGTTGAGAGATCCCAAGCGAAAGTTGCCTAGCAATTCGGAAAACCCCCAAGCCAAGGAACGGAGAATGAAGAATCGTGGCAAGGGTTCTCGGACGGTTTCACAAGATCCTCCCACGGCTCTTGTGTCTTTCGGTTCTTCCAATAACCGTGGTATGTGTCGCCTCTTCATTGGTTTGTCTCAAAACACGTGAATTTCTACCGAGAATATGTGTCTTGTTTCCTTCAGGGCTTCGTTAGTGTTAATGCTTTTGCTGCTCTTGCACGTTGCCAGAGACTAAAGCAATTTCTTCAAAGAACTCCAGCAGCATTGAGCCTTCTCATAGCGATGATGAGTCAGAGAGAGAAGAGGGTTCAACAAGTGAGAGTGATTCATCCGGCAGCACTGGTACTGGTTCTGTTTCGGGAAGTGGTTCGGTGAGTTTTCGCACTTCTTTTCTTTCTTCTTTTGTTTCCTCTTTTGGGAAATATCTGACTCAAGTTCGCAGGAGGAATCCGGTTCGGAGGATGATTCTGGGGTAGAGCCGCACGAAAACTTGCCTTTGGTGACCACCGCTGGTGACTTGGAGATGGGCGTTAGCCAATTGCCGGGCACGGATGTGGTTCAAACGGTGGATGATTCTCTGATGGTTGCTGTCGTAGACATGGAAGAAGACCCTCTGCGAGTAGTGAGGCCAGTGCGGCGCCATTTTTGATCCCCCGTACTTGGTTCCTTATCCAAGTCATGTGCTGGTTGGCGGCTTCAGCGTGCCGACTAAGCATGAGGCGTTGTACACCAGAATCTGGGAGAAGCACGGACATATGGCTACAACCAAGAAAGTCACTAGTCGATTTGCGCTGGTTAAGCGTGTGGAAGAGGCTTTATCTTCCATTGAGGACATGCGTGAGGTAACTGGTCACACCGTTTCTGAAGACGTTATTGCCGACTGGGAGCACCATCGCGACGTGTGCGTATAAAAGGAGTTCAACACTTCGTGGTTTGTCGAAGGCCTTGCTGAGATCCAAAAGTTGAAAGATGCAACAATCGAAAGCCTTTCCGCCGAGGAGATTGCACGACGAGAGATGGAACTCAAAAGCTTTCCAAGATGTTGACTATGAAGAGAGCGGCTCTTGAAGATGCGAAGTTGACTTTCTCCAAAAAGAGCAGACTTCATTGGATGATTTTCCTTGAACGTTTCTCCGTTAAACTTTCATTTAGGTTTTTTTTTTGAAAGACATATTGATGTCCGGTTCAAAACTTGACCTTTGATAGACAGTGGTAGCTTTTTAGGGTATTGGATTATTTCGGGATGAATGTTTTTGATAATATGACTCGATTATGTTTTGGGAAAGGAATATTGCTTTTATGAAAGTGTGTGCTAGCAATAGGCACAAGACTCGAAGAGTATGACGGTTTTTCTAAGGACCTAAAAATAGATCGTATATCTTGTGCGCCTAAATTTACTCACTTCATAGGTTTTGTGAACACGCCCCTCTCCGTGTAAAGGCGGCCTTGCTTGGTAGCATCGCCGTTAGTCCCCAATTGTCGGTAGCGTATTCAACGAGTCTCCACTTTCTCGGTGTAGTTTTAAACAACCGATAACCGGTTGTCTGGCAGTTGAGTCTGACCGAGTCACAAGTCCCCAATTGCCGGTAGCATCTTTAACGAGTCCCCGCTTTTCAAGTGTAGTTTTTCAATTGGTAACCGGGTTGTCCGGTAGTTGCGTAGATTGAGTCGCCTTCCCCTACCATCTTGATATCTGGGTCGAAGAACGAGATCGACAAATCGACATTGTAGCCGATAGATCAATCCTCCCGCCGTGGTCGCCAATTGTTTATGGGTGAAAATCGTTTCGCCGATTTCGGTAAATTGTAGGTAAGTGAGAAACTGGTTCAAACCCTAAACAAATGTGCTGCACGTGAGCACTTTATAGATTCGAGAGATCAATCCGTACAAGTCCGGCCTAAACCAAGAAATGGCCGTTCCCAGGACTTGCTTCGGTCACAAAGTGGAGGAGAAGGGTTGATTTGGGGAGGGAAGCAAAGAAAGGTGTTGAGGCCAGAATAATTCTGGAGAGTAGTATCTCGACTTGTATCGAAAGTGAAAGCTTGGGAGCTTGCAAGAGGTGGAAGCTTTTGGGAGAGCTTGCAAAGTTGCCTTTCCGAGAGTGTAGTATTTTTCTCCGACCGAGACTTGTTGTCTGGTGGAAATAGGTAAGACCTATTTATACAAGTCGAGATTGAAACGTACCCTGGTCTCATGAAGGAAGAGAGTAAAGGGTGAAATAATGAGAGGAGGTGGTAACCGCATGGTGTTAATGGGTGAAAACGTTTTTACCATTATTTCCTCTTTTATTTGACAAGAATAAGTGTGGGGGAAGCTTTTATCGGTTCATAGCTTCACTTTTGCTTTATTGTACTAATATTTGTGTGAAGCTAGTGTTTGCAAAACAGGTTCTATGGACGGATCCCCAACTTTTCAGGTTATTGGTATATGGGGAATGAATCTTGCAAGGATATAGTCGGGCCGTCGACTTTAAAACAAGCGCTTAGTGGGAGGCAACCCACCGGTTTTGTATCTCTTATCCTTTTGCTTTTTATTTTTTGTTTCGTTTATTTATTTTTTACTGTTTTAATATCATATTTGCATCCCTATGTTTAATTTCATTGAGTCCGGAATCTATCTTAGAAGAGAATTATGACGAATACCTTTTCGTCAGAAAATTTCAGACTGCGCGTAGTTCAGTCCAGAGACCATAACTGTCAGACCGTTTATCAAAACCCTGTGAAATTTTGACACTGTGTAGAAAACACGTAGATGAACAACTTTTGTGAAATGGAGTTTTTCCAAATTCCTTACCAATTTGCACAGTTTTTGCGTTTTATCTGCTGTTACGTCAGAATTCTGAACTTGCGGTTTTACACATTGAGGACAATGTGAAGTTTAAGTGTGGGGGAGCATTTATATGTTTGTATAGTTTGTTTTTGACACCATTAGTGGATGGAACCATTTTGAATGCAGGAGTTGAGGACCATTTAACTAAAAGGGAAGAATATAGCTCAGAAATCACAAATTAACATGATAGTTGTTACCATATCTCGGAATATCACCATATCACATTCTATTTTTATTTTTCCATATTTATCTATTGTTCTCTAAGTGCTTTGGTGGGTCACTAAAAATCGACGTGTTATTGCTGCTAGGATGAAATAGAGTGGTTGAGTTACACAAAAAAAAAAAAAAAAAAAAAAAAAAAAAATGAAAAAAAATTGAAAAAGAAAAAAAAAAGAAAAAAGAGACCGACCGATTAGACCAAAACGGAATAAAAAGACACTTGGGAATAGCAAGTATGTGTGAAACGTAGTCCCCTGTCTCCGTCGCCTAAACAAGCGTGGAATGCGGATCCAAGGCAACTATCATGTACTTGTGACAAGAAGCATGTGCTTGGATCCAAAAGATCTAATCATGCCGTCTGAAAAAAAAAAAAGAGAAATTGGATCCAGTTTGATCCAATTATAAAAAAAAGTTATTATTGTGTTGAATAAAGTCACTCTTGGTTCCCTTTGTATATGCCAATTGATTTGATGTAGCATTCAAGACGAAGTAGCTCAATCCAATAGGATTAGGTTTATCTTAGCAAAGTGACCTTCAGACAGATATGGGAAACATCGAACACTTGTGAATATTCGCCAATATCTACATCTATATCCATTTTCTTAATCTTTTCATTGTGATTGTGGTTTATTAGTTTCCGAGTATTGTGGCTTGTTCGACTATCTAATTAGAGTTTATTTACTAATATATGAATTGAATTTGCAAGGTACCTCCTCCCGTAGTCAATTTGGATTCATTCATTGATGTCACGAATAGACGGAGTTTGAAATATAGGTTTTGTAGGTATATCTCTAGTAAACCTTCACGAGACTATAACTCGTCCACTAGGGACACCTAGGGGTTTAAAGGCTTGTTATTTATGCTAAAAGTGACCGTAGCCTCGACGTCACGGAGTTGTATGTATCTTTTTGAATAAGTTTTGTTTGATTTGCTCGAGGACTAGCAAAGTCTAAGTGTGGGGGAATTTGATAGGTGTAGAATACACCGTATTTAATATCTAGTATTTATGCTTTCTTTGCGAAGCTTCGTGTGAATTATGTATCTTATGTGTGCTTTTGAGTTTATTAGGTGCAATGGAGTCATTTGGAGCAAAAAGACCAATTGGAACTTCACGAATACAAGATTTCTACTTTTCATTGTGTAGAGGACGAAAAGATGAAGACAATGCCGAAAGAGTCATTCCGAGTTCGTATGAGGAAGTTATGGGCAAAAGAACTCGGAAGACTAAAAGGGCTCAATGGTCATTTTTAAAGGGCAAGCTATTGGGACCCCCACCGTACGTTAAGGGGCATCATTCTGTTAAGGGGTGACTGTTTTAATGGAACCGCTAAAGGCGGTCAAGTCATTTATCAAAGGGAGATCATAATTCAAATGCTACTAAAAGCACCCCTATTTACATTAGGGCTACCACCTTCTTCCTCATGCCGGTCGTTTTCCTTTCCTCTCAGGTTCACGGAAGTTACCTGGTGGGATTTTGTGACGCAGTTAAGCATGGATGATGGGAAAGTTCCAAGATATATTGAAGGCGGATGAAGCTTAACAGAGAATGATACGATGGTGGTTGGTCAGAAACTCGAGTAGAAAGAAATCGAGTCAAGGTGGCGAACGACAAAAGATGAAGAAGATTGTTTGACAGTGATCGGGTTTGTGGTCTTGTGTTGATAATGGTGAAGTCAGCCAACAGAGGAAGGATTGGAATGGTGTGCGCAAAGATTTTGAGTTGGATTGAGTTGTTCTTCTTTGCCGTGAACTCGAGAGAAAACGGAAACGATGATGGTGATTGATGAGAAGGTTGGTCGTTGCTGCCATGAATGACGTTCAGAGATGGAGAGGAACTCGTTGGCAGTGATTAGAAGATCAAAACACTATTTTCACTCCTATACAACGTGTTGGTTTCTCAAGATGTTCAGTTTAGTTGGTGGGTATTATAACCAAAACGTACCTGCATTCTTATCATGGTTTAGAAGGTGGAGTCGAGATGGCAGACATGGAGTTGATGCCGTGACTACCCTGAGAATGAAGATGGATCTGGTCTGTGGTCGATCAACTGATGTCGATGGAGCTGGTGGAGTCGAGGAATAGAGAGTTGGTTCTCCTGTATAAAAGATATGGAAGGGAAGTCACTAGGGTTGCTGCCATTATCGGCAGTAGATGAGGGATCGTGATGAGAGCTTCAGCAATGAAGGGTGTTGTTGATCAGTTTCAATGGAAACTCGAGCTGGGATTCAAATAAGTTGCGAGTCTCAAGTGTTGCTGTCATCGATGGCAAATGGAGAATGAATCTTGTGTTGGACTTAGAGCTGAGATCCGGTGTTTCTGCTAGCTCGAGTATAACAGAGACAGAGCTTACCGGAGAAGATTGGGATGATAATGAGAAGTGGTGCTCGAACTAGGAACCAGCATGGACTGGTGGAGCTCGAGTCTGAGGTGCGAGTACGAAGTGATGTGAAGCTGAGAAAATGGATTAGTCGATGCCATGAAAGCCGGAGATGGGATTAGCCGAGAAATGGAAGTACAGTTTGGAGTTTGTGTACAGTCTGTGAAGCACTTGGTTGTTCTCAATTTCTTTGTATGGCCGAGCCTTGGACGTGAAGGGTATTTGAGTTTTGGGCCAGAGTTTGAAGCCAAGAACAATTACACGATAGGCCAATATATGAGATGGGCTTCTACAAGTTGTTGCACGAGTCCATTAGGCTATTGAGCCATTATCTTACACAAACAGAAAGGGTGGTGCGGCTACTCCAAGTTTGGAAGTTTGGCCGTGACTTTGGTAACCTGCTTTGGCAAGTTACTTCGTCCGGGATTTGATGCACGGGACACAATTTTAAGGAGTGCACTTTCCTATTTTTGCTAGGTTTCCTAATTTCTTTAAGAGGAGGTTATAAAACTCTATATATAAGGAAGCTTAGGGGGATCTTTTAATTATGGACGACGTTTTATTATCTCTACTTTTTCTAGGGTTTAGAACCATGAAGTCTTTTCTCTTTCTTCTTGTGATGAACTCCTTGAATATGAGTACCTAAGTTTATTATTGGTTATGGAATAGTTGGATTTCACAAAGCATGATTCTTTGATTCAATATATTAGTTTTGTCTCATATTTATCGTTTGCAATTCTCTATAATATTGTTTTATGATTGATTGATTGTTTTGTCAAGTTGCAAATTGGTAGAACTTCTAATCACATCTATTGCTAGTTTAGGGTTTATTATACGCAAAAGTGATATTCCTTGGATACAAGTAGCATAATATGATTATAGTTTGTAGTGATATATTCTTATGATCATATGTGAATCGTAACCTTTGTTAAATTGAATTAGTGCGCTTTCCACGTTCAATTGCTTTGATTGGCCTGATTTCATAGAACTTAACGCATCTAGGGAAGTAAACTTGATTAGTGCTTTTACACGTTAGGTTGTTCCTTTAGGTAGAATTCATATTCGCATCTTTTAATGTGTTTGTTGATGACATGAGGAGATTTGCGGGATATTCTTGCGATCAAGGTATTCTAGGGTCTTTGATAAAAGTTGAGATTAAATATCAATTCTAGTTATTGCGAAAAAGCATGTTAGTGAATGAAAACGAAATCCTTAACCAATATCTCTTCTATCTTATTTGTTTGCTTATTTGTTTGCTTATTTGTTTTATTTAGTTTATTATAATCACAAAATCCTCGGTGTTTTATATAGGAAACCATAACAATTTGACAACTTAGACCTCTCTGTGGGATCGATCCTTTCTTGCCCTTGCTATATTTATATTTTGAGTAGTAAGAAAGTGTAATTATATTTGTGTCGCTTACGACAGCGGTCAGTGCCAATGGCATGTACGGCCATGTTGACCTAGTTGCAAGTCTTGCAAGCCTAGGGCACTATATTTGGCGTGGGCCAAAGGCATAGCGGCTTGGAAATATGGCTGCGATACGTGTTGGCATGTGCCAATGGCACGTACGGCCATGTTGACCTAGTTGCAAGTCTTGCAAGCCTAGGGGCGCTATATTTGGCGTGGGCCAAAGGCATAGCGGCTTGGAAATATGGCCTGCGATACGTGTTGGCATGTGCCAATGGCACGTACGGCCATGTTGACCTAGTTGCAAGTCTTGCAAGCCTAGGGCGCTATACTTGGCGTGGGCCAAAGGCATAGCGGCTTGGAAGTATGGCCTGCGATACGTGTTGGCATGTGCCAATGGCACGTACGGCCATGTTGACCTAGTTGCAAGTCTTGCAAGCCTAGGGCGCTATATTTGGCGTGGGCCAAAGGCATAGCGGCTTGGAAATATGGCTGCGATACGTGTTGGCATGTGCCAATGGCACGTACGGCCATGTTGACCTAGTTGCAAGTCTTGCAAGCCTAGGGCGCTATATTTGGCGTGGGCCAAAGGCATAGCGGCTTGGAAATATGGCTGCGATACGTGTTGGCATGTGCCAATGGCACGTACGGCCATGTTGACCTAGTTGCAAGTCTTGCAAGCCTAGGGCGCTATATTTGGCGTGGGCCAAAGGCATAGCGGCTTGGCAATATGGCCTGCGATACGTGTTGGCATGTGCCAATGGCACGTACGGCCATGCTGACCTAGTTGCAAGTCTTGCAAAGCCTAGGGCGCTATATTTGGCGTGGGCCAAAGGCATAGCGGCTTCAAATATGGCTTTGTTGCCATGGTGCGCAGGTGCGGCTTGGTTTGGCATTGTTGCCATGGTGCGCGGGTGCGGCTTTTGGTTTGGCATTGTTGCCATGGTGCGCGAGATGCGGCTTGGTTTGGCATTGTTGCCATGGTGCGCAGGTGCGGCTTGGTTTGGCATTGTTGCCATGGTGCGCAGGTGCGGCTTGGTTTGGCATTGTTGCCATGGTGCGCGATATGCGGCTTGGTTTGGCATTGTTGCCACGGTCGCGATATGCGGCTTGGTTTGGCATTGTTGCCATGGTGCGCGGGGTGCGGCTTTTGGTTTGGCATTGTTGCCATGGTGCGCGATTGTTGATGGTGGATTTTCATTCAAGGTTAGATTTGTAAAAAACCGAGAAAAATCATGCGGCGACATCTTGTAAAAGATAAAGCCATTTATAAGTGTTGGATATTCCCTCACTTAATTCACCAAGAATGGATCATGTAGCAACAATCCCTTCTTGTGAATTTCATATCGACCTTGTATTTCGTACTCATTATCGGTGTGGCATGACGAGTGAGTGTTACTCTTATAGAGTAACATGAACCTCAAGCACTATAATGAATCATTATCGGTGTGGCATGAGGCTCCAGTGTTACTCATATATAGAGTAACACGAACCTCCAAGCACTATAATGAAACCATGTACGAAATACCCGTGCACGGTGATGCTCGGTGTGTTATATTAGCCCGAGCCCCTCTCGGTGTGTTATATTAGCCCGATTGAGCCCCTCTCGGTGTGTTATATTAGCCCGATTGAGCATCCGGACTTGATCAGTATCGGTCTCCTGATATGATCTGATTGCGGTCATCCAACTCCATAAGCATGATTGGATGACCACGGATCAATTCCATCACCCTAAGCATGGTATGGAATACCCACGGCCTTAGCTTGCCGATATATGATCGATCGCAGTCATCCAACTCCACAAGCATGATTGGATGACCACATATCAATTCCATCACCCTAAGAATGGTATGGAATACCCACGGCCTTAGCTTGCCAGATATGATCGATCGCGGTCATCCAACTCCACAAGCATGATTGGATGACCCCAGATCAATTCCATCACCCCCAAGCGGTATGGAATACACACAACCGACCCGCATGGTCGACCATTGGCCTTCGCTTGCCAAGAAACCGTCCATACCAAGCATTATGGACGGAAAACCCTAAATTAGGGTTTGCGGCATATTACATGTGCCGCAAAACGTCTCAACCGTCCACAATCGCAGGCATAGATGGAGGGTGTAGATGTAGACTCAAAGGGCCCGGAGCATGTCGACACAATCACCATGTGACCGCCTACACACTCGACCAATCGGTCAAAACCAACCATGATTGGTTACAACAAATTCGTCACTTTGAAAGAGCATGGTCGCGCGGCTTTGAAAGCCAAAATTAGGGTTCAAGACATCGCGCGTCCATCTTCTCCTAAGCACGAATGGAGGGTCACAGATTAGATTGAGCAAGGTCGGTCACACCAAAGATGACCACCGTGGGCCCATCTACCTCCTCACGCGGTCGGCCAAGGCACATCATTCCCGGCCAACCCAAAACGCACGCCCAAACTCGTGCGGTTACACCTCCCAAATCCTAAACCGATCTCGACCGCTCAACTTCACCGGATGATTTGGATGGCTTAGATCACGTTTTCATGGGATAATCGGTATAGGTGTGAACACCAACCTACCACCTACACGGTGGTATGATCGACCAAGACCGACCAAGATGGGTCGTCTTGGGGCGCGCCCCAAACTTGGGATGACACGCGGTTACCAATTCCTTTGCGGTAAGAGATTTCTGCCGCAAACCAATCTCGACCACTCAACTTCACCGGGACGAATTGGGTGGCTTAGATCACGTTTCATGAGACGGTAAGACATAGGCATGGACGTCGGCCTACCGTCTTCACGCCAAACCAACCGGCCAAGACCGACCAAGCTAGGTCGTCTTGGAAAATGCGCCGGAAAGGAGTATGGCGCGCGGCTTCTTGCGGTATCAAACTTCCGTCGCAAAATCAATCTCGACCACTCCCCTTTGACGGTCAAATTGAGTGGCCCCGATCGCTCTCATGAGGGAACGGAATAAGGCGCCTACACCATCATGCCGTCAACACGCATGTATGGTCGGTCCTCTCAAAATCCTTCCCATGCTTGGTTTCGACCAAGGCGAAGAGTGATGCTTGCGCACCTCTTTAAAAACCCTAATTTCATCAACGGTCGCAGATGAGTGTCTCAATCATCATCTCATCCGTCCGACTTCACCAAACTTGGTTATACAACCACGGTCGGGAGTTATTTGGTTAGTGAGCGGTCATTACACATCACTTTACCACACCGTAATGCAAGACACGCATAAAATACACACGATCTTGCACAAGTATCGACTTTACGAATAACGCGATTATTCAATTCAACGATTACATGCTATCTTTCGTGGATCCACGATCCACATTCCAGACATCAATCATGTCACAAACTGGGGGATACTTACTTGGGTATTGGTCTGGCGGTTTACAGCGTGCAGCGTGCAACGCGCCATCACAAGAACGTGTTAGGGAGTCATGGACGGTTAGAGATGAACAGGAAAAGTGGGCAAGACTGGTCGTGTATTACCGACACACAACTCCACTACTCCATCATTCCACTACCTCCACTTCCCACGAGAAACGTGAATGAGGCTCAATGACTTGTATAAATAGGTTCTCCGCCCTATTTTCCAACAACAAGGAATATACAGGGACAGAACAACACAAGTTCAGTCGACAGAAACCAAGTGTTGATACCGTCATATTCAACCATCTTCTGTCACAAGTCACAGCAAGCCAACACCTTCACAATCTCAACACCTTCTTCGCTTCCCTCCCTAAGATCAACCCTATCTCCTTCACTTTGTGACCGAAACAAGTCTGGAACGGCCATTTCTTGGTTTAGGCCGGACTTGCACAGATTGATCTCTCGAATCTACAAGCACTCACCGCGCAGTGCATTTGTTGTAGGTTTAAATTCATTCCTCATCACACCCCAAATTACCAAATTCGGCAGGAGCAATTTTCACCCATCAACAATTGGCGACCACAGTGGGAGATTGATCTATCGGTTGCATAAAATTGAATCCTCAATTTTTCAGTTTCCATCTCGCAATGTATCCGGAAACTACAGAGCGGTTCGAGATATCATGGGAAGCATAGTTTGGAATCTTTGGAGGATGTCTTGGCAAATCAAGCCGGTATCACCGGGAGGCGAGCGAGACATTTCGCCTTTTGAATGACATAGCAAGCACAATTACAAGAAGGATGCATCCACTCCGCAAGAAACGGTGAATCCTTAGCCGGGGATCACACCTTTACCGGGGGAGAAACAAAAAGAGCGCGTAATCGCGGGGGACTCGGGAAAGATGAACAGCGGGTCCAGTCGACGATGAGAATCCGAGACGACTCCACGGGAGAAGAGACTTGTCCGGAGCACTACAATGTCTGCCAGATAAAGAAAGGGAGCCTGCAGCCTATGGAACCGTGTTAGAAGATTTATATCTCAAAACCCTCGCTGGCCCTAAGACCTGTTCGACCCGCATCAACCTTTCAACCGAGTGAAGAAATGCTTGAGGAAGGAGAGATCAATCAAGGAATGCGTGAGTACAGAGGATGGGAACGTTCAATTCGATCACTCGGCAGTGACATTACGACACCTTCCACATCACTCTGCCTAGGCAAGCGATCCACAGATATGATGACATCCGCAAGTCTTACAACTTCATCTCCTATTCCACATCAAGGCCACGGAGAGACATTGCAACGCCCGCTAACGCAGAAAAGCTAGACTCAAGGTACTTACATTTCCCCTTCCCAGTGAAGAAGATCCTGGAGCTACTAGAGACGTGGGTGCGAAATGGAGAGTTGAAGCTACCCCCGGTACGGCGCCCACCTACTGATCAACAAGTAATGGATCCGAGGTACTGTCATTACCATCGGTTCCTTCATCACCCCCCCCAGTGAATGCAACGCTTTGAAGCGCATTGTTCGGGATAAGCTCGGTTCGAGAGATAGCTTGCGGAGGATTTTCTTAGAGAGGCTACTCCGGTCGATATGGTGAGGCTTCAAAAGGCAAGTAAGTTTTACTCAACAACTTTACAAGAAAGATAGTTTAGAAATCACTTGGGGACTTAGCATCCCGCACGTGGAGAAAGAGGCTCGGTGATCAAACGCCATGTTTGTTTCCATTCGTACCTCCCTTTTACATAACATTTGCAACTTCATATATGTGCAATCATTCATGACCAAGATGCAAACCTCATTTAACATAATCTCTTTCAAAAAGTTTGTTCACAAAACTATCTCAAAATAAGCCAATTCAATTACCTATTCAAGACCTAAGTCGAAGAAAATCCTCACTATCACTCAAAAAAAAAAAAAAAAAAAATCTAAAAGGAAAAACAAGTCGGTAGCTACAATCTTTCAAGGGAAGTCCTTCAACAGCAACTCATCCTTCTGGGCAAGAGAGACTTTCATCCTTTGAAGTACAACCTGCTTCAGCTTCAGTTCCTTAGGCAACTTTTCAACCTCTTCTTCTGGCGAGTAACACAAGTATACGAAGGGGCTCCGTCCTATAATTTACGGAGCTACCGTGGTCAATACACCTTATGCAGCCGTCACTTCTACCACCGGTGCCGGCGTAGCGGAGATATTCCAACAAGTGTAACACCTCCCGTCACCGAGTCGGAGCAGCCGCAAATCCCGATAACTCCTCAAGCGTAACGCCTCCGGTAGTCACCGGAGCAACAACTTTCACTCCCGCATCGGGATGAGGAGCCGGAGGGACGAGAGGAGGACCACCATCCATTACCATTTCGGACTTGATGGAGAAGCGGGAAGTTCTTGCTAAGACTCAAACGGATATGGCCGCAACTCGAGAAAGAGGTATTTCAGCCGCGGGACCTACGTGGACTGATCAAATGAGCGACATCGGATATGAACGGTCTGTCATGGAGATTCCTACACTGGGACCGATCCTCACAATGATCCTCCCCGAGTCAACAGATTTACTACGAACAAACCATGTAAACCACGCTTGGGACCGAGGCTCGGCATGAAGTTCCTTCACCTTCGATCAAAGACTTCTTCAACACGAGAAAGATGGTCGAGTCAAGAATCATGGAATTCGCAAGGGTAAATCGAATCAAGAGCCGCTCCGCTTCAACGCTTCCTCCGGCGAAGGCTGCTTCAATGGTCTATCCAAGAGCCGCCTCAATGCTCTCTCCGGACCCTGTTCACTTCAGAATCCTGCTTCAACACTCTCTCCAGGATCTACCTCAACGTTCGCACCGAAGCCACTTTAACATCCTCTCGAGTCGTTTCAACACTCAAGCTACACCAATAATCTGCGCTCCGGTCAAGTTGTCTTTGATGTACTCATTGCTCAACGTCGTCTCATTCATCCTTCATGAGGATCCAGCAGAGCATGAAAAAACCTGAAGTCGATAGGAGGAGGGTTATCCTGTGGAACGAATATTTTCATATAGTAGAGAGAGCGCGGTGAACAACTCATCATCAATGTTCGGCATGTATTTGAAGCTGTCAACACTTCCACCAAAGATTATCTTCGAAGATATATCAACGGGAGTTCTTTTCTTTCTACCGCAATGAAATAAAAGACAGGAGTTAGAACTTCTATGAAAGCACATGAGAAGTGTAGTCACACACGGCAAGACACAACTCACATCGGAGCACACAATGACCGGTCCAAACATCGTTCAAGTATGTCCAATATTGATTTCAGTCCGGTATAAGTTTCAAGACCGGTATTGCTCAAGTCTCAAGTCTGGCGCACACAGCAAGGCCGGTTTCAGTCGAAGCACATGGCCGACGTTTGAAGCATGTACACGGTGGACCCACTTTCAACCGAAGCGAACACAACAAGCCCACGTTCGATCAAGCGGCGCGATAACCCCACGAACGAAGCATGCGCAACATCGGTCGATTAGGCACATCCCCACGATTGAACGAAGCGGGCGCAATAGCCCCTCGACCAAAGCATCGCATCGCAAGGTCGATCGAAGCAGAGCAAGACCGACATCATGCTAGGGAACACTTTCTGGACGTTTCTTGAACGTGACATGCTCGAAGGACGGGACGACCCGTCTCTCCGGTAACATCTAACTTTGTCTCATAAGTTTTATCTTTAACTCGTCACCATCTCATGCCTACCACACAATAGTGTAACCATTATGTGCTAGGCGGGGGACTTAATGTTGATGGTGGATTTTCATTCAAGGTTAGATTTGTAAAAAACCCGGAAAAATCATGCGCGACATCTTGTAAAAGATAAAGCCATTTATAAGTGTTGGATATTCCCTCACTTAATTCACCAAGAATGGATCATGTAGCAACAATCCCTTCTTGTGAATTTCATATCGACCTTGTATTTCCTGTACTCATTATCGGTGTGGCATGACGGTTTGAGTGTTACTCTTATAGAGTAACATGAACCTCAAGCACTATAATGAATCATTATCGATGTGGCATGAGACTGAGTGTTACTCATATATAGAGTAACACGAACCTCCAAGCACTATAATGAAACCATGTACGAAATACCCGTACAGGATGATGCTCGGTGTGTTATATTAGCCCGAGCCCCTCTCGGTGTGTTATATTAGCCCGATTGAGCCCCTCTCGGTGTGTTATATTAGCCCGATTGAGCATCCGGACTTGACCTGTATCGAGTCTCGGATATGATCTGATTGCAGTCATCCAACTCCATAAGCATGATTGGGTGACCACGGATCAATTCCATCACCCTAAGCATGGTATGGAATACCCACGGCCTTAGCTTGCCGGATATGATCGATCGCAGTCATCCAACTCCACAAGCATGATTGGATGACCACATATCAATTCCATCACCCTAAGCATGGTATGGAATACCCACGGCCTTAGCTTGCCGGATATGATCGATCGCAGTCATCCAACTCCACAAGCATGATTGGATGACCCGATCAATTCCATCACCCCCAAAGCGGTATGGAATACACACAACCGACCCGCGCATGGTCGACCATTGGCCTTCGCTTGCCAAGAAACCGTCCATACCAAGCATTATGGACGGAAAACCTAAATTAGGGTTTGCGGCATATTACATGTGCCGCAAAACGTCTCAACCGTCCACATTCGCAGGCATAGATGGAGGGTGTAGATGTAGACTCAAAGGGCCGGAGCATGTCGACACAATCACCATGTGACCGCCTACACACTCGACCAATCGGTCAAAACCAACCATGATTGGTTACAACAAATTCGTCACTTTGAAAGAGCATGGTCGCGCGGCTTTGAAAGCCAAAATTAGGGTTCAAGACATCGCGCGCGTCCATCTTCTCCGGCACGAATGGAGGGTCACGAGTTAGATTGAGCAAGGGTCGGTCACACCAAGCATGACCACCGTGGGCCCATCTACCTCCTCACGCGGTCGGCCAAGGCACATCATTCCCGGCCAACCCAAAACGCACGCCCAAACTCGTGCGGTTACACCTCCCAAATCCTAAACCGATCTCGACCGCTCAACTTCACCGGATGATTTGGATGGCTTAGATCACGTTTTCATGGGATAATCAGGTATAGGTGTGAACACCAACCTACCACCTACACGGTGGTATGATCGACCAAGACCGACCAAGATGGGTCGTCTTGGGGCGCGCGCCCAAACTTGGGATGACACGCGGTTACCAATTCCTTTGCGGTAAGAGATTTACGCCGCAAAACCAATCTCGACCACTCAACTTCACCGGACGAATTGGGTGGCTTAGATCACGTTTCATGAGACGGTAAGACATAGGCATGGACGTCAGCCTACCGTCTTCACGCCAAACCAACCGGCCAAGACCGACCAAGCTAGGTCGTCTTGGAAAATGCGCCGGAAAGGAGTATGGCGCGCGGCTTCTTGCGGTATCAAACTTCCGTCGCAAAATCAATCTCGACCACTCCCCTTTGACGGTCAAATTGAGTGGCCCAGATCGCGCTCTCATGAGGGAACGGAATAAGGCGCCTACACCATCATGCCGTCAACACGCATGTATGGTCGGTCCTCTCAAAATCCTTCCCATGCTTGGTTTCGACCAAGGCAAGAGTGATGCTTGCGCACCTCTTTAAAAACCTAATTTCATCAACGGTCGCAGATGAGTGTCTCAATCATCATCTCATCCGTCCGACTTCACCAGCTTGGTTATACAACCTGGTCGGGAGTTATTTGGTTAGTGAGCAGTCATTACACATCACTTTACCACACCGTAATGCGATGCACATAAAATACACACGATCTTGCACAAGTATCGACTTTACGAATAACGCATTTATTCAATTCACATTACATGCTATCTTTCGTGGATCCACGATCCACATTCCGACATCAATCATGTCACAAACTGGGATACTTACTTGGGTATTGGTCGGCGGTTTACGGCGTGCGGCGTGCAACGCGCCATCACACAAGAACGTGTTAGGGAGTCATGGACGGTTAGAGATGAACAGGGAAAAGTGGGCAAGACTGGTCGTGTATTACCGACACACAACTCCACTACTCCATCATTCCACTACCTCCACTTCCCACGAAAACGTGAATGAGGCTCAATGACTTGTATAAATAGGTTCTCCGCCCTATTTTCCAACAACAAGGAATATACGGAGGACAAAACAACACAAGTTCAAATCGACGAAACCAAGTGTTGATACCGTCATATTCAACCATCTTCTCTTGTCACAAGTCACAAGCAAGCCAACACCTTCACAATCTCAACACCTTCTTCGCTTCCCTCCCTAAGATCAACCCTATCTCCTTCACTTTGTGACCGAAACAAATCCAGGAACGGCCATTTCTTGGTTTAGGCCGGACTTGCACAGTTGATCTCTCGAATCTACAAGCACTCACCGCGCGGTGCATTTGTTGTAGGTTTAAATTCATTCCTCATCACACCCCAAATTACCAAATTCGGCAGGAGCAATTTTCACCCATCAACAGCAGTATGCGGCTTTGTTTGGCATTGTTGCCATGGTGCGCAGGGTGCGGCTTGGTTTGGCATTGTTGCCATGGTGCGCGTAGGTGCGGCTTGGTTTTGGAATTAGGGTTCCGTGTTGAAAACCCTAATGCTGGTATTTTGAAAAATACCCCTATTAATTGTTTACACCTGAGTTAAATGCTCTTAGTTAATGTGTTGCGGGTAACACTAGGTCATGGGGTTTTACGATTTTACCCTTTGTCTAAAAACCACCATCAACAGCTGGTTTAATCATTTATTCAAAAATGCTTGTCTGAGCCTTAGGTGATAAAAACTAATTAATTATGAAGAGATGAGGGACCGGCCAAGGGACCATGAAATCGTCCCTGGGTGTTCACGGGATCAAATGATGATCGTTCCATGAAGTTCCAAGTTGTTTGGAAGAGTTTTGGACCTAATACGTGCAATTGTGCAAATTAGGTCAAATCATGAGAATACGTGGGACCGGATTCTTGCAAGCCAAAGAGACAACCTTGGTCGGTCAAGGTAACATGCTCACGTCACCAAAGTGTCCGTATGTCAATTCTCAGAATTTTGATATTTTCTGGTGTGCATTTGAGCAATCATTTGAGAAAATATGAAGAAATCAGGGTTTTTGATGAAACCGTCAAAACTTCATGAGATAAAGGAAAAAAATAATAAAAAGTGAGGGAATCATGAAATGTGGGCATGGCCGACCGGCCAAGGAGCTTGGTCCCACACGTTTTTCCCAATTTTTATAATATTTTCATGATTTTAGGGAAATATGATAAAACCAAGGAATTTTTGTTGAAATCAAGGATTTTCCATGAGATGAAGGAAACAAAAATATTAATAATAATAAAATAAGGGCGTGTGGGACCGGCTTGATCATGATGGCCGGCTAGGGCCCGGTCCCGTGAGTTTTCCCTTATTTTATGTATTATTTCATGATTTGAAGGGATTTTCATAATTTTGAAAGAATTTTCATAATTTGAAGGAAATACCATGAAATCAAGGAATTTCAAGGAAATATAAAAATAATAATAATAAAATAAGGAGTTTGTGGGACCGGCTAGGGCATGACCGGCCATCTTGGGCCCGGTCCCACAAGTTTCCTTAATTTTATGTATTTTTGTGTATTTTCCCATAATTTGAAGGAAACATCATGAAATCAAGGAATTTCATGGGATTAAGGAAACATGAAAAATATAATAATAATAAAATAGGGCGTGTGGGGCCAGCTTAGGCATGACCGCCACGGCTATGGCCCATGGCCCACTAGGTTTCCTAATTTTATATTATTTTTCATGGGATCAAGGAAATATCATGAGATTAAGGAGTTTTCATGAGATTAGGAAATAATAATAAAATAATGAGGAACCATGAGGTGTGGGGCCGTACGGATCAAGGCATGGGCTTGGCCAATAATCACGGCCCCACAATATTTTCCCTAATTTTATATTATTTCCTAGTGTGAAGGAAACACCATGAAACCGAGGAGTTTCTCAAAACAAAGGATATTTGTTCAAATGAAAGGATTTTCATGAGATCAAGGAAAATAATAAAATATAGAATTTGGGCGTGGACTCGGTCACGGCATGATGGCCGGCCTAGGAGCCACTCCCCTAGCGCCTTGACTATTATTTTATTATTTTCTTTCCTATTTGCATAGGTTCATCGTCTCGTCGTATTTTGAAATACTTGTTTGTTCGTTCGGTGTTTGTTAATGCATTATTTGTCGAATAAATTTACACCATTTTGGTTGGGGCTTACTCGAAGGTAACTCGGATGCCCGTGTGAATATTTATTACTAACCCATGAAGTAACGAAGAACCATAAATTGAAGTAATCGAAATATTATGAAAATATTGAATATTTTCCAGGATTCAATTAATGAATCTATTGATTTTGAGAATAATTAATTAATGGCTCTATACTAGTACGATCGTCTAGAGCATTAATTATTCACGAATCTAGTGTTATGAGCTTGTTGAAGCGTCATATTTCTTTCATATAGTCGTGGAAAACATTGTTACATCCTCAAGACGTTAGTGCTCTATACTAGCAGGCAAGTCAGTTTGGAGTCGTCTAATCTTTCGATTCTATATAGAAGTAATTATCAAATTTCTCCGTATTCATGAGATATGTCATTGCCTCACCGAGAGACTACATATATATATACTCGAGAGACAAGATTCTCACTCCGAGATTCTCATAGCATGATCTTTCATGCTTTCGATAAGAGACATGAGCCTCGATATTCATCTGATTGCTGGATCAGGAATACATATAATTATGGGTTTACGATTTTAGCCTTTGTCGAAAATCCACCATCTACAATAGTGTACGCCGCACGTTGTAAACCGCCAAACCAATACCCTAATGAGCACCCCCCAGTTTGTGACATGTGTTGATGTCTTGAGTGTGTTCGTGGAAAACGTGTAGCATGTTGCTGTTGCTTGGCAAGTTGAGCTTGGGAGACTTGCCGGCTCGGTGGTGACCCTCGACGGTCGAGATTTTGCATCTTGAGAGGAACGAAGCCGTAGATTGTCGCAGCTCTTCGTTTGGCAACCAACGTTGAGCATGGCTTTGGCATGTGTTAGGCGCGGCCAAAATTAGGGTTTAGTGCAAACCGTGATGTTTGGCTTTGGGCCACAAGTTGCCATGCGTTAGGTGGCGAACTTGGGACGGTCGAGATCTGCATCTCAAAGGGAAGGGTAGACGTTGATTATTGCAACCCTTCGTTTTGGCGCCGGCGTCGAGCATGGCTTTGGCATGTGTTAGGCGCAGCCCAAAATTAGGGTTTAGTGCAAACTGTTATGTTTGGCTTTGGGCCGCAAGTTGTCATGCGTTAGGTGGCGAACTTGGACGGTTGAGATCTGCATCTCAAAGGGAAGGGTAGTCGTTGATTATTGCAACCCTTCGTTTTGGCAACAAATCGAGCATGGCTTTGGCATGTGTTAGGCGCGCCAAAATTCGGGTTTAGTGCAAACTGTGATGTTTGGCTTTGGGGCTGCAAGTTGCCATGCGTTAGGTGGCGAACTTGGACGTCGAGATCTGCATCTCAAAGGGAAGGGTAGTCGCTGATTATTGCAACCCTTCGTTTTGGCGACCAAATGACGAGCATGGCTTTGGCATGTGTTAGGCGCGACCAAAATTAGGGGTTTAGTGCAAACCATGATGTTTGGCTTTGGGCGCAAGTTGTCATGCGTTAGGTGAAGAACTTGGACGGTCGAGATCTGCATCTCAAAGGGAAGGGTAGCCGTTGATTATTGCAACCCTTCGTTTTGGTAGCCAGCGTCGAGCATGGCTTTGGCATGTGTTAGGCGCGGCCAAAATTAGGGTAGTGCAAACCGTGATGTTTGGCTTTGGGCCGCAAGTTTCCATGCGTTAGGTGGCAAACTTGGACGGTCGATATCTGCATCTCAAAGGGAAGGGTAGCCGTTGATTATTGCAACCCTTCGTTTTGGCAGCCAGCGTCGAGCATGGCTTTGGCATGTGTTAGGCGCTGCCAAAATTAGGGTTTAGTGCAAACCGTGATATTTGGCTTTGGGCCGCAAGTTGCCATGCGTTAGGTGGCGAACTTGGACGGTCGAGATCTGAATCTCAAAGGGAATGGTAGCCGTTGATTATTGCAACCCTTCGTTTTGGCAGCCAGCGGCATGTGGTAGGGCCGGCATAGGTTTGGCATGGAGATGTGGCTGGCATGGTCGGCATGCCTTGGCGCGGAGACGTGGCCGGGCATAGTTTGCCATTGGCACGGTGGTGCGGCTGGCATGGTCGGCATGCCTGGCGCGAGACGTGGCTTGCATGGTTTGTCATTGGCACGGTGGTGCGGCCGGCATGGTTAGCATGCCTTGGCGCTGGAGACGTGGATGGCATGGTTTGCCATTGGCACGGTGGTGCGGCCGGGCATGGTCGATGCCTTGGCGCGAGATTTGGCGGGCATGGTTTGCCATTGGCACGGTGGTGAGGCGGCATGGTTGTCATGCCTTGGCGCGAGATTTGGTCGGGCATGGTTTGCCATTGGCACGGTGGTGCTACCGGCATGGTTAGCATGCCTTGGCGCGAGACGGGGCCGGCATGGTTTGCCATTGGCACGGTGGTGTGGCCGACATGGTCGGCATTCCTTGGCGCGAGACGTGGCTGGCATGGTTTTCCATTGGCACGGTGGTGCGGCCGACATGGTCGGCATGCCTTGGCGCGAGACGTGGCCGGCATGTTTTTCCATTGGCACGGTGGTGCGGCCGGCATGGTTGGCATGCCTTTACGCGAGACTTGGCTGGCATGGTTTGCCATTGGCACGGTGGTGAGAATTAGGTTTAGTATATACGAAGATGATGTCGGTCAATACTAAGGGTTCCGCCGTGGAACATGACACATGTATATAAAAAAAAGGTACCCTGGTAATTCTTACGTAGGCATGCTGATTGATTCAATAAATGCA
Organism: Papaver armeniacum; assembly: GCA_023531295.1. Classification (NCBI taxonomy): domain Eukaryota; kingdom Viridiplantae; phylum Streptophyta; class Magnoliopsida; order Ranunculales; family Papaveraceae; genus Papaver; species Papaver armeniacum. Next base: position 25,399 of record JAJJWW010015500.1, on the reverse strand, counting down.
CTAGTAGTCATAGTGACGTCATGTCAGGTGTACGGTTTTACGATTTTAACCCTAAGCTAAAAACCACCATCAACAAGCTCGAATTAGGTACTTTTCTATTAACCCAATCCCTTAGAGTAGGTTTCAATAACATGTAATCACTCAAACAATCCATTTTTTTTAAATCAGAGTTTTTTGGGTTTATAACAATCTGTTTCCGTCGCAAAAGTTCCTACACGCTCAGAGAATATCTCAACCGAACTTTTAGTTCGGTTTCGTCGCAAAAAGTTCGGTTATGCCGCAAAAGGGTTCAGTTACGTCGGAAAAGGTTCAGTTACGTCGCAAAAAGTTCGGTTATGTCGCAAAAAAGTTCGGTTATGTCGCGGAAAGTTCAGTTACGTTGGAAAAAATTCATTTACGTTGAAAAAAGTTCAGGTACGTTGCAAAAAATGTCCTAACCGAACTTTTAGTTCGTTATGTCACAATTATTAAAGGTTAATTAACATTGTGGATAATATCTGCACACTAGAAAAACACTTCACACTAAAAAAATCGTGGCACATTAGAAAAAAAATGCTATGAATAATAGTTGATTTTAAAAAATTATGTGGATAATATTCTTGTAAAATAGAAAAAGAGAAGGTGAGACACAAAATAGAGAGGAACAAGGAGAGAGAAATCTTATTCATGTGTACAAATAGACTAACATTAGAGCCTCTAAAATAGGGCTAGACACAAGGGCATCCGAGTAAGAAACGAGATTTGCCCTAGATATTCTTAACATAATTACAAGTTTATAACACTCCCCCTGATGACATTGTGTCTAAGCTAATTGCCTCGTTAAAACCTTGTCAGGAAACCCCAAAGGGAAAAAACCTGATCGAAGGGAAAAGAGTACAATTGTGAGTAAACCTAGAACAGAGATTGACATGCATATGTTGCCTCATTAAATCTTGACAAGGAAAAACCCAGTGGGACAAAACCTTGACGAAGGAAAAAGAGTACAACGTGATAGTCCAGTAAGATACCTTTTACTATCCCCCTGATAAGTACTTCAGTTAAATCTTGGCCTGCAAATTTTCGAGTCGACTCTTTCCAAATTTCGATGAACGGATTTCTTGAATGCTAGAGATAGTAATGCTTTCATGAGAAATCTGCCAGTTGATGAAGTCTTCTTTTGTGTTAGTCTTCTAATGGTAGTGTTATCGAGTCTTCACGCTTCTTTAAATACATTGAGGACTTGCTTCTTGGATTGCTAGCTTCTCGAAGATGATTTGCATAAGTAGTTGATATAATTTCTTCAACAAAGTGCCAATATGTAGTTACAATTGCATAGGTGAACAAAAGGTGTGATCATACCTTATATGGATTAGAATAATATCCAAATTCATAGGAGACTGTTATGTTGACGCGGTCTAACAAATTGACCTAGTTAATGGTGGGAATCCACCAAATAACCGAAATTGATACAACTCCCCCTTGGATGACCACCATGTTTAATTTAATTGCCTCACTAAAACCTTTCCAATAAAAACCCAATGGGGAAAAAAATAAATGGACGAAGGAAAAAGAGCACAAATATCAACATTTTGAAAGAAAATTAAACGTCAACAAGATGTTGCCTCATTAAAACCTTGTCAGGAAAACCACATGGGACAAAACCTGAAACGAAGGGAAAAGAGTACAACTTTTGACGGTTTATAAATGCTAACTCAACTATATGAGTATCATAGAAAACAAACATCAAAATCATAACACTAGTCTATATCATAGACAAGTTTTATGCAAGCATAATATTTAAACTGCGCAGATTTAAGAAAAATAATATTTATGTTGTAAGATTCAAATATCGCACAACATATTTTCTTAGCGTGCGAGATTCAATTATTTCATTAACTCGCGAGAAGAGCTTGCGAGATTCATTATTTTCCATAACTCGCGAGAATGTAGCAAGGGCTCGCGAGAATGTCTCGCGAGAAGGTAGCGAGAGCCTGCGAAATTATTAAAGGGGTCGCGAGAATGTCTCGCGAGAAGGTAGCGAGAGCCTGCAAAATTATTAAAGGGCTCGCGAGAATGTCTCGCGAGAAGGTAACGAGAGCCTGCGAAATTATCAAAGAGCTCGAGAGAATATGAGCTGTATGTGAGCTGTCATCCACTATGTAAACACCTATATAAAGAGGAGAGCAGGAGAGAGAAGAGGAGGACACTTTTAGGAGCAGAGAGATATTTTTTAGGAGAGATATATTTTTAGAGAAGGATTTATTTTCTTTATCATCTTCTTCCCCTAATAATTAGATCTAGAGCTCTAGAAAATATCCATTAATGGAGATTTCCAATGTAATATTATTGTAACCTCAACAATCATAGTGAAGAATCGTGATGTAGATCACATTGATCGAACCACGTAAAAATCTTATGTGTCTATTTAAATTTCTAGCACTTATATTTTGAGATTTAGGTGATTAATAAGTTTAGATCTAGAAATTATTATCAAGATATAGTGAGGGGTGTAGTGTGGGAAATCCTGCAACTACATATTGGCGCTAGAAACAGGGACCTAATCTTGTTGGTTCAAGAAAGTTTAGAAAAATCGGCTCATCATGGTGATGGATTCAATTGGATCTATAAACTTTAAGGGAAAAATTGAGAAGAAAATGGAAATTTCAAGCAAACATCGACAACACGCTTAACAAAAATAAAAGAAGAAAGATACGTAAACACGTATGCATTGGGAGAAATCTTCTACAGGGAGCGAAGTTATCGTGTAAGGCAAGGTGGAATTCAGGGAAAAGAAAGGATATATATGGAGAATATTTAGAAAGAGGTTCTCGCAAAGATCAATTTTGAGATCACCAGCGAAGTAAGGAAATTAAGAGCTCACTTTATCACCAGCTATTTAAATTACTTAGGCGAGGGCAAAATAAGCAACACGATGCACGGAATAAAAAGAATGAGACCATTTCATTTCGTTAATAAACAAAATTATCACCAAGAGTTACGTACCCAACGAGGACATGAGTTTGACTAGTACGCGAAAATGAAAAGAACTAAAAAGACGCAAACATGATGACAAGAAAAGGGACACGGATGCGGCTGAAATCAAGAATACCATCATTCACCAGCGACGTTTGCTTCGACAATTACATGAAGAATAAGGTAGTAGAGATATCTTCGCAGAATCCGGAAAGATACACCAACTAATTTACGAATAATACAAGAGAAGTAGCATAATGGGTCATTAGCAAAGACAATGAGCATGATGTCGTGGATTCAAATATCTTCAAACCTTCGCAAGCAAACGAACTTCAAAAATTTTAAAGACTCACAAAGAAATAAATCCAGTTATTCAAAGAAAGGCATTCACTAAGGCATACAATTTAGTACAAAGTGCAGAATAACATTCTCAGGTTTAGGTCAACGAATCAAACTAGCTCGTAACTCTTGGAGAAGAGAAAGTATGCAGAAATCGAGTTAGCTTGAAAGAAGATATCAGCCATTAATAAAAAAGAAGAAGAAGTAGATGATACCAGCAAAGGATCTTATCATTCTGTTGTATGAAGTAAGGAAGTAGAAGAAGTTCAAAGAAAGTATTTGGAAGAAGTTTGCAAAGGAATCCGTAAGATGATGCCGAAGAAAGCATTTAGCGAAATTACTTCGCAAAGAGGAAGTTTAACTCTATAGGGGATGAGCGAAAGAAGAAACTTGTATGATACCTACGCGAAGTAGCTCACTTAGTACTTTGGAGAAACGGAAGAAAATGAGAGTTTAGTTCACTTCGTCATCAACTTCGTGAGAGTTGCCACCTAGTCACGAGCATAAGCTCTACTTGAGAAGCGAAAAGAAAATAATATAATCTCATTATTCAGAGAGAGTGATCAGCACCACAAACTAAAAGGGGGAAAACAACATAACCTCCATGAAAATTTCTTAAGTCTCTACCATCGTCAACAAGAAAGTATGAAAACCTCCTATACAACTACAAACAAAGATCTCAGTAGCAGACATCTTACTACTTCGTCAACCAGCCATTTCAAATGAGGACAAAAGAAGTTCGAGATAACTTTGACAGCCTTACTTCGTCAACCAAACTATTCTAGCGAAAACAAAGAAGATCGAGAACGTCCATAATCATGAGGTTAATAGTTTCTGCGAAGGGAAGAAGAACAGGAGAAGTTCGCAGCGCCAAGAAATAATCAACAAAGAAGACTTGCCGATCGCTGAATGAACAACATATCAAAAGGGAATGTTCTTAACTTTGATCTCATAGACTTAAATATTAAATTTTAGAATTGTAGCTAATTTGCGAGTACATCAACAAGCTTAAAATAATAGCTTTCACAATCAATTGCTAACTTGAAACATGAGTCCTGTGTACATATAATCGTCTCAAGAAATGTAACTTGCAAACGAAAGATGAAACGGACGCGAATGAATGCATCTCGCAAAGAGATAAACCAAATGGAACGTTAGCAAAGAGACAAACCCAGAGGAGGTCAATGACAGAGCCAGAAATCACGGATGATCAAAGCTCCAACAATATCAACTTGATGCCAGTGAGTTCGCAACAACAACATGAAGATATTTGCTACGAAATCATAAAGAAACACAAATGACCAATGGAACCAAAGAAGTCAACACAACGAAATAACCATTTCGTAAAGAAAAGCAAATGAGAGAGTATGATCGAAGAGACAAAATTGATGAAATAACATCAAGAAAATCATATCTAACGTAGGGACACAGACTCTTAACAACATCACAATGGCAAATCACAAGCAGGGCTAATATAAAAAGAATGAAATGGAGATAAGAGACGGAGAAGCAACCAACAAATGGTTAGACAAAGGAGGAAACCGGTGCATCTCGCAGACGACAAATAGTTTCGCAGAGATAAATACAAGGTCAACTACAAAAGAAATTAAAGAACAAAGATAACATCGAGCGAACAAACTCGGAAACCACAATAACAAAGATTTCATGCAAGTGACAAGAATAAAAAATCCAGAAAAGATAAGAAGACGAAGACAAACTCCCGATGTTTAAAATGGAAATAACGACAAGAAAGGAATAACTTATGCGAATCTCACCATTCTTTCACAAGTTGAAGCCAGACATTTGGTCTCGGACAATAAAATCCAAGAAGAAGGTCGCGGGTTCGATTCTCGCATGGTCGCACAAATTTTTTGGTTTTCCTCGCAAATGTTTACATCCAAAACATTCCTTTGCGGATGTTCGTTTAAGATGTTCGCCTCACGTATGTCCATCCAAAACATCCAACAGAAAGTAACCAAAGAAGCCCAATTCGTCCAAGACCGTTAAAGTTCACCCAACAAAGAAACAAAATATCAAGGCTTAAGTTTGCACATAAGTTGTACGGTTGCGAGCTTCTAGTGAAATTAGTTGGTCAGAGGCATGAATTTGGTATTTCATTACTTCAAAAGATCTTTAATTATTTCGCAAAGAAGAGAACTGATGATTATTTCGCAAAGAAGGAAGAAAAGAATGATTATTTCGCAAAGAATGATTGAAAGAATTGATAGAAATGAAAGAATAAAGAAATGCGAAAATTTCGCAAAGACAGTGAGAAAAAAAAAAAAAATCAAAAACCAATGGTTTATACGAATGGGACGAACCTTTATGGCGTACACCCTAGTTCGCGAATGACATTTCGTAAGAGGCAAATGTAAGACCTAAAGTGCGTCATATAAGGGGGTATCTCTTAACATGGCTCAGGGAAAAGGTTACACCGCCCGGAACTGGGTCATGAAGATTTGGGGCCCATGAAAGCCTATCCTAAGAGGTACCTTGGATTCCCAACTATACATGTAGGTTATACTCCCTGGTTGGGCGACCGAGGGTCTCTTCCAAGGAGTCAGCGTATGATCAAGGCGCCGAGGTACACGGTTGAGTCAAGAGTGCGGGGAGCATGGAACTTCCTTACCACTCTTGACAAGTCTTGGCAAATGCTGCACTCGGCCAAGAAAACTCCACTTAGGGTGCAGCCTTGTAACCATAAACCCTATAGGTATAAGGGATAAGAGGCTCAGCGAAAACAACTCGGTTTTTATTAAGACCGGATGGGAGGAGCTAGCCTTGTATGGCCGATGTACGCCTCCTCAAGGGGCAACCAGGGAGATGATAAGGGCGGCACCCTCCATTAGGGAGCCGATAAGTGCCAAAGACGCAAATGTCATGAGGACTGCTTTTCGCAAGGAAACTTAGGCTTGTCATATTTGTGCAATGATCCTGCAGAGGCAATAATACTAACGCGAGGGTAAGACGAGATCAATGGGTCTTTACACGAAAGTGTACGGACGTCCCGCGATTTCGTCAAGACGGCAATGTCATGGGGCTTTATGTTCGCAAGGATATTTAGACCTGTCATATTGTCGCAAATAAAATATCCCGCAGAGGCAATAATACTAAAGAAATGATAAGACAAGATCAATGGGTTTTTACATGCAAGTGTAAAGACGTCCCCGCGATCTTGTCGCAATAACGGTGGCGAGTAAGGCCTTTAATTAGGAAGGTCAAACTTAGAAGACCACCAAAGATGATAAGGCATGATCAATGGGTTATTACGTGAAAATTTAAAGACGTCCTGCGATCTTGTCGCAATGATAAAATTCAACGTAAAGCAATGAAGAGATTATACTATCGCATGAGCACAACGCATGAGATAGAGGCAAGTACGTACTTTACAACAATTCTACCTTCGAAGATGAAGAACAGAGGCAACTATGGATAATCAAGAAAACATTTTATGTTTTTCATCTTCTCAGCAAGAATCATTTCCAAAGTGGATGTTCACTAAAGTGAGTAGCAAGAATCTTCACCAAAAATGGAGTAATAATTTCGCATGAATATAGGCAATACTTACTACTCTTATTCAAGGATAAATACTTCTTATATTTCGAGGATTAATACTTCTTATACTTCATACTTCTAATTTCGCATGATTAGTTCGCAATACTTCTTATTCGCAATCAAGGACGGATATTTCTTATACTTCTTCAAAGATACTTCATACTTCGCATACTTCAAGAGATGATACTTCTTATTTATTTCAAGATAGCTTCGGAACTTCGCAAAAGAATAGAGGCAAGTACGTACTTTTCAAGTCCAGTATTCTTTCGCTCGTTCCTTCACCAACAAAGATCAAGGATTACTACAACAACAGATTTTTCCTTAAAGATCGCTCTTCAAGCAATATTCAAGGAAAAAGAGGCAAGATGTAAGATTCAAATATCGCACAACATATTTTCTTAGCGTGCGAGATTCAATTATTTCATTAACTCGCGAGAAGAGCTTGCGAGATTCATTATTTTCCATAACTCGCGAGAATGTCTCGCGAGAAGGTAGCGAGAGCCTGCGAAATTATTAAAGGGGTCGCGAGAATGTCTCGCGAGAAGGTAGCGAGAGCCTGCAAAATTATTAAAGGGCTCGCGAGAATGTCTCGCGAGAAGGTAACGAGAGCCTGCGAAATTATCAAAGAGCTCGAGAGAATATGAGCTGTATGTGAGCTGTCATCCACTATGTAAACACCTATATAAAGAGGAGAGCATGAGAGAGAAGAGGAGGACACTTTTAGGAGGAGAGAGATATTTTTTAGGAGAGAGATATTTTTAGAGAAGGATTTATTTTCTTTATCATCTTCTTCCCCTAATAATTAGATCTAGAGCTCTAGAAAATATCCATTAATGGAGATTTCCAATGTAATATTATTGTAACCTCAACAATCATAGTGAAGAATCGTGGATGTAGATCACATTGATCGAACCACGTAAAAAATCTTATGTGTCTATTTAAATTTCTAGCACTTATATTTTGAGATTTAGGTGATTAATAAGTTTAGATCTAGAAATTATTATCAAGATATAGTGAGGGGTGTAGTGTGGGAAATCCTGCAACTACATATGTTGCTAAAAACGTGGATTATTGTGTTTTTAAGGACTCCTCAAGAGACCTATAAAGTTGATATCATCAATCAACTAATCCGGATTTTTGGTTTTGTACAAAATTTTTAAAAACACATTAAGGATTGGTAACCCTGACATAATAAAGCCAGGTGGCTTCCTGAATATAATTTGAATATTCCAAGGATCAAAAATTTGAATATGTTCCCCGACCACATACGAGTCATTCAAGGACTACCACGCCAAATGTGTCATATAAAAAGAACATTTATTGAACCAATCCTAAGGTCGAGCAAAAAGAAAAACCCTCAAATCGTTTATACAACGAACTTATTTTTCCTATAACGCATTATGATTACACCAACCTGTAAGTAATAGGCTTGGCAATTTTAAGGTGTTAAGTCTTGGATCCAAAATTGCGTTAATCGAGAAATTATATGAATCCAATCTAATTTGGATTGTATGCCAACCAATCACATATGTCGATATTCCTCTGCAAAGGTCGGGGTTCACAAACACCATCATTTATTATTTCAAAAGATAATATAAATGAATATTCGATAAATTTATAGCTTATTGCGATCCCACATAATTCCCAAAAGTATGCATACTTTGAAAAAAAATCAAAATTTACTGGTACCAGTGCCCACGGGCGTTATAATCTCCTATTATTTTCCGGTGAGGAGATATGAATCATGAGAATGTGGATCTTGTTTTGATAGACTCAATTGGAGCACTATCTGTAGCCTCTTACAAAATGCTGCGAATTTCATAGACGTGACTGGATTTGCCTTTCCAAGAGGCATAAGCTTATTAAAAGCATAATGAATTTTTTTTTTTTTTTTTTTTTTGAGAGGAAGAAGGAGAGAGAAATCTTATTCATGTGTACAAATAGACTAACATTAGAGCCTCTAAAATAGGGCTAGACACAAGGGCATCCCAGTAATAAACGCGATTTTCCCTAGATATTCTTAACATAATTACACGTTTATAACAAATATCTACATACTAAAAAATCATATAAGGAATAAAAAGTTCTAAAAATACGAATACTTAGATATTTGTATTTACGCTTGTTGGAATGATCTTTCAAAAACCTTTCTAAATATATAAAATTTGCCAAATTCCTATTTATGGTTGTTAGATATATTATATTGCAGTTGGTTTGACAATTATACCCTTAACGAATAGAGTTTATGTCAAATTTTAACATTATTTAACATCTTTATTCATATGACCCTCCTTTTCAAGGATTCATTTCAATAAAGTGGGTTAAACAACCTGGCTAAATTGGGGCCTATCCCAATTAATTTGGGCTACACTACATGACAAATTTTTTTTTTCAAGGGATGAAAACACCAATCTACCCTCACTATCAAATTCAATCCCAAGCCTTATCCTTCATCAAAATCTTAATCATTTCTACTAACAATCTTTAATCAAAATCTTTTTTTTTTTTCAATTTTCATGATAATCAAAAACTAAAACTTAATCAATTTTTTTTCTTTCAATTTTCATGATTATCAAAAACTAAACTTAATCAAAAACAACAATTCAAATAACAATTTTTTGGTTTTCCTTCAATATTTCGGTTTCAAACAACCAAGTGTATTGAATTAAATCCTTTCAAGACAAACCTTTAAGAGGGATTCATCAATGATTTAACTATGAATCTCTGAAATTTCTCATCAAATTTTTCGGAAACCAAACCAGAATCGGTTTATGTGTGCATTAAAAAAAAATGATTGTTGTTGATGTTCACCAGATCGGTTTTTATTATACACAAACATAAACCGATTCTGGATTGATGTGATGAACATCAACCACAATCGGTTTATGCTAATGCACATATCAGCCGATTCATTAGCCATGTTTGAATTTTTGCACAAACCCTGACATTTTTTATATGTATGTTATAGAGCACGAAAATACGAATTGAATGCAAAAAAAATGAGGTCATTCCAACATCGGACGAAGAAGTTATGAGCAAAACAGTCGAAGAAATGCCAGATTTACAATCGGTTTATGTGGGCATCAACATAAACCGATTCTGGCGGAAAAAATCACAGAAAAACTCTTGAATTTTACAATTGGTCTATGTTATAAGTATTATAAACCGACATCCACCGATTTTGGGCAAGTTTAATCAAAAATTTTTTTCCACTTTTTGATGAAGAATCAAGATTAGTTAATTTCTAGTTAATTTGATTAAACATCAATTAATCATCCCATTAACACTAATAATGAAGGGTAAATTAGTCATTTTTTAAAATAATTGGATAAGGGGTTACTCTTTTTACATTTTAATGACCTTTTTTTGTCCTGTAATGTAGGCCCCAATTAAGTGACATTGGCCCCAATTTAGCCAGGTTAAACAATTGGGCCATAAAAATAAGAAAGAGCGGGAGAGGGTCAAACACTTAACTCCCATAAAAATAAAATTGTGGAAATTGAATTATTGTACCTCTTTCTGATGGGCCTTCACAAATATCCCTAAGCCTCTTTATAAATATCCCTGATAGCATAATTGTATTTTTTTTTTCTAAAAACCTAATATCCCTAATTCCTTATTTAGCCTTTCTATCTCGTTCTTCTTCACTTCTCATGACAGAGAATAAAAATCGTATCGCCTCCCACCACCATCATCTCCCAACGACAGCCACCGCCACCATCTTTAATCGTCGCCACCACCATTCCAACATCACCAGTTCCACCATCACCTTATATACTTCCATTAAATCCACCACCACAACCTAAACAAGCGATTTAGATTTAACAAGTGATTGAAGATGGTGGCGGTGGATATAGGTTTTGATATGGTTTTTTGAGTGTGATGTTATAGATGATATTGGAAAAGAAGATGATGAAGTTCAGTGGTGTTTACAAAGGATTTGAACAAGAAATCAAGGAAGAGTTCTCAATACAGATTGGGAAGAAATTGATGGTGGTTCGAGATCGATTAGGTTTTAATGTAAGAGGTTTATGAAATTGAAGGATGAGTTTTGGTTCATTTCGAGATTCGAAAGGAATTGATTTCGTTTGTGGAAGTTAGGGTTTCGTATGATTATGGATTTGAAGTGGTTTTGTTGTTTGAAGATTCAGATGGATTTGATTGTAGTTGTTGGTGGTGATGAAGTCGCAAGACCAGTTGTTGCTGCCATGATGAATGTTGCTGGTGATGAACACCGGAGATGTGTGTTGGAAGTGAGAAGTAAATGGATAGACTTCAGTTTTTATGGATCAACTACGGTTGTTGATCCTATTTATGGATCAACTCTTGTTGTTGACCCAATTTTTTATGGGATCAACTATTGTTGTTGATCCTTTCAACTCCTATTGTTGAGAACATTTCCTTGGATAAGTACTATAATCATGCTTGTAGTTTAAATCATGTAAATTTCTTCCAATGCTGAGCTTGTGGTGCAATGGTAGCATGACTGACTCCATGTCAGATCATGCGTGTTCGACTCACGCCAAGTTCACTCTATTTACATGGATCAACTTCTACTATTGATCCTTTTTTTTTGTTGGATCAACTACCGTTGTTGATCCCCTAAATTGGATAAACTTCTACTGTTGGTTCTATTTTTATTTGGATCAACTATTGTTGTTGATACAAAAATATCTGAACTAGTGGTGGCGGCGGCGACGACGGTGACTGTGGCGGCGGCGGATTAGTGGTGGTGGCGGCGACAGACTAGTGGTGGTGTAATGGTGCTGGTGAAGGAGTGGTTGTGAAATATTAGTGGTGGTGGCGGTTGGTAGGTGGTGGTGGTTGAACGGTGGTGGTGGAATGGTAGTTGAACGATAGTGGTGGTGGTAATGGTGGTGGTGAAGTGGTAGAGGGAGAAATTTGTTCCATTTTGAAATAAAAAAAATATTATATAGGTTAGGGTATTAAGGTAATCTAATTTTAAATGGATAAGATTATTAAAAAATAGGGACATATTTATTGTTGCATAAGGATATATTTATTGGGTATCAAAAATAGGGACATGTTTACGGTCCGCGAGTTATAACCCCAAAGGTGTCACTATCCATCCACAAAAAACCCATCAAAACAAAAGCAACACAAAAACCCCAACAAAACAAAAGTAACTCGTGGTTGATGAAACCCCAAAGAATTTGATGAAACCAAATTTTGGTTTCATCGTAAAATTTGATGAAACCAATTTTGAAATTTGGGGTTTTTGTATCAATTTTTAAAACTTTGGGGTTTTTGTATCAATTTTGTTTAAGATGGAGTTTTAATGGATCCCAACATTTGAGTGGGGTTTTTGTACCACAAGTTTGGTCACCTTGGGTTTTTATGACTAGTTTTTTCGGAAAACTCCATCTATTCTCGGGTGTGGATGGCGATGTGTGCCTATATTTCTTGGTTTCAATAGGACTTCTTACGAGCGTTGTTTCTATCTACTATTATCTAAAAATAATCAAGTTATTAATGAATGGACGAAACCAAGAAATAACCCCTCACGTGCGAAATTATAGAAGATCTCCTTTAAGATCAAACAATTCCATCGAATTGAGTATGATTGTATGTGTGATAGCATCTACTATACCAGGAATATCAATCAACCCAATTATTGCAATTGCTCAGATACCCTTTTTTAGCTTCTAGGGTCTATTTCTTAGTTCAAGATCCCTCTTACTAACTAGAATCAAAGAATTAGTAGACCTCTTCCGCCCAAAATGGGAATGGGTCAAGGTTATGAACTTATAATCTGATGATGGAGTTGATTCCATGATTATAAGTTCATTCCATACCGCACTGCACCGGAATAGGGTTATGTACATTCTCATTATGAGAAGGGGGCATTCGAGCGTATGTAAATAGATACTATGTTTACATATGGATCCTCGCGTCACATTCCATTTAGGATTAGGAATAGGCATAATCGGACCCGCTATTTACATATTTCTCGTTATTTGGGTACCATATTCACTTCTTTGGGCTTCTATTGAATCGAGAAGTAGGTTTGATTGTACATCTTTTTGATATATCTAAGGTATCCTCCTGGATAATTCAAATCGAAGCAATTGGATGTCCGACTGGCCTATATGACATGACCGATCGATAGAAATACTCCAACACTCCACCCTTGTCATATATTCCCATACATCACACTAGATAGATATCATATTCATGGAATACGATTCACTTTCAAGATGCCTTGATGGTGAAATGGTAGACACGCGAGACTCAAAATCTCGTGGTCAAGAGCGTGGAGGTTCGAGTCCTCTTCAAGGCATAATATTGAGAATGCTCATTCAATGAGCAATTCAATAAGAGATCTCTGGATCGAATCGATATTGATAGACCTAGTATCCGATGATACGAAGTAGTCCTGCGATCCCTACGATCCGAGTCCGAGCTGTTGTAATTGTAATAAGTTCTAGTGGATCACTAAATTTTGGAGATCTTCTCTATCTAATGAATGGGGAGTCCACTTTGAAATCGTCCGCCCGCACCACCCCCCGAGTATATGCTTCAACAGAATCACACAGGGGTAAATTGATACAATAGAAACCTCTCGAGAAAATGCCCGCCCGTAAACCAGCAGATAAAGTACATTACATAGTCCGTTTTAGGGATTGGCGACTTACCCATTCAGTTATTTTGGCACCGGACGTTCCCAAAATGGGTACTATCGTGCCTGGGTGAATTCGATAATAGACGTCTGTGGCATTTCAGCCTTCCTTACCCTTTCAGGGGCAAGAAAATCCAAAGACTTCTTGAGTAACTCTTGGTCGTGTGAATATCTCAATAGGACGAACCGGCCCGTGGATATCTTTGCTTCGGAACAAAACAATTAGAATTAGGCTCATTAACCGGAATGTGTATTAGCCATATAAAAGATCTTTCAATTGAGAAGATCCATCGACTTGAGACGAAGAGAAAGGTCTATCTATTTTAGTTAGTTATTCAGTTAAACCAATGAAATGATTCATTATGGAGCAGATAGCAAGAACCATTTCATCTGTTAGTTTTAGATTTCATTTGTTAGGTTTAGGTTTCAATTGAAAACTAATTTCAATTTTGGGTGTGTTTATTTCTTGTGTATGTTGTCAGCCTTGTTTATTTCTTATTTTTTTTTGATGAAACCAAATTCGAGTTACATCATCTTCGCCATCGCGAAAATCGCTTTCTTTGTTGTTGGAGTAAATGTGATGTTTGATGAAACCACATTTCATTTTCATTTCTTGATGAAACCAATTTTGGTTTCATCATTTTTTAGTTGTTGGTTTACTTCTAGAGTTATTGTTTGTGGACCTAATTATGCTTATGGTTTCATCACCTATAAATGATTATGGTTTCATCATTTTTCAAGTGTATATCTTATGGTTTCACTACTTTTCAATTATGCACAAGTTTCATCACTTTGTTCGTGCTTATGGTTTCATCATTACGAGTGTATTTCTTATGGTTTCATCACTTTTCAATTATGCACAGTTTCATCACTTTGTTCGTGCTTATGGTTTTATAATTTTTCAAGTGCAATCTTATGGTTTCATCATTATTATTTGTTTATTATTCTCTTATGGTTTACTTTTGGTTTCACAATAGGTAAAAAAGAGAGACAGAACTGCTCGTGTGTTCATTGCATCATTTGTGCGAGTTTGCAAGTGGAAATTAAGGCGTTGATACAAAACAAGCAACTGCATTGAAAGTTCTTAAATCATGTCCGTTCTGGCGCTTCTTTGAGCCGTTCTATGATGGCGTAATGAACGAAGAAGAGCTCATCAAAAAAACAAAAGCAATAATTATGTTTTTAAGTACAATTGAAAACATACATGATGGTAAGCGTCCGTATTGTTTCAAAGTAACAAGATCAAGGGAAATGACTCATGACCATTCCCGAACATTTTGTCAGTGACTTTTGGTCTCGCAAATGGTGAATTATGTAGAAGGCACGACATTGATGAAGAGCTCCTCAAAAGGTGAACGTCTTCATGGCTACGTATTTTAAAGGAAATAAGAAGACGAACAAAGGCGATATTAAACGTTGTATGTTGAAGCCGCAAAGGATGAAACCAAAGTGGATGACTTTGTCAAGCTTTTCGTAATGTTTCTTTTGGTTTCGGTATTTGTCCCTAACAAATGGGGCAAACTCTAGCAAAGAAAGTAATTGTACATGGTGTTTGATATGAATAAGGTGTGTTGGCCCGAAGTCTTTCATGACTATCTACTTGATTCGATAATGACAAATGTAAAAGACGTAGAAAACGTAGTTGGTTGCGTCATTTACCCGCTGGTAAGTTAAGATTTCTTCTTTTTGATTCGTAAGTTAAAGTATTTTTAAAATATTTTTGATGATTAATTTGAATATTGGTTGTTGTTTCTTTTTTCAGTATCGGTTGGCAGAGATGACAAAGATAGCACAAAGAAAGGATGGGTTCCACAAGTATTCGAGGTTTGCTAGATGGAACCTTAGAAACATCTGCCAACAAGTATTGGCTAACTTCGAGGATCTTGTCGATAAAAAATAACTTTTGTCTGAGGTAAATATTTACTTGGAAGATTTACTTTTCTGATGAAACAAAATTTGGTTTCATCAACAATTATAGCTGAATTTTTGTTTCTTAGATAACTTCAAGGTTCTTATATGATTAATTTGGTTAGTATAACATGCAATTTTAGAAATCTTCGAAATCTTTTATGTTTTTTAGACAATATTCGAAATCTTCTATGTTTTATATATCGTCCATGTCTCAATTGTATATCATGCCATGTTCCACCAATAAAGATTCACACCACAAGTGTAGAAACTCCTCATCTTGTATTGTCTATGCACTGATTAATTTGGTTAGTATAGTTTATGATGTTTGCAATGTAGCGCAGCATATATTATGACTCAGCCAATCATCCACCACTCAACCTACAAAATTTCCACCGATGAAACCAGGTTTTGGATTTACTTTTTTGATGAAACCAGTTTTGGATTCATCAAATTTTTTAGCTGAAACCAAGTTTTCTTGTGTACTGCAGGAGAATATTGGTCACCGAAAGGGATCATTCTTGCTTCAGTATGACGAAACCGAAATGCGCTTGGCTGAGCCTGTAGATGAAGTGGAAATTATTGCTGAAGACGATGTTCAACCTGAAGTGTCGGTTGGTGATAATGAAAATCAAGTGCCGGTTCAAGTGAAAGTTAAAGAAAATATTGGTTCTAGCAGTGAAGCTAACTCCTACAAAGCCAAATACCAATTTGTGCGAGCCTTGATTGAAAAGCTTATGACCAATGCTACAAATGTTCTTTCCGAAGAAGAAGAATCACTGCTGGCAAAATATGATGCCGAGGACAGGGAACAACAACCAAGACATGAGCACTTATTTGAGACGTAAAAGAAAACAAACAAATGTTCCAATAGTACTGGCGGTTTCGAACCGTGAAGAAGATATTGAGGTAATATGCTAGATCCAGTTTTATTAGGTTGCTTTTTGCGTTGTTTGCTATGAAAATTCTTTTTGATGGAAACAGAATGGTTTCATTGCCTATGAATAACATTGTTGACTTTTAAATTTAAGAAACTTGTTTGAGTTAAATTGAGGAGACAGTTTAATTTTCTAACTTCTTTCTTAAATTTCGCTTTATTGGTAGTCTTTCATAAACTTGTGTGGTATTATATATGGTTTCGCTGATTTGTTTTATTGTCGCGATTTGGTTTCACTACCAAGTTGATGTTTGTTTCAACTCATTTTTTTGATGCAACTGATTTGGTTTCATCATTTTGTTGATGTAACCAATTTTGGTTTCATCATTTAAAGTTAATGATGAACTGCCTCGTTGTTTTTTTCTTTCTTAAGTTTTAGATTTTACAAAGATTAGGTTTTCAAACATAGAAGATTAAAAAAATTACTTAGATATCTTAATATTGCAGGTAACAAGGGATGTTAACATGATAGATGCAAATGATGGTGAATCGCGTGATAGAACAAGAAACAAGCCATTGCCTGGAGAAAGGCTACCACATGATGACAATGTTGTGATGGAACAAGGTGGGGTTTTTGTTGCTGGAGAAAAGGTTTCAAGTTTTGAAACATGGGAAGATGCTGCTAAAATCTTGAAGATTTTCTGATGCAACCAGAAAAGGATTTAACAGAAAAGGATTTAACCCATGGAGAAACACCACAAGATGCGGAACATAAACACGAATCTGCAAAAGGTGAAGATCCCGTTACACTAGATAGTGTCTTTTCAGATGTTGACCTTACAAATTTGTTAAACCAAATAGAAGGAGTAGAAAAAGAGCAGGTCATATCTTATTCGTCGAAGCCAGTGACCGAGGAAGAACAAGAAGGAGATGGTACTGAGTTGACTCCGAATACTATCGAGGAGATCAAGGCGACAGAGCAGGTGGAATCTGAAATGGAGAAAGCTACTTCGTCGAAGCCAGTGACCGAGGAAGAATAAGAAGGAGATGGTACTGAGTTGACTCCAAATACTATCGAGGAGATCAAGGCGGCAGAGCAGGTGGAATATGAAATGAAGAAAGCTACTGGCCGGCCGGCTGACCGAGGAAGAACAAGAAGGAGATGCTACCGAGTTGACTCCGAATACTATTGAGGATATCAAGGCGGCAGAGCGGGTCGAATCTAAAATTGAGAAAGCTACTTCGTCGGGCCGGTGACCGAGGAAGAACAAGAAGGAGATGGTACCGAGTTGACTCAATACTATTGAGGATATCAAGGCTACAGAGCGGGTCAAATCAAATTGAGAAAGCTACTTCGCCAAGATAAATATTGAGCAAGAAGACAATGAAACTCAATTTGTAATTGATGAAGATGAAATTTGGAAAATGGAATCCGAATACAATAAGAGAAGTTGTTCGTCACAAATCCAAATGTTGGAAGCGTATACTACTACTCACCGTAAAATGGCGAATGATTTACTCGAGTTAGAAAATGAACAACCTGGGATTTGATTTAGGGCTGTCATGAATAATGATGAAACAAGAGCAAGGATGGGAGAACGCAAAGGTTTAAAAAGAGGATGAGTAACATGGTTACAAGAATGAGGGAAGACATGAAGGAATTTGGGACCACCTATCGAATGCAGGATTACAACACCAGGAAAAAGAAGAAAGGTTATAGCTAGTAAGTGCAAGGAGAAGAAGGAGGTTCAGAAGTACAGGGGTGAAGTTGAAACCAGTTGATAACTTGAAGATCTTGAAGGTACTCAATGTAAAATGAGAAACCCCTCATGACCACTTTTTCAAAGAACAATGAAAGGTAAGTGGAAATAACTCGATGAAACCAAGACCGGTTTCATCAAAATTTTGTTCCAAGTTATGCATTGTTTCTCCTTTTATGATGTATCATTGACTAGCTTTTTAAAAATAAAATTAACAAAGTCAACGGCGTGGGAGCATTTACATCTTCACTTACATATATCGGGAAGAATATGGATAGTTTGATGAGAAAAGGTGATGTCGTAGAGACATCATTGAGTTCTATATTTTGAAGCTGCAAAACAACATCAAAAAAATGAGATGAAACAAGATGGTTCTCCAAAGTACCGAGAGTCAGTGTTTCTAAGCTCATTTGCCTATGTAAGTTTACTCGAAATTCTTTAATGTAATTTTTTTGCGTAAAAATAGTTGTGGAAAACAAAAAATGTTGTTGTTTATATGGTTAATTTTGATGGAACCAAGTTTGGTTTCATCAAACTTGCATGTTTGTAACTCATCAAGGAGTCATTATCCGGTATTTTGTTTCGTACATGTCACTCATTAGAAAGAAATGTGGTGCTTTAATAGAAGGTTTCATCGACAAAATGGATTATAGCGTGCGGTTTTGTTCGTTCCACATGCTAACACCAATTGGAGATGTAAACCATTGGACGCCGCTTGCTTTTGATTTTGAAACCGAGAATTTTTTCACTACAACTCCTTGGCTTCCACCGAAGAAAATGCGGAAAAAGTGCTCGAAAGCATGAGACAACGAATAATATCAAAGATCCGCACAAAGACGACGCAAAGCTCCCCCGTGACGAGTAGACTAGTCAACCAACACCGTACACTCGCACACCCTTCATGTTGTCAACAAATGGGTTAAGCTATGTTTTGAAGTTTATTAGTTCACATATGAATATGCTTGAAATCATTACATCACTTGTAAAAAGTTAGAAACCGAATGCTTTACATATAGCTACTAATATCGTAACACTCTCGCCTAGTCACTTTATAACAATGAAAACATTATTTTGGTTTTTCAGAACGATTGTGTCCCGCATGTTTGCTATTACATGAAGAGCCTCTTGAAAGGAAACATGTCTCGTGAAGATGATATACGAGAAAAGGTGCATAACATGAGACCAAAGTTGGCGTTGAAGATACTCCTTGACAATATAGAATAATACTCATGTCGTGCTCGTCCTCTTGAACATTCAAATTTAGTTGAAGTTTAAATTACTTTTGAAATGGTTATTGTAATGATGATACTCCTTGACATACGCTTCTTCTTTACAGATTCAAGTTTTAGTTGAAGTTAAAGTACTTGTGAAATGGTTACGTTTATATAAAAAAACAATTTCGTGCATTTCAGCTTGTGTTCCCTTAAAAGCTTATGTCTCAAAATATGATGTCTCATTTTTATAAAAAAAGATCCATAAATGATGTATCATATATTTGGGGCACCAATAAACAAGAGACAAAACAACATCTACCGTGTTGTTAAAAAATATAGAAGAAAAAGTGACAAGAAAAACAATGGTGAAACCAAAAAGGGTTTCATCAAAAAAATGATGGAACCTATTCTCGTTTCATCAAAAAATGATGAAACCTAATTCTAAGCACACCAAACTATAAAGGCCTCGCAAAATTCCGACAAACTTAATCAAACAAAAAATTCAAAAACTTAATCAACTTATTTATTCTTAGACAAATTATAAAATGAAAACACCTGCAACACATTAACTTCTAAAACAAAAATCTGAAATAGTAAATGAAACACATATTGTTGTCTAAAAACGAAACTAAGAGCGAAATTCGATGACTTGTAGTCGAAATGACTACAAGTTCTCATGAAATCTGACGAGAAGGGCATGTCCTTCTATTATGGGTGGTCAAAACCTTGCAGGAACCACAGGTTCTCATCTTCTTATTGCGAACTGAACCTGTATTAGGAATCCTCTTCTTCTTCGATGGACGTCCTGCCTGTGGTCCATTATTTGGACCAAAAACCATTGATTTCATAGCGACACCATCACGGCTTTTCAACCGTGGGAACAGATTGATTGCATGTTTATATGATTCTCGATAGAACTTTATTGTAAAGTAGTGTTCAACATACTTGTAAGGATCTTCTCCGTTCACCATGATACAACGGACAGCATGGGCACAAGGGAAACCGTCAATACGCCAACGATTGCAAGAACATGTTTTTCTTTTCAAATCAACTGTCTGTGTTAACGAAGCATGAACTTAAAACACATATTCCGACGACTTGGTGACTGGGTAGTTACAGCCATAAATCTTGTTGTCGTGGAGCAGAACTTCATATTGTGGACATAGAGTTTGACACCAATTCATTAAGTTAGCACAGTCCTCGCGACGTGTACACATTTGGTCCATAAGCTTCACCCCGATTTCATCAACCATGACGGCTATAGGCTTCTCTCTCTCTTCAACGACCGAACCATTTAAACTCTCAGCAATATTTGAACACAACCTACCATATCGTCGACCCTTGAAGAAAAAACTTGCCCATTTATCAACAGGAGCTCTACTTAGATAGTCTTGTAACTTCTGATATTCATAACTAGTCAAAAAAAACCAAGGTGACCAAACTTGTGGTACAAAAATCCAAAATGATATTATTTTTAATAAATGAAAACCATTTAATTAAAAAGTGGCACAAAAACCCTAGTCAAATAATAATGAGTAAATTTAGTTTTTATTACTTTAAAAAAGCCAAACATACCCTTTTTACCTTTTCTTCTTCTTCTTCTTCTTCTTCTTCTCTCCTTTCTTTTTTCTATTTCTTCCGTCTCCTTCTCCCCACCACCAGCAACAAATATCTCCATGAACACCACAACAACACCTCCGTCACCACCAGCAGCAACACCTCCGTCTCCTCCACGATCGCCTATGTCTCCTCTACGAACACCTCCGTCTCCTTTCTTCTACTTTGATGTTCAGATCTATCACCAATAGTAGCTCCGCCACTACCAAACCAGCCCTTATGTCCAGATTCGTCACCAACAACACCTCCATCTTCTCCACGAACACCTCCCTTCTCTTTTTTTCTACTTTTATGTTCGGATCTATCACCAACAAAAGAGCTTCGCCACCATCAAACCAAACCGTTGTGTCCGCATCCTCCACCAACAACACCTCCGTCTCCTTACGCCATCATCACCTCCATCAACGCCATCATCACCTTCTTCTCTTTCTACGTCATGATTTTCCATCAATAACACCGCCTCCTCTTACTTATGTTTTTTCCCACCACTACATTTCAGATCCGCCACCAATACTACTTCTGCCTCCTCCTTCTATCATCTAAAACTACCACCAATACCTTCAAACTGGTTTTATCAAATTCTGACAGTTTTGGTTGGTGAAAACAATAAATTTGGTTTCATCATAAACTTGCATATTTTCTATCATGAAACCAAAGATTTTAACGATGAAAATTAAGTTTATGATGAAACCAAATTTTGGTTTTACCTGATTTTTGCCTAGTTTATTCGGCCTGACTTGGAAGTATGCGTGTTTGGTTTCATCATTGAAGTTATGTTGGTGAAATGACAATATGTGGAAAAATGATGAAACCTAATTAGGTTTCATCGTATTTTTTTCATTTTGTTGAATATTAATCTCTATGAAACTAATTTTTGATGGTGAGACACAAGTGGATTGTGTTTTTGTTGAAACTAGTTTTAGTTGAGGAGGTAATGATAGTGGTGGTTGTGGTGATGGCGGTTGTGCGATGAGGGTGGTGATGTTGACGGTGGTGGTAGGTTTCATCTTATTGTGTTTTATTTTTTCTTCTTCTCTCCCTTCTCCTTTCTTTTATGATGAAACCAAATTTTTGGTTTCACCTGATTTTTTTCCTAGTTTATTCGGCCTGATTTGGAAGTCGACGTGTTTGGTTTCATCATTGAAGTTGTGTTGGTGAAATGACAATATGTGGAAAAATGATGAAAGGTTTCATCGTTTTTTTTTTTTCATTTTGTTGAGGAGGTAATGGCAGTGGTGGTTGTGGTGCTGGTGGTTGTGGCGACGTGATGGGGTGGTGCAACACTTGATGGTAGGTTTCATCTTATTGTGTTTTATTTTTTCTTTTTCTCCTTCTCCTTTCTTTTTGGTTTCATCGAATTTTAGTGAAACCAATTTTTGGTTTCATCATTTTTTCTGTTTGGTTTCATCATTTTTTTCTCATTTTGTTGAATACTGATCAGTGACATTCATTTTTTGTGGAGGTGGAGGTCTGGTTGGTGGTGGTGGTGGCCGGCGATGATGGTGGTGTTGCTCAACATGGTGGTGGTGGCTTCAGAACGATGGTCTCAGTGGTGGTGGTGGTCGTCGGCGGTGGTGGTGGTCACGGCACGACTGGTGGTTGATGGCTGGTTGGCTATGGTGGGGGCGACCGGTGGTGGTGGTTGGCGGCAGATGGTGGTCGGTGGTGTTAGTAGTTGCTGGTGGTGAGTTGTTGTTGTTGGTGATAATATAATAAAAATTAAAAGTTGGGTTGATTTTTATTTTTGTTGGTTTAATTTAAACTGTAGGGTAATATAGACGCTTTATGTTAAATGGGGTTTTTGAACATTTTGTTTTGTCGGGAGTTTTTATCTATGATAAATGACACCTTTGGGGTTATAACTCGCGGACCGTATAAATAATAATGTACTTAAGGTGCAGACATCCTAATCTTTTGGGGAATTGCAGCATCTTCGTGTCCGAGTCAGGTCGTTTCTGTGGCTCGTGTCTGCCTCAGCGATCATAGCCCTTTGCGGCTTTGCTCTTACACTAGCTCGTCAGTACAGTGACTAGTGCGGAATGCACGTACTCTCCACTTCTTTATACAATTAAAAGTGGAATCCCTAATCCATGATCCAGACAAACTCGCCGGCCTGCTCTATCATTCCTTCCCACCGCCAGAAATCTCAAAAATGGTAAAACTTTTCTCAAATTCCTTTGATCTGATAAATCATTAATCTAGGGTTTTATTTGTGTGGTTTCATAGTTCAATTTAGGGTTTTATCTCAAGTTCCTTTGATCTGACAAATCATCAATTTAGGGTTTTATTTGTGTGGTTTCATAGTTCAATTTTTCAAAACTAGGGTTTAACAGTATGTGTGGTGTTATCTTTTCTGATTTCGTAGCCTTTCAAGCGTTATGTTGAGATCGGGAGAGTTGCTCTCGTTAACTACGGAGAAGATTATGGTAAACTGGTAGTAATTGTTGATGTCATCGATCAAAACAGGGTAAGAGTTTTTATTTCAGATGGAGTTTTGGTTTTGCCCCATGGAGCTGGAGACACTGTTTGCACGTGTTAAACCCGGGGATGTTTTGGTTTTTAGTTTTTATGAATGGAACAGGCACTTGTTGATGCTCCTGATATGGTGAGAAGCCAAATGAGCTTCAAGAGGCTCTCGTTAACAGACATCAAGATTGACATTGGCAGAATCCCCAAGAAGAAGGTTTTAATTGACGCCATGAAGAAGGCAGGCAAGTTACCAGCTTTAACCTTCCATAGTATTTGGTGAAAGTGATAACTATGTTCGCTGCATCTAATCATACTATTTTGTTTAAATGTTATACAGATGTTAAGAAGAAATGGGAAAGAAGCTCTTGGGGTAGAAAGTTCATTGTTCAGAAGAAAAGAGCATCCTTGAATGACTTTGACAGGTTCAAGGTCATGTTGGCAAAGATCAAGGTTTGTGCAATGATTTTTTATTTTATTTTTGCAAATTTGTTTCTTAAAATGGGAGATTTTTACCTTGTCTGTTTTGGTAAAAGATTGCTATCTGATATTGCATCGGATATATTGAAATTCAGGGCAGTAATTTTAAAGAAGTCCTCCACTAGATATCCAAATGTTTTGCCTCTTAAGATCAGTTCAGTTCGTCTTTTTGAAAGCGTCAGTACCTGATTAAATATATCCACATGTTTTGCCTCTTAAGATCTGTTCAGTGCTTCCATGGAGTTCTTTTTTTTTTTTTTTGATAGAGCTTTTGAAAGCATCAGTAGCTAATTCAATACATTTGAATGTGGCAGAGGGGTAAAGCTATTCGTCGGGAGCTCAGGAAGTTGAAGGAAGTGGCTGCTAGGAGGGAGATAGCCATCACGGTCTTGAGGGAGATGAAGGCTGAGATGGAGCACAAGGCTGCATAAGTTTTGACATCACTGTTAAAGTTAAACATTCAAGGAAAGAAAAAAGAATTTAGTAGTCTGAGTGCTGTCTATTTTGTTCTCCTGGTCCCGACCTTTTAAAGATTCAAGAATTACAGTTGTCTGTAATCTACTTGTATTGATTATGTTATGTAAAATTTGACCATCACACTTTGTCTATATCTTTGCTTTCCGGCAGATATGTTCTTTTAGTTGGTTTAGCTTGCAAATATTACGTTAGATGCTTGCTGTTTACTGATAGGAGCACTCGAACTTGGTTTTCCTGCCACAAAATCAAGAAAGAATAATTGTAATTTTAAAGATAAATCTCGACTACATCATGAAGATTTAATGTAACCCAAAATGAAAGAGTTTGTTTCCAATCGATTTATGGTCGGTAATGCCGGTTCCTAAGGGCATGGCAAGGTGGCCAAGAAAACTTGCAAACTTGCATGACAGTTACGGGAAAAAGACATAGTGACAGAGTTTACCAATATACGTTCAATTTTCAAGGCATCTTCTTTGAGTTTAGCCTCGAGAAGAGTTCTAGATTAACAATCAACAACATTTTTCTCATGAATAATCCTTAACTGGGAATCACGATCTTTTACCATACCAATAATCAAATTGACTTTGTGTTTGAGCATATTTATCTAAACTATATGTTTGGCTGCTTCCCTTTCTACTTCAGAGTCGACTCGTTAGTAAGATAATCGTAGTAACACTTATCAATATTTGTCTGTTTCATGGGAACAATATGTTCATCTATATTTGAGTCGATAAGTCTTTCTCTTAATAGATTCCATAGAAACAAATATTTCTTTCTTTCTCGATGATGCGTTTATCGTAGATATCACTTTTGTCCATAGAGTCGATTGTTACAAACACATACTTATGAGGTATTAAATGTTTGTCCGCTTCCGATACCAATTGAAAAGCGGGGTCTAACAACCACACCTAATATTTCGTTCGGCAACTGTATGGACTAACTCCAATATAATTCCAAGAGAATCAACTAGACAAATGACTCAATCAAGGAAAATATCCAAGAGTTATATATTTATTTCTCAAAACAATCCGCAATCGAATGTATAGAATCATGAGTCCGATTGATATGAGCAATAACTTGGATGCTACCAAAGACCAATATCCAAATGCCAATC
>JAJJWW010015498.1:0-20701 GCA_023531295.1 Papaver armeniacum | reverse complement strand
GACGGAGGAAGTAGTTTTTAGGTCTTGATTATAATTGATCTAATGATCTAAAGCTCTAAGGATGTTTATTCAATTTCTATGAGTGAAATGAAATGCAAATTTGGGTGGGCATGAGACACTTGCCACGCCCTAGTGCATGTATGCAGGTGCATGAGTTAACAACTTCTAAAGGGATTATTTAAAGAAGTTTTTAAATTCTTAATAGAATACTTAAAACAAAATTTTAAGTTTATTAAATTATTTTATTAAAATTAAAACGTGATTTTAATTTCATAAACGGTTTATGTTTAATGGGGGTTACCAAAAGTAATTCATGACAAATCCGATTTCACATTTTCACTGTCTATAAAAGTAAAAGGATTTCTTCATTTCAAAGTGCGTCTAAAAGAAGCTATTATCCTTCTCCTTTTCATCTTTTATCATTCAAAGCTATGATTTCTAAAAGGAGCTCCTCTTCATTTTTCCACAATGTGGGGCTAAAGGTTCCACTTCATTCACCCAAAAATTAGTTAGTATCCTTAGACCCTTAGAGCAACCACGAGTCCACGAGTATAACTAAAAATTTGCTCGAAAAACCAAACACTATCGAACGGACTAAAGACCAAATACCATACTAAAACCAAAAACCAAACTATATTTGGTCTTTGGTTTGGTCTTTGGTCGGGTGAAGGTTAAAGGTTGTGCCTGGTGGGACGTAATTAAATTTACGCTTGGAATTTAAAAATAAAAATAAAAAAGTTGGGCGCAGCTTTAAAGTTCGCTGATTGGGGCGCAACTTTAAAGTTGCGCGAGATGATCGGGCGTAACTCAAAGTTACGCCAATTTAAAAAAATAAAAATAAAAAATGGGACGCAACTGCTTTGAAAAAAAACAAAAAAACAAAAGTGGGGCGTAACTTTTAAGTTGCGCCCACCAAATGATTTTCCCATCAGAAAGGTCGAACCACGGAGTAAACCCATTTTTCAAATTTTTTTTTTTTTAGTCTTTGGTTTTAGTCTCCCACTGCAGTTGCTCTTAGGTCATTAGATCAAACCATACCAAGACCATAAAATCTTTTAATAAAAACTCATTTTCTCCAACATGATATACATAATAATCTTTATTTCATTTTAACATTTATAAGCAAACCAATCTCTTTTTCTTTTTTTTTATCGATAAAGAATTTTGATACTGGGGAGGTTCGAACTCAGGTCACTGGTATCATCACCCAATGACTTTACTTATTCAGAGAAATGATATTGATACATATAAGATCGTGTAGTTTTTGTTTATGCGTGTACGCAACTTCCTAAATTCCAATAACTAAATCCAAAATACATGTGTTAGTGCCATCGTCTTTTTGCTTGTGTGCGTGTAGGCAACCTCCTAAGACTTAAATCCAAAACGCATGAGTTAATTTTGTTGTCCTTTTCCTTGTAGAACGAATCGAACAACCACATTCTGCTTCATTGCTATGTGTACGAGTTTTTTCTTTTTTTTGCAACCTAGGAATCTCTGGATTTTTGCATTTTGTTATGATAAAACTTGCTCACTTGTGCATTTTGGATTTTTTCGTTAGCAGGTTGCCTACACGCGTGCACAAACAAAGTAGGACGGATATATATAACTCGCTACGATGCACTTCCTATTTGCACACAACTTCAAGCTATTCATCAAAATGAACAAAGCCAATGCAGTATTGTTTATCTTGATTTTGGTTTTCTCATTCTCTATAGTTCACAGCTGCCACAACCTCTACGAGAAGTGTAACTGGCAGAAAGGCGACAGCGATTGCTGTGGTAATCTCAGGTGCTCCTTTTGGGCGTCTAGTGGGTCTACTGTCGAAGTGGACAAACCATATCCTGAGGCGAAAAATGCATGAAGCCAAGAAGTATCAAACCATATCCTAGGGCGGTATGCTAAATCGTCCATCGATGAGCCATACGTGGTAACAGCACCCATTTACATGGTCTACTTTTACGCTTGCTTTAACGCTAAAAATAATTAATGAGATTTCGGATTACCTTTTTGGTCCCAATAATAGTAATCAGTTATTTGTTAGCATCATAATCTAACCAGGTTGAATTAACTGACAAATGGTTATTTCATATTTTTTACACACCTTTGACAAATACAAATATTTATAATGGAACCATGTTCTCTTACAGAGAAATACAAATGGATGGATATACAATTGAATGCGAAAAAGGAATCACAAAATTGGTTAAAAGATCAAAATCAAAATTTCACGGATGAAAAGGGACCGAGTCGATTTAGATCTTGTTTAAATGGACAAAATTTTTAAAATAGGCGGGATGTAACTAGTTTCATCCTGTCCCGTTTCAAATATTTTTCTTATTTTTATTTTACCGCGAGGATGCATTCGGTTTTATCCTTACTATTTTTTAAGTTTAAGCGGGGATGAATCCTTTTCATCCTTGCTATTTTTTTTGTCCACTTCACCCATAAAATTTTTCTTCGTCCATTTGAACCGTGTTTAATTTTCTTTGGACAAATGACCCATTTTCCGAAAGAATCCGGTCTTACTAGGGTGCGAGGGATTTTCTGTTTAGCCATAGTTAAGTCGAAATGTTAACAGTATTCCTATTGGGGCAATTGCGCACTTTGCATTGAATCCTCCGTATTATATGTATATTGGTTAATTTGTTGAACCTCTTGGCCTCAGCTCGTCAATAAGCGTTGGTATCAGTTGTATTTGTTATGGTAAGAACAAGAGAGTCGTACGTCCTAGAATTTCTTTTGTTGTACGATCGGTAAAACTAACTCACCCATGCATTTTGGATTTTTTGTTAGTTGGTTGCGTACATGCGTGCATAACAAAACATGGCGAATATATATATATATATATCCTAGTTTAATTGGGGCCCTAGAATCCAATTGGGGGCATGACATTTTATTTGTACCCCAAAATTATCAGGGGCGTATTCATCGGATTATGAAATACTGTTTTACCTTACTATTTTTTCTTTTTTTTTCCAAATAACGACCCTAATTAACGACCCCTCAAATACAATAACAACTTTAAGGGTCGTCATATAGATAATAAAACAATAACGACCTTTCCAAAGGGTCAGTTCGGGAATTGATCTTTATATGCGACTCCAAAGCTGTCTTATATTTCCGCCATTAATGACTCTTGAAGAAGATAACGACTCTTTTATAGGAAATAACGACTGTTTAGAGTCGTCACTGAAACAGTCGAAACATTAACGACTGTTTACAGCATTGAATAACGACTCTTTTATAAAATGTAACGACTGTTCGAAATCGTCATTGAAATGCTTGTCTAAGCATTAACGACTTGTTTAGAGTCGTCAATTAACCACTTAAATACCATGGCGATTTTTCATACGGATCTCAAAAAAAAAAAAAAATCCATGATCTCGGCGATTTTCATACACATGGATAAATAAAAAATTTGAAAAGAAAAAGTTAAACTCAAATTAAGTAAGATCATCACTAATTATTTAAAATTAATACTAATCACTTATGGCGTTTTAACCATTTAGAAAATATGTTTTTAAGGGTGACCCAAATTAGGATTGGCTGACCTTTTTGTCCACTAGTGCAAGGCCCCAATTAAAAGTTTTGGCCCCGAATCAATCTAGGATATATATTTATGCATATAACTCATTACAGTATTCAATACGAAGTTAATCATCAAAAACCTTATCAAAATGAAGAAGGCTACTAGAGTTTTGTTCATTTTTGTTTTAATTTTCTTCCAATCTTTTTTCTCTTTAATGATTTACGGCTGCAGAAATTTTGGCGAGCATTGTGTCTACGAGTACGATTCCCCTGAATCTAACAGGTGTTGTGAGAATCTCAGGTGCAGCTATGGCTATTCGCTTTCTGGAGCTGCTGACAAAGTAGATAAAATTTATCCTTATGCGACATGCAAGCACAGGAACACCTAATCATCATCGATCCACCTGCAATAGTACTCCCGTCAATAACGAGAACAATTTTACACTCGCAGCGCGAGTTCAAAAGTTGAATTCGCGGCTCCATAGTCGTAGGATGTGGTAGATATGACATCAAAGCAAACTTAACGGTTAAGTTTTGAAATATCTCTGGAAATTTTGAAATATATCTGGATGTCATATCTACCACATCCTATGATATGACTATGGAGCCGCGAATTCAACTTTGAACTCGCACTGCGAGTGCAAAATTTTTTCCGTCAATAACTATTTGATAGATGTATTTAGATGATGGTTGAATTTATATTTAAATAATATAAAGATTATTTTTATTTATTTATATTTTTATTGTTTTCAGAGCGAGATTGGGCTATACCCAAACTAATTGGGGTATAGCCAATAAGCAAAATCTGGTCATTATGAAGTAAAACCAAGCCCCCCATAACCTTGTAATTTCTAAATGGCTAATATGCCGTTGTTTAATTAACACAAAAAATTTCTGATTAGGTTAATTAATTGAGTTTAAATTAAAATTTTGAAAATGAGAATTCAGTGTATTAAATCTTTTATACGTCTTATGAGTTCGATTTCGATTAAAAAATTTAGTTTTGAAAATATGAAAGATCGGCAAGGTCCAGGTTTGAATAAGGTGCGGCTAAGATCCGCCGCTTGGTATGCGTTTCAATAACACGCGACAATTTTCAAGCGGAAGGGTCTTTGAATGAATAATATGTCGACTATCTTGGGCCAGCAATCTAGCAGTCGGCATGTAAATATTTCCTACCATGCCAAGCTATAATATAGTCGACATGCACATAATTACAAACACTGTCCGGTGACTTTATAGTTAAACGCGCTAATGATTTATAACGTTCTGACCTTTAGTTATATCAAACAGAAAACAAAATATGGGAAGACGTAATTCACTTTATTCATGCAATTTTGGTTACTACATTGATTGAAACATAATATACAACTCCTTGTCGACGGAAAAACGAATGCACTTAGCATGTGCATCAAACCTTTGAACCCTAGGCGACCACTAGTGGACGAGTTATAGTATCGTGAGGTTTACATAGAGGTGTACCCACAAAACCTATACAAAAACTTCTAAAGCCATTAATCTTCCTCCTACGAAGACGATCTGACATCAAGTAATCCGGGTTATCCTCAGGGATTCTTTCTCCCAATAAGTGATAGCTTGCATCGAACGCGAATGCTTCCCCCTTTTCCTCCAAGTAGCGCTTTCACGACTTCGTGCTACAAAAACACAAAAACAAACTTACATTTGTTAGTGTTATTTCATTGGAAGATAAAACAACATGGGTTACGTAAAAAAAAAAAACCACAAAATTGCTTACAAATTGTGCAATGGACAAGGTGAAGGGCGGCGTTAAAAATCCGAGGTTGGAGAGCTAAAAAGAAAGTATCGCGTTTTTCGATGACAAGGTGCCTATCGTGCACTTGTTGAACACTTCTTGCATTAGTATTCCCAAACTATTGGCTAAATTTGTTGTGTACCCTAGCCCAAAAAGGTTGTGGAATCCACCTTTTTTCGGAGGATTGACGTCTACCTCGAGTTTTGCATACCAAGCTTTGGTGATTGCCAAATCTTCATTAGAATCAAATAAAGCCATTGTTATATATAAAGATCTATTGGGTGAGTTAGATGGAGTGTATGATGATATGAGATTTGGAGAGTATATGCAAATAGTTGTGTGTTGTTTTGTGGAGATAAGTAGTGTATTTATAGGATGGTGCCCAAATTTGGCCGTTATAGTGCATAAGTACAAGTCAATCAATGCAATTGCACTTGCCAAAAATTTGAATTTTGAAATTGTCGGCGAGGTTTTTATTTGCCAACTATGCGGACCAAGTCCGACCGGCGTGGACGTGATTTTGTTACGATGCCGACCTTAGATGATTTTTGGCATCATGAGAACATTTTCTTTTGTGTATCCGCCGGGAATGTATTGGTCATTACCATGTCGGCTATGATTTGGCCGGCATGGTCGGAATTTTGTTACCATGCCGACCTTTGATGATTTTAGGCACCGGGAGAAGGTGTTTTGCTGCAACAAATAGCCTTCGGCAAGGTCTATCATATAATACCTGCCGGCATTAACAGCCGACTAGGTTTTGATCTCGATTACCCTACTTTGACCACGGTATGCAAATAATTTAGAGTGTCGGGTAGACGGTTCAAAACCTTGCCGGTCCTGGTGTGGTCGGCAATGTAACCTAAAAAGCATGCCGGCATAAGTATTGAAACTTTACATAGCTAAACAAACCATTCATTCAACAACTAGAAATCCAACACTTCTTGTCCAAAATACGAAAACATGTCCCATAAACCTTAAAAAAAAAAATTGTCCAACCGTTAACCTTAACATTTGTCCAACACAACTTAAAGAAATAAACTAGAGACTGCATTCATTTACGACCATGACCACGTCCACGACCACAACCGCGTTTAGGAACACCACCACCTGCTACTACCTTCACCACCCGACCACTATGAGCCCTTTTTTGTCAAAGCATTCATCTTGGCTTGTGCTTCCCTCCTAGCATTTTCTTCCCTCTTTACTTGACCTCGAAGCTTTCTGAACAATTAAGTGGCATCCTCATTGTCAACATTGCTAGCAAAGTCAATTTGCTTACTTTGCTCTTCAATTGACAAAGGCTCTCCTCTTTCTCTCGCGCAACACATCACCTTCACAAGGGTCTTCAAATGCTCCTTCTATTTTCAATTATACAACAAATAATTAGTAGAATGATTCGATAATGTAATATTAAAACAATAAGAGAGATCAAGTCTAAAATACTTACAATGCTCTTAAGACTTGTTCTTGGGTCTTTTGATGCCATCTTCTTCTTACAAGCCAATTCTTTGCGATCAGTTCCCTAATCACAGTAGGACGAGCCCAACCCAAGTACCACATCATGTATTTCTCACTAGCTTCATGACCGGTAGCCACCTCGTCCTAAAGACTCACATCGATTTTACGGCCACGTCTATCGTCCCAATGTTCTTGAACTAGTGCTGGAGTGTAAGAGACGTTAATAGTTTTTTGGGACGTGGTGCATTCAGCCCTGTTCACAGTAAAGAATGACTTTTCTTCATCGAAATGAGGTTCTTCTTGGACGTAACCCAATTGTCGTATTACCCGATGTGGATCGTATACTGAATATCCACCGGAGCACAAAACAGGGGTCCATAGTATAATGCAACTTTATCTCTCCTTTGGATTAAACCTTGAGTTCTAGCATCTCGATACGGATCAAATATCACCTCCTCTGCCCCGGTCAATTTGTCGATGGCGATTCGGAGTTTGATAAGATTTTGTGGCATATCCTTATCCACGAGTACCTTTAAAATTGTACCTTTGCGCTTGTTTGTACCATAAGTAAAAATGCACATAATGGG
Organism: Papaver armeniacum; assembly: GCA_023531295.1. Taxonomy (NCBI): domain Eukaryota; kingdom Viridiplantae; phylum Streptophyta; class Magnoliopsida; order Ranunculales; family Papaveraceae; genus Papaver; species Papaver armeniacum. Next base: position 13,351 of record JAJJWW010015498.1, on the reverse strand, counting down.
CCAAAGCGATATTTGAATCATCTTTTGGCCTTCATCCAAGCCCGCTAACCAATCCACCGAAGTATCCCACCTTTGCCCACGATCGTTGCTCTCTCGAGAGGAGTGTCAAGTAGCAACACGAAAGTATTAATGGCTAAAGGCACCATTGCTAAAAATAAGGGAACATACAAGAAAAATGTTGTGTATAAAGAAGTCTTTTCGGTCTTAGAAAAATACGAGATACAAAAACACATTCTTTAACACATTAACATGAAATGAGTTTTGACCACTTGGCATTGACCGTTGACTGAGTGTTGACTTTGACCGTTGATAACCGCGCACGTACTACATTAATTGAACAAGTTGATGTGCTAGTCTATTAGCTGGCCTCATGAGGATCATCCACGGGAACCAAAGCCGATATGGGGTTGATTGTCGCAAAGGGAACAAGCTAATTTCACCTTCCATCTCAACTTCCGCAGTGTCAATTTATGCTCAAGAGGTTAGTCTGGCTTGGGGTGTCAATGATGAATTAAAAAGCTACAAAACACGTTAGAGATGATTCTTGCCATAATCATAGGTGATGCCTTTATCCTTTTATTCTTCTGGCTTGATTGGGGTATACTCAAACTAATTGGGGTATATCCAATGAGACAAAATAGGGTCATTTTTGAAGTAAAGCCAAGCCACCCCTTAACCTTGTATTTTCAAAATGGCTAATATGCCCTTGTTTAATTAACATTAAAAAATTGATTAGGTTAATTAATTGAGTTTAGATTAAAATTTTGAAAATGAAAATCCAGTTGGTTAAACCTTTAATCCGTCTTATGAGTTCGGTTTCAATCAAAAATTTGGTTTTCAAAATGTCAAAGGTCGAAAGATATACGTTTGAATAAGGTGCTTGGCTATATATGGCCGGCATGGTCTTTGTTTGAATAAAATGCCGCCAATTTTAGCCAAGCAAGGTATTTAAATGAAGAACATGCCGACTTTTTTTTTGACACATAGGAGATGGCTATTGAAAAATATTAATCGAAAGGTCTACAAAAAAACCCGCATACCGGTATAAGACGGCAAGGTATTTAAATGAAGAACATGCCGACTTTATTTTTTAAACACACAGGAGAGGGCTATTGAAAAATATTAGTCGGCAAGGTCTACAAAAAAACCCCGCCGACTGTTGAGAAAAATACCCCGCCGGCAGTATAAGTCGGCAAGGTCTTCAAAAAATACCCTACAGGATGTAGAAAAAAATTTACAAGCGTCGCCATGGATGTTATGAAAATTTTAGCCGGCATTGTCTACGGATGAAGAACATGCCGACTATATCTGACCGGCAAGGTTTGCGGATGAAGAACATGCCGACAACATATAGCTTGACAAGGTCGATAAAAAATACCATGCCGACTATAAGATTTTGACATACGGAGAAGGTGTTACAAATGCATGATTCGTTAAAGGTACTAATTTCATAACACGCCTACTATATTTTAGTCGGCAAGGTATAGAGATAGATATCTTGCCGACCTTGTAATTGCTAAATTCGGAGATGAAAAATCGGCATGTTATTCAACCTTATACCCCGCCGACTATATTTTGGTCGGCAAGGTTGACAAAAATACCACTACGACTTTTGGTTCGTTTGATTTTTTTTTTTTTTTTTTTTTTATTTCACATGTATAGTTAGAGTGTAGAAGAAAGATTTTCATTTTTTTTATATGTTTTGGTCGGCAAGGTTTTTAGTATGGGCATGTTGGTCTTTTAACACCTTTTAGACACCCCTTAGCACACTACTTTGGATGGGAACAAAATGGGCATACCCCAATTAATCTGGGTATACGCCAATCAAGCCAGGTTTTATTCTCCCACCATCTCACTCTTTTTTATAAATAAAAACCAAGCAGTATTGGATTGGAAGTTAATAATTTGGGATATGTTCCTCTCAGAAATCTCAACATACTATGCGGTCTTAATCTTGGGTCATGCTTTTGTAGTCTTAATGAGAACCTAATTAAAATCAGCCCGATATTTCGAGTGTCGTAACATGCACATATGTCACATAAGAAAGGTTCTTGTTATTCCTGTGCAAGTTTCTCAAGCAAACTAATATACATTGCTTTTTTGCTTTCCTTCGTGGGTGAGTAGTGACTACTCTTGGATTTTTCCTTATGATCCAAGAGTAAATAATATGTTATGAAAAAGTTATGCCCAAGCCAACCACTGGATATATACCTTGCAACATAAGAGATAAAGCAATGTAGGGAATATAGGTAGGGATGGTATTCTTTTTCTTTTTTTTTTTTTCATGCGACAGAAAACTTGCAATACCTTATATTACGTTAATAGATTCTATTTTATTGCTGGAAAGTAAATATTCGAGTCGTTATTGAAGAAGCTAGGAACAAATAAGTTCTTATATATTAGTGTAAATCTTCTATTCAGGTCATTCTCATCAGAAAAGCAACTAGTTTCTGATTTATTTATTAGTGTAAATCTTCTATTCAGGTCATTCTCATCAGAAAAGCAACTAGTTTCTGATTTATTTATTGATTTCTAAATCTTCAAAATTCAAGTATATTATTATTATGGCGTTTGAAGGGATTCTTACAAATGGCGTAACAGAAATATTAAAAAATTGGTTCCTGTTGTCGCTCAAGAGATTAGTCTGGCTTGGGGCGTCAAAGATGATTTGAGAAAGCTTCAGAAAACCATGGAGATGATTCTTGCCGTCGTAGCTGGCGCGAAAGGAGGCAAGTGACCGAAAAGCTGTGAGACTTTGGTTGAGATGGCTCAAAGATGTGGCGTATGATGCTGATGATGTTCTTGACGAGTTCTCTTATGAAACCATGCGTCGGCGTGAGAGAGGGGACAGGTTGAAGCATAAGTTGCACGATTTCGTTTCGTCTTCCAACAACCCACTTTCTTTTCTTTGCAAGATGGCCAAGAAAATTAAGGATATTAACAAAAGATTAGATGAAATTGCCAAAGACATGAACAGGTTTGGCTTACAAAGTGTAGTGATTAATAATTCTATGGAACTTCATGGTGAAAGTAGTGAGCAACGGAGCAAGCAAACTGCATCCTTTATAAACGATTCGAGACTGTGGGAAGGAAGGATGATTTGATTAAATTAGTAGACATGTTAACAAAGGCGAACAGATCATCATCGTCGGATGTCAATTATCATTCTTCGGAAAAGGTTTCAACTATCTCCATTGTGGGGATGGGTGGGCTTGGGAAGACTACGCTTGCTCAACTCATTTACAAAAGATGAGTTGGTAAATAAATACTTGATGAAAGGATGCAGTCGTGTATCTCTGATTTTGATGTGGAGAAGTCTTAATGAAAATTACGGAATCCATCACTCAGGCCAATATCTATAACGGATCAAGTTACAATCTCTTGGTGAATAAGGTTCAAGAAAAGCTCCGGGGAAGAAGTTTTGCTAGTTTTGGGACGATCTATGGAACGAGAATTTCCAGCAATGGGAGAATCTCAAAGGTCCGTTGCTTGTTGGTGCTCAAGGAGTAAGATATTAATCACCACACGTAACATGCGGGTTGGTGATGTTGTAAAGGAGATATATTCCTCCTTACAAATTGGAAAAATTAGAAGATGAACAATGTTGGTCTATCATTGAGAGAAGAGCATTTTCTCGGGCGGGCTGAAAAGACGTCACCAAACATGACAAGCGTTGGGAAAGAGATAGCAAAAAAAGTGTAGTGGTTTACCACTTGCGGCCAAAATTCCTCGGAAGTCGATGCACACGAAGAATAAAGAAAGCGATTGGTTGTCGATTAGAGAAAAACGATGTCTGGAATGCACAAGAAGGTCAAAATGAAATCCGACCGATACTGAAATTGAGTTATGATAACTTGTCACCTCATTTGAAACAATGTTTGTCTTATTGCTCAATCTTTCCCAAAGGTTGGGAGATTGAAAGGAAAACTTTGATTCATCTATGGATGGCAGAAGGTTTTCTGGACACTTGTAATGTGGGAAACAGAAGATCTATTGAAGATATTGCGGATGAATACTTTGAGAATTTGGAATGGAGTTCATTTCTGGATGGTGAGCGAAAGAGTTTACTGGGTGACATAATGACGTGCAAGATGCATGATCTCGTCCATGATCTTGCAAAAGATGTTGCTGGGAATCAGGAATTGGCGTGTCTCAAGGTGAGTGAGTTGAATAATACTTCTAAAATGCGTCGGCTACAGTTAACGTTGGATGTAGATTTATCATCGTCATTTCTGAAAAGCTTAAGTAACTTGAAGAAGCTGCGGACAGTATTTATCCCCGAAGGTTCAAAGCTGGATCCTTTTATGTTCTCAGAAAATAATCAGTACCTGCGTATCTTACATGTGGATCGTGGTTCAACAAATTATAGTGCTCGTCCAAAGTGGCGTTCTTTGAGTGTGCTAAAACATTTAAGGTACCTCTGCCTTTCCCATCTTAATCTCAGTGAAGTTGTTTATGATCAGTCCATCGGTAAGCTTTATAATCTGGAGACATTGGTATTGAGAAACATGGGTGTTGAAATTCAAATTCTTCTTTCGAACATTCAATCATTAAGGAAACTCAGATACCTTGAAGTCTCAAATACGGATATGGTAGAATTACCAGATTCCATCACTGGTCTTTCTAATTTGCAGACATTGAATCTCTCTAATTGCGAATTAAAAGTCATTCCTAACTCCATCTCTGGTTTGAAAAATCTAAGATTTCTAAATTTGTCAGACAACCCTTTTGAGATATTACCTGCTTCAGTCGTCACCCTCTCCAATCTGGAAACATTAGATGTCAATACCTGCAAAAATTTAAAAGCCTTACCAGAGTCTGTGAGAGGTCTTGGTAGATTGAGGATATTTGATTTCAAAAACTGTCCATTAATAAAAGAATTACCAGATGATTTTGGAGCTTTAGCTCAGTTAAGATACCTTGGCTTAGATGATACTCAGATCAAAGTATTACCAGAGTCTTGTACTAACCTCAACAATCTTGAGTATGTGCGTCTTTTCTATTGTGAGGTTCCCAATTATGTCAAAAATTGGACAAAGCTTAGAGAATTTTATTCCCAAACGGGATATATATTGGGTGCAGGAGAACTAGTTTTCCTTGAAAGGTTGATTTACTCGGTGCCGGAAAAATGTATAAATGAAGTTGAACACAACGTTGGTATTGAAGAGTTGAGAAACCTAAACTTTCTTAAGACGCTAGGTATTGTGAATCTTCAAAATGTTGAAAACCCAATGGATCTTTGAGAGAGCAAATTTGAAAGGAAAACAGAATCTTCGATATTGTATCTACATTGGGATGAATTTCATGAAATTCTTCTCATAGTCCTGAAGAAGTATTTGAAGCTCTCCAACCTCCCACCGGTTTGAGGGAGTTGGGTATCTGAGAACTTCATGGGGCGGGTCTTTCCAAGGTGGATGTGTGTTCCATCTGGTCTTCCAAATTTGGTGATGTTGGATCTTATTAATTGCAGGGAATAAAAACACTTCCAGATATTGGTGGATTTCCTTCATTAACTCGACTCGATCTTAGTGATATGCACCTTCTAGAAGAATTGTGCTATTCATATCCTCCTCGTCTTCAGGATCGAGGATTAGTGACTGCAAAAGTTTAAAAGAAATCCCTTCGTTTCCTTCTCTGATGAAATTGGAATTAAAGAAGGTCGGCCACAAGTTAGTATACTCAGTTGGGAGAAGCCAGATGACATCTCTCACGCATCTAAGGTTGGAGGATACTCGGTTAGTATACTTCCCGGAAGCATACTCCAAAACAATTCTAATCTTCAAGTTACGCAAATTAAAGGGTGCAATCGGTTGAAAGGCTTTGGTGTAAACGAGGATGGACTTGTCTTCAACAACACAATTCTTGGCTCTAAATTTTACAGTAGCTCTCTTCAGAGAATGGATCTCATTGATTGCCCAACACTTAAGTTTCTTCCAGTTTTCGAGGATGGACTTCTCTTCGGGAATTAGCCATCTTCAGCGCCCGAAGTGAAGGAGTCGTAACCTATGATCTCAAATCCTCTCCTTTCTTCAAAAACGTATGTTGATTTTATTCAGAGAGACGAGGGAGGAGATCCATCTAATATGGATGTGTTGATTAATTTGATGATTAAGTAGCGGTACTCTACTCATAGTTTCAATTTTGTGTCCTCAATTCTATTACATTGTTCAAGACTTTAAGCTGGTAGATTAGGACTTGAATTGGTTTACTAAGATTTTTGTAAGACAAACATTTGTTTTCTGTCAAATTTATTACCAATATTAGTTTTGCATTCAATTTCAGTAAACATGAGAAGCAAATTCATGACTTGAAGGATTGAATTGCCAAGATAGAGATTATAGGCTCTCAAGATCGGGTCTGCTTTTGTAATGCTCAATTGTTGAAAAAATTTATGCTAAACGCAAGTGGAATAAAGATTTTTCTTCAGAGAAAATTGATTGCCCAATCTTAGTTTTGCATTCAATTTCGTAAACATCATTTGCATATATGTCAGGAAGTATGACAACTCCTTTCTTGTTAAAAATCTTAACTAAAGGAAGACCAAACATTCATTCAAGTGTCTCAGAATCTCCATCCACTTTTCTTGCAAATCGGTGAATTAGGAGAAAAATAGATTAAGGGTTAAGTGGCAAAATGCCCCAAAATGGACCCCTAGGTTGTGAAAATTCCCGGACGTTAGGGAAAGAATAAAATGCCCCATTCCGTTAGTTTTGGGGCATTTTGATCAAAATGGGTATCTTGACCGGTCAATGGAGTTTTGAAATTCCATTTTATCCTTCTTAATCAAAACGCCCCAATCGCCACTACCACACCGCCACTACCACCGCAGAACAACCAACAACCACCATCACCGCCACCACCACCACTACCACCACCATCCCCACCAATACCACTAGAACAACCACCACCAACCCCACCGCCACCGCTACCGCCACCGCATCCTCCACCACCACCACCATCACCGCCACCACCACCGCCACTATCACCATTGTTGCCACCACCACTACCACCGCCACCGCCACCACCACCATCATTATCACCATCGTTGCCACCACCAATACCACCGCACCACCACCACCACCACCACCTGAATCCTAAATCTTGAACCCCAAACCCTGAACCCTAAGTCCTGAACCCTGAATTATGAACAATGTACCCTGAAGGGAAATTTCGACTACCTAACTCTCTCTAACAGAAAATCTAACGGAATAGGGCATTTTAATCTTTTCCCTAACGTCCGGGGCATTTTCACAACCTTGGGGTCCATTTTGGGGCATTTTTTCACTTAACCCATAGATTAAGTGAAATGTATAATTGAGTGGAGTGCGGTGAGAAATTTATATTTGTTATTGGTCAAATCTGTTAGAATAAATTTTGGTCCAGTACCAGTAGCGCACTATGTTTTAATCACCCAATGGCAACATCCGACGATCCCAATTCCCAATTACTTTCCATAGTTCATGCTTTTTCGGTTCTTCATAACTGCGACAACTACGAAGTATTCAAGATGGAAAACCCTAGCCAGTAAAGAAAACCCAAGCCGAGAGAACGTCGAGATTAAAAGTTCATTCCATTCATAGGTAATGTTAAATAATCTCTTCCGGAGTCTTATGTAGTTTAATCGTTTATAGTGATAATCACTTGCGTACTTGATGCAATTTTGTTTATAGCCTAGGGTTAGTTGGTTAACTAAGTTAATTTAACTTGATTTTAATTTGATGATGACATGATATCCCACTGACTCACGGGATGCTTTTGCCTTTTGATGTTTCGGTAATTCCATTTGATTAATTGATTTTATTTTTTTGGTCCAAACAATTGGATGCTTCAAGTTTTGAATTTTGATATGAATCATATGATGACCGATATCTCATCGATTCTTTTGTCTTGATTAAAATTAATTGCTTCTTTGATTATTGATTGATTAATATCTATTAGTTTGTTTTTCCTCTAAATCTAATTGTTTTGTTTTATGTCTGATTCTTTGATTTGGTATACTTACAAAATGCGTATAAATACGGTTGTCGAGAGACACCGGGTTTGAGAATGCCATTGATCCACGAGATTTATGTGCCGCGTCGACAAGTTCGTAAAAGAAGACACTTTGATGATAGTGATGACGATGAAGATTACCTAGTACAATCAAATAAAGAAAATTCAGAACTGAATATTTCGTTAATATTATAAATCAAGCTCGCAGACTCATTGAGAACAAGATTTGAGAAATACAAGGCGTACGAAGATAATTTTGGATTTCTGTTGAGCTTGGAAAAACTTGAATTTCATGGATGATGACCATTTGAAAGCATGTTGTACTCATCCCGAAATCGTTCTTAAACATGGGATGTCATCGATTTGAAAGCTCACGATTTATTTCTTGAACCAAAATTATGTCGAGAGATTTTGCCAAAACACACGAGGAATGCTATTGATATCTTGAACTTATTGAAGAGGCATAATTGTTTCCGGTTACTTGTATTTCCTACAAGATATTATTGACTATTCCAATTACGGTGGCATCGACGGAAAGAAGTTTTTCAAAACTAAAATTGTTGAAATCGTACTTGAGATCAACCATGTCACAAGAAAGGTGTTTATGGGTAAAAATCGTTTCCGCCGATTTTGGTAAATTCGGTAGGTGAGTGAGAAACTGGTTTAAACCCTAAAAAATGTGTTGCACGTAAGCACTTTATAGATTCGAGAGATCAATCTGTACAAGTCCGCCCTAAACCAAGAAATGGCCATTCCAGGACTTGCTTCGGTCACAAAGTGGAGGAGAAGGTTGATTTGGGGAGGAAGCAAAAAAGGTGTTGAGACCAGAATAGTTTTGGGAGAGTAGTGTCTCGACTTGTATCGAGAAAGTGAAATCTTAGGAAGCTTGCAAGAGATGAAAGCTTTTTGGAGAGCTTGCAAAGTTGCCTTCGAGAGTGTTGTATTTTTCTCTGACCCGGACTTGTTATGCGGGTGGAAATAGGTAAGACCTATTTATACAAGTCGATATTGAAACGTACCATGTCCTCATGAAGGAAGAGAGTAAAGGGTGGAATAATGGGAGGAGGTGGTAACCGCATGGTGTTTATGGGTGAAAACGTTTTCACAATTATTTCCTCATTTATTTGACCGCTTTATTCCTATTCACGCTTTCTTAATATGAGCGTAGTGTACGCAAGTTGTGACCGCCAAACCAAGACCACTGGAAAGCATCCCCAGTTTGTCTTGATGTCTCGAGTGTTGGTTGCATCTTGAGTGCAAGTGGTCTTTGCTAGGGGCGCGTGTGGCATGTGCGGAATGCCTTTGTTACGGGTTGCACCTCGAGCGCAAGTGGCAAGTGCGGAGCTGCTAGTAGCGTGTGTGGCATGTGCCAATGGCATGTGTGGAATGCCTTGGTGGTAGGTTGTACGTTGAGTGTAAGTGGCAATGCATAGAGCTGCTAGTGGCGTGTGTGGCATGTGCCAATGGCATGTGCGGAATGCCTTGCGATAGGTTGCACCTGTTTGCAAGTTAGGTTACAGCGTGGGTTTTGGCATGTGCCAATGGCTCCGTGCGACCAAGTTGGCCTAGGTTGCACGGCTTGCTAGTTGGGATACCAGCGTGCGTGTTTGGCATGTGCCAATGGCATGCGTGGCCAGCTTGGATCATGGCCTAGTAAGAAAAGCTACCAGCGATGCGTGTTGGCATGTGCCAATGGCATGCTTGGCCATTAGGACCACGGCTTGGTAAGAAAAGCTACTAGCGAGCGTGTTGGCATGTGCCAATGGCATGCTCGGCCATTAGGGCCACGACACTGGTAAGAAAAGCTACCTGGCGATGCGTGTCGGCATGTGCCAATGGCATGCTTGGCCATTAGGGCCACGACTTGGTAAGAAAAGCTACCAGGATGCGTGTTGGCATGTGCCAATGGCATGCTTGGCCATTAGGGCCACGACTTGGTAATAAAGATACCAGCGACGTGTGTTGGCATGTGCCAATGGCATGCTCGGCCATTAGGGCCACGCCCGGGTGAGAAAAGCTACCGGCGATGCGTGTTGGCATGTGCCAATGGCATGCTCGGCCATTAGGGCCACGCCACGGTGAGAAAAGCTACTAGCGAGAGTGTTGGCATGTGCTAACGGCATGCACGGCCATTAGGGCCACGCCCAGTGAGAAAAGCTACCAACGATGCATGTTGGCATGTGCCAACGGCATGCACGGCCATTAGGGCCACGCCACAGTGAGAAAAGCTACCGATGCGTGTTGGCATGTGCCAGCGGCATGCTCGGCCATTAGGGCCACGCCCAGTGAGAAAAGCTACCCGGCGATGCGTGTTGGCATGTGCCAATGGCATGCTCGGCCATTAGGGACATGTCCCGTAAGAAAAGCTACCGAGCGAGCGTGTTGGCATGTGCCAATGACATGCGTGGCCGGCTTGGATCATGGCACGGTAAGAAAAGCTACCGTGATGCGTGTTGGCATGTGCCAATGGCATGTTGGCCATTAAGACCACGACTTGGAAAGAAAAGCTACTAGCGGCGTGTTGGCATGTGCCAATGGCATGCTCAAACATTAGGGCCACTACCGGTAAGAAAAGCTACCCGGGATGCGTGTCGGCATGTGCCAATGGCATGCTTGGCCATTAGGGCCACGACTTGGTAAGAAAAGCTACCGAGGGATGCGTGTTGGCATATGCAAATGGCATGCTTGGCCATTAGGGCCACGGCTTGGTAAGAAAAGCTACCCGTGGCGCGTGTTGGCATGTGCCAGCGGCATGCTCGGCCATTAGGGCCATGCCACAGTGAGAAAAAGCTACCAGTGATGCGTGTTGGCATGTGCTAACGGCATGCTTTCGGCCATTAGGGCCACGCCACGGAGAGAAAACTACCAGCAAGGCGTGTTGGCATGTTCCAACGGCATGCACGGCCATTAGGGCCACGCCACGGTGAGAAAAGCTACTAGCGATGCGTTTTGGCATGTTCCAACGGCATGCTCGGCTATTAGGGCCACGCCACGGTGAGAAAAGCTACCAGCGATGCGTGTTGGCCTGTGCCAACGGCATGCTCGGCCATAGGGACACGCCCTGGTGAGAAAAGCTACCAACGATGCGTGTTGGCATGTGCCAATGGAATGCTCGGCCATTAGGGCCACGTCACAGTAAGAAAAAAGCTACCCAAATGGCGTGTTGGCATGTGTCAATAGCATGCGTGGCAGTTTGGCCTTGGTTGCATGGTTTGCAAGCCTGGCGCGGGCGCTACTTTGGCATGGCGTGGCTAGGGCCAAGGTATGGGTGTTTGGCATGGCGTGGTGTGACCAGGGCCAAGGCGAATGTGTTTGGCATGGCGCGGCTAGCTTGGGCTAGGTGTGGGCGGCATGATTTGCCATTGTCACAGGGTGCGGCTAGCATGGTTGGCATGCTTTGGAGCGTTTGGTGTGGCTGGCATGATTTGCCATTGGCGCGAGAGGTGCGGCTAGGGCCAAGGTAAGGGTTTTGGCTTGGCGTGGTGTGACCAACGTGGCTGGGACAGAGGCGGAATGCATTTGGCATGGCGCGCTAGCTTGGGCTGGGTGTGGGTGACATGATTTGCCATTGGCACAGAGTGCGGCTAGCATGGTTGGCATACTTTGGCGTGTTTGGTGTGGTGGCATGATTTTCCATTGGCCTGGGGTGCGGCTAGCGTGGTTGGCATGCTTTGGCGCGTTTGGTGTGGTCGGCATGATTTGCCATTGGCACGGGGGTGCGGCTAGCATGGTTGGCATGCTTTGGCGCGTTTGGTGTGGCTGGCATGATTTGCCATTGGCACGAGAGGTGCGACTAGGGCGAAGGTAAAGGTGTTTGGCTTGGCGTGGTATGACTAGCGTAGCTAGGCCACGGAGTGCGTTTGGCATGGCGCGACTAGCTTGGGCTAGGTGTGGGTCGGCATGATTGCCATTGGCACGGAGGGGAATTAGGGTTTTGTTCATTGTAACCTAATTTAAAAAATACCCCATATTAATTCACCGACTACATGCATTAAATGTCCTAATAAATGTCCATTGGTGACATTAGGTTATTTGGGGTTTTACGATTTTACCCTTTATTTAAAAGCCACCATCAACAAAAGGCTAAACGGATTAGCTTTGATATCTATAGAGAGTGGGTTTTAGATATAAATGGTCTTAAAAAACGATCAATAAGTTTGCAAGAAAAATGCAAGGAGATCAAAGTTCAAATGACGACGAACACAAAATTAATAAGAGGTCGGTATTAATTAACCATGTTGTTTCAATTTTCATTGCACAAACCCATTTAGGTGGATATATATCAGTAATCATTAGTTTTCCATTATATGTATATATATGTTTGGTAATGCCTGAGGCCTCTGTTTCAAAAATGTTCGTATCATTTTAGCACAATAAGTAGATGATAGATGGTGTAGATAAAACAAAGTCCGAGTAGTGTTTAATAGAGAAACCATTAGATTTTGGGTCTGACAAAGCTCATTTTAAGGTATTGTTTGGGTTGCAAAAACATTATGATTACATCATTTATCAAACGAAAAAAAGGAAAACGCTTTTGTGCATATTATATTTGATTGAGTTCCCTTGTCTCGAGCATTTTCTTTCTTTAATGCAAGTTTTTCCAGAACTATTTTTAGTGGGGAAAAACAACATTATATGTTCTAAAATGAAAAGAGTAATTGGTTGGTGGCGTCTGCTTCAATATGTTCTTGGACATAGCTCATTTTTAATATTTTCCTTCTTAAACAAAAGAGTTAAAAATGCCCTTTTTTCATTTCGATGAGAGTTCTCGACTTATTAATGTTCTTCTTCTATTGTGCTCCACAAATTATTTCATTTCGATGTTATACGGTAGATTCTATATTTCTATGTGTCGAATTTCTTTTTCTTTTTTACGTAACGGGCGTTAAAGTTATTTCGCACATGGTCGTCAAAATGCGAGACGGCCCTGGATGTATTCAGGCCTTCACATCTCCAGCATTGCCCCTTCAAGAAAACGAATAAAATGGTATGAACTTGCTGGTAAGGTTTTTAATATGCTTCACAACAACAAATCTTGTGAAAGAAAAGAGACTAACTTGTGAAGAACACCGCCAAGAGCACGGGGAATGAGAACATCGCAGTCATGGACAAGCAATTCATTAGCATCCATAGAATCTCCACCTTGGAAATCCTTTAAAATACGCGTAGGCTCTTTGTACTTAACCAAAGCGGATATATCAATCAATGACGTTTGGATTTTACTGCTGCCATTGATGTCACTCCACACAGAACCTTTGTTGATTGCGGGTTTCCCTACAATCACACCCTAGTGACATTACACAAATATTTATCCCATCTTCAAGAATAATCATGAAGCGTGTCGTAACCACAACAAATT